>JANDJT010000050.1:22803980-22882349 GCA_024331685.1 Stegophilus panzeri
GTCTGTATTTTTAATGTGTTTTAAAGACATCTTGCAAAAGGGGGGCCTCGGTCAAATGTTAATGCCATTTGGGGGGCGTTGCCCTGGAAAAGTTTGGGAACCCCTGTTCTAGAGGTTCAACCTCTACTACATGGACTCTTGAGCCAGAATGAATACTTTTGAAGCAATGGATACTAATACCACCAGTGAAACTATACCCTCTGTCCAGCCTCATTCACAAAGAGAGAGACAACTCCCAGGTCACCTAACCTACAATGCAGTTTGACTCCCACCACCCCTACACCCAGTAGCTTCACTCAAGCCATCATTCTGGTGTAAGCTATCATTCTAGGTCTATATCTTCAAGCACTACCTCCAAATGTAGCTCCCGTTCATGACACAGTGTTTCACACAGGTCTCCCAGACATGGTCTCAGACATCCAAGTCGCCATGCTGGAAGACACTTGAACTGTAAACCCCTCAGTCAGACGAGGACACTGCTGCTGATATGGAATGTCATAAACTTGACACTCAAGCCAATGAGGCCCAATGGTTCCAGGAAGAAGCTACCAAAGTCAGAGGAGGCCTAGCCAAGAAAATTTAGGAATGTAAGTTAGGGTTAGGGTTAAGGTTAGCCAGGGTTCTACAGGAAGCCAGTGGAAGGATTGTCACAATGGGTTGGTGTGGGAGAAAGTGGGGAGGTTGAAAACAGATCACACAGCTGCATCCTGGATTAATTGTAGAGGTCAGATGGTGTGCAGAGTCAAATAATATCCAGGAATGTATAGCAGCTCAGTTTTGGTGGGATTAAATTTCAGTTGATGAGCTGTCCATCCATGATAAGATGGCTGCCAGATATGCTGAGATCCGTGCAGAAACATGAGTGCCTGAGGGAGAAAAGGAGAGTTGAGTGTCATCAGCATAGCAGTGGTATAAAAACCCATGTGAGGATATGACCTCACCAAGAGAGTGTGTTTGGAGGGAGAACAGGACCCAGTACTAAGCCTTGTGGGACACCAGTGGAGAGTTCCCTCCATGTCACCTGATGTCATCTGACCTCCCTCCAAGTAGGAAGCAAATTGCCAAACTGTGTCACTCATGAGGATGGACAAGAATCTTGTGACTGTGTCAAAGGCTGCTACTGTAAGTAGGATAAGAACTGATGACAGTTTGGCTTTATCTAGTTGCATGAAGCTTCTCAGTAACGGTCACAAGAAAAGTTTCTGTGTATCGTCCTGATTTGAATCCAGCGAGAATCCTGGAGGTTGTTCTGAGTGATACAGAGAGACAGTTGTTTGTAGGCAATGTTGTCTAGGATTTTAGAAAGAAAAGAGAGAGGTTTTTCCAGTGTTCTCATCAAGGAAGGTGATGAAGTCATCAGCAGTCAGGGGGTGGTTAGTTAAGAAGTGAAGAAAAGATGTTGTGGAGCTTGTGAGGATCACATGCAAAGGCTTCTAGCTTTCCTTTGTAGAAGGAGGTCTTAGCAGCTGTCACAGCAGGTAAGAAGTTGGGCAGAAGCGAGAGGTATTGGTATCAAGTTGTGATTTCCTTCACCTTCTCTCAACCGCTCTTAATTCGCTTCAATTGCTGTGCAGCACATCTGACAGCCAAGGAGCAGGACGATAAGGCTTCCAAAGGAAGAGAAGGGTCATGGATGAAGAAAGTGAAGAGATGAAGGCTGGTAGAGATGTGATGTGATGAGAGGAAGGTGTTGGTGGCACTTGGAGAACAAGCTGTATGTGATATACTTCATTTCACAGTAGTAACAGTTAAGCTTTACTCCACCATGGCACCGCCTTAATACTAAATCAGTTTTGCAGTTACGCGTACTTACTTCCTTACTTCCATGAACATTTTTTCATCAGTCAACAAAAATCTGCCTACACTATTATGATCTTGAATGAATTTGTAACCAAACACTGGTTTATTGATGCAGATTGCCAAATGTACATGACATCTGACCCTTATATTTATGCATTGATTCCATGACTTCACAGGAAGTCATGAATGACTTCTTGTAGCTACGTACACAGGACACCATTGCATTGCACCATGACCAGCGCTGAAAACCATGGGACTTCCTCATTGCTTTGTTTCCGTGTTTCATTTCTGCTCTGGTAAGAGGAAATGTCCGCAATAAATAATAGTTGTTAAAATGTCTTAGCTATCATGGTATCATGGTTATTTTTCTAAAAAGCTCACAGTTTCACTTCCATTATATGCTTTATATTTGCATTATTTATGTTATACTCTACTATATCTCAGTAAACTATATATATTGCATTATAATCTTCATTTGTAATCATAATTTGTATTAGAATAAAACATGGATGAAAAATTCACAAGATCTTATAAAGTGTAAATGATGTTTCTACAGTTTGATCCTTCCAGGAGGTGGATAAGATCTGTGACTAACAATTTTGTTAATTTTTGTTTATCTACTTTTGTTTCTGGATATTATAAGAATCAGACACACGTAATTACCAACAAGGCCATAGTGAACAACATATTATTAAGCTGGATCTATTGTCACAGTTGGTAAAACTTCTTGTGGTCTTTGTACTTTCTGGTTCCAGCATACCAGCAAATCCTGTAGCCTGTTCTTCTTTATCTTCCTGGTTGAAGTATTATAGCCATGCCAATTTTTATCCATCTAACTCTTTTAATAAGAACCATTTTCATAAAGCAGCTTAAAAGAATCAGTGTACTGGGCAAGCCAAAGAAGAAAGAACAAATGCCTTCAGAACATTGGAACATTATCAGAGGAACTGATACTGGAAAAAGGAGAAGCCATGCAACACTAAAACGATGCAACACTATTTAGTGTGTAAAACACAGGAAGTGAAAAATATAGAGCACACGAGAATAAATATGATTGTCAACGGTACTCCATGTAAAGAATATAAAGATTCCTGAGATACAACAAGGATCCGTGTGTGGAAGTTTATCAAAAAAAAAATAGTCAGAGGGAGAAACTAGGAATTATTTTACAATAACCAGAGTGATAAATGAACATAAAAAGTGGAAGGTATGGAGGGCAAATAAATGGTCCAGAAGTTTTTCTCAATTCATGCAGTGATTGGCTAAAATGTGTCTAACATGTTTCTTATTACGAATCAGAATATCGTAGTGAGGAGATGATCGTCTGTATGATGGGTGTCTGTGAGTGCCAGGAAAGTGTCCCAGTGGTGAATGGCTGCCTCAGAAGTAGCCTACGTCTGAAGAGTGAGCAGGACTGAAACAGTGGCACCACTTCAGGATCTTACACCGGCAGCATCTTGGATGTGTATATATACAGCAAGGAGGAAAATAAAGTAACTCTGTTTGGAGAGCAGGCTGTTTTAAATAAGGTGTATATGAAAATCCTAGTACAAACTGAGATACCTGCACATGAATCAATAGCAACAAAGTCATCAGGTAGCCATAGGCGGAATTTGATATTAGTGCTGGGGCAAAATATTTTCAACTGACGTCACACATGAGCGCACACAACTGAAGCAAGTTAAACTGTTAAAAGTGAAATATTTAAGAAGAGGGAACTAGCAGGGGTGGAGGCACACCTTCCACCTGTTTAATTAGTTGATCTGACCTTCCACCTCTTTAATTAGTTGATCTTGGCTTTCAATAGATTCAGGTGTTGCTTCTGCTTGGTTGGAATGAAAACCTGCACCCACACTGGCCCTTTCCGGATAAGATTGCCCAACCCTGATCTAACGTCTCACGTCACAACATGGCATATCACATGACATGAGTGCTTAAAATGAATTTTATACCAAACCAAGCATAATAGAATTCAGATTTATTTCTTACAATAATTTTATTTTATTGCATTACTTAAAATATTTATATATAATACATACAAGAAATATTTTTATTGGAACTATTTTAGACTCAATGTAGTGACATATTTTAACCGACACAGGGGGTGGTGGGGGTGGGGGTGGGGGACAGGAAATTGGGCAAGAAGTTTCCTGGAAGTTACTAGATGCATTCATGACTAAACTGGTTCTTACAAAAACATTCAGCCAGTGAAACATTACAGTAGTCCATCAACTAGCTACATATATATTTCATAGATGGAAGAAGGCTATTCCTAAAACCTATGCATATATGCACGAAAAGACTCCTGGAATAAATAATTTGGTTATTAAGTGATGCCAAGTTTTTAATTTCTCTGCTTGGGATAACAAAAAAGACAAAAAGCCAGATATAATATATATCTGTTTAACATATGCAAAAATCTACGTCTCACATTTACATTTACTGTGTACAGTTGAAAACTGACAATGGAAAGTCAGGGAGGATCTTAACCAGTAGTGTCCTATAACTGTGATTTCATCAAGATTTTCTAGTTTGTTCTGTAAGATACACTTTATGACCAGGTGTTTGTGGACACCTGACCATCACACCCATATGTGAACATCCCATTCCAGATTTAGTCCCCTTTGCTTTTATCATAACCTTCACTCTCCTGGGAAGTCTTTCCACTAGATTTCGCAAGAGCATTAATGAAGTCAGGCACTGATGTCAGTTGAGGAGACCTGGGGTACAGTCTGTGTTCCAGTCCATCCCAAAATTGCTAAATGGTGTTGAGGACATTGCTCTGTGCAGGACACTCGGGTTCTTCCATCCCAACCTTGGCAAACCATGTCTTCATGGAGCTCGCTTTGTCTTTGCACAGGGGCATTGTCATACTGGAACATGTTTGGGTCCCTTAGTTCCAGTGAAGGGAAACTGAAATGCTACAGCATACAAAGACATTCTATACAATCGTGTGCTTCCAGCTTTGTGGCAACAGTCTGGCGAAGGCCCACATATGCATGTGAGGGTCAGGTGTCCACAAACGTTTGATATATGGTGTCAAAAGCTGCATTAAGATCAAGAAAGCATTAGTATTGACAAATAGTCTGATGGTTATAATACATTTTCACTGTCTGTCTCTGTATTATTATACTAAAGGCCTAAATCTGGGCTGAAATAATGAATGTACATGAAGGTCTTATGCACGAATGGACTTTCTGTAAGATCGCTCTTTGTTATAAAGAGAACATTTATGATCACCCTATGATTGTACAATTAATGCAGTCAAGGTTAGGTTTCTTGATCCACGGTCTAATATCTGCGATTTTTAAAATATTAGAAATGTAGCCATGGGTGAGTGACAGGGTTTTTCTTTAATAATGGTCTAATAATGTCTTGTAATAATGCATTCAGCAGGCTCATAAGAATCTCTTGAAGAGCAGTTCAGGGAATTTAGATCAGATTTTCCAATTAGTTTACAGGAAGGTTTACTGGTCTGTAGATCCATAATGGCTATATTAGCTGAGGTTATATCGATTGTGTAAATTGTGTAAATTGATTAAAATGAGTGCAGCATTTTCAAACAGACACCATGGGTTTTAAAATACCCTTCATGATATGGTTATATTAGTAATATGTTAATCAGTTAGGGCAAATTTCAAGTTTCTTAGAGGTCCTGGAAAAGTTACAGTTCAGCCCCCTTTGCAGACCTCACTATTATACTCCCTCCACCATGCTTTACAACTAGCATAAGGTTTTGGTGTTGGTAAGCAGTGCCTTGTACTTACTAAACATAGCACTGCTACATCTTTGTACAGTGTAAAGCAAGTGTGTAAACATGAGATGGCAGCAATGTGTTTTTGAAGAGCCAGAGCCAGAGCCATTTCAGTTTCAGTTGTTATGGTATTTTTAGTCACCAGTTTGAGGGTTGTATAGGTCATGCGTTTTCCTTAAGCACAAATCATCACGGTGGACTGGTGCAGACATGAAATTTGGAAAATTCTTTTGTAACACTATAGTCTTGTGAGCTTCAGCAAATCATCTTCTAAGGGCTTGAAATATCTTATGATTTGCATGACAACACATTTCTTTTGTGAAGAGCAAATAACATGAACTGATTTAAAGAGATGACTGTGATGAGGGGCATCTCTAAATTGTTTCGTAGTGTGTGAGTGCGTGTGTGATTGTGCCCTGCAGTGGGTTGGCACTCCATCCAGGGTGTCACCGTTCTTGTGCCCCGAGTGTCAGCTACAATGCACAGCTTTTAGATGTTTGATATTTAATAAAATAAACTGTCAAATCATATGTAAAAATGGCCACGTATTTTACTACCGAATGGGCTCATACACAAAAAATGTTGCTTGTGCTGTATCCAGCATAAATGTGGGTCTGTACATGCTCAGAACCACAAAGTAGCGCAGAACACCAGTCCCTCTGCCCCACCAACAAAAAAATCATCAATTATACAACTCTCATATTTCTCCTACTCAAGAAAATTTTTTTATGTTCAAAATTTAAACCAAAATTTAAAAATAGCCATCATGGATAGGCATAACCACACAAAAAAAAGAATATAAACACAACTTGTGTTTGTGTAATATATAATTTTTATCATTTATACACAAAAATATGTAAAAATGCTAAATACAAAGCAAGTGTGAAGATTTGTATATGGAATAATAGATGTGTATAGATAACACACATACAGCTATTACCATATTTAGAATATTTCGTTCTTTGTTACTGCAGAACTACTGTACTTTCAGTCAGTGCTAACTAGTTAAAACATTATTAGCTTTTAAATATGACGCCTAACGGGGTGACCGGCACTGCTTTGGAGTCAGAATCAGAGTGCTCAGACTATAACAATCTTGACTACAGACCAGGTTCTGCGGGACATCAGGATATAATGACAGATGTTGGATCCACTGACGAGTCCTCAGAGGATGAAAGCGAGACCCAAGTCCCGTCTACGTGGGTGAACCGTAATGGCTCATGGAGTCATGAACCTCCTAATCAAAGCAAAGCTCAAATCACAACATCTTGATGGAGCTTCCAGGACCAGCTACGAGGCCCATCACAATGTCTGCCAAAGATGCCTGGGAGTTGTTTATCACAAATAACATTGTTGAAGAGATTCTGATGTGTACAAATCTTGAGGGCACAACAAGGGGTAAGCAGTGGATGGACATAACGAACACTTTACAGTTGGTTTTGTCGAACATCCAACTTCAAGCCAGTGTCAGACATTTTATTTATCATTTTATAGTTTCTTGCTATAGTCAGCTGCCATGATATGGTCTTTAGTAGACAAGTATTGGAGGTACTGAGCCCTCTTTTCTCAGTGTTTTGTGGCAGAATTGTATAATGGGTTCCTGTGAGTGAATAACTTCAGATTCCTTGTATAGTTTCTTCATTTCCTGAACGTCCTGCCCTCATGAAGCGGATGCTGGTGACTAAGCAAACCGTAAATGACGCGACGAGCAGGATTTGGTAGGATGAGGGTGGAGCGAGTAACCACTTCCATTTTAAAGCAGCACAAGAAACTGGAATCCTCGTTAGATTTGTTTACTGCTTCTCAACCCGTTTCTAAAACTTAAGGTATGTGGTTACATTCGAGTCTTTTATCATGTTTGTGTATTAATACACGGATATTTTAACGGAGGAAACCGTTAGGTTTACTTCCTTTTGCTGGGAAGTTGTTTTTGGGTGGCCGCTTACCATGAAGAAATAACATTTTGTTTTTGGTGTTAAATTGAGTTAGGAGATGATTGAATTCGTCGCAGCAGTAATTTGCTTGTGAATACGAACGTTATGTTTGTGCTGTATGATAAAGTCATTACTTTTACCTCTTTAAAAATAAATAAATATATTATTCTTATGACAAATACGTTCGCTAGCTATCATAAATTGACATTAGTTCGTAGGACTGGGCGTACGAGCTAAAGATGAAAATTTCACTCGTATTTTCACTAGAAGTTAGTCATGGTGAAGTAGGGGGTTTTCACCGGGGGCTGCTAAAGACAGAGGTGTGTTTTTTTTTTTTTTTTTTTTTTTTTAAGATGGAGGAACTACTTCTTCCTTTTAACCCTTAATATCATTATTAACATTCAAATGAAACGAGTGCATGTGGATATGGGCCTAATATATCATGGATATGTTCAGGACACTGATTATTATTATGCCGTATGTGAGTTAAAATGAAATACACCCAGCTGTATGTGACGCATGTTGAGTGAAAGAGTTAAATACACGTATTCGTTGAATTTGTGTCCTGTTTTCATCAACTGCACTGTTATTTATGGGAATAAAACACCAGATTGTGAAGATAAACCAGTCTTAAGAATCGTCGACTTGTATTCAGTGTCAGCTCGTGCTTTATAGTTTGTACAATGGTTTATTAATTCACCACGAGCTGAACCGATTCAGTTGAACCGAATCAGTGTTCACTAAAACTCGTCCGCATTTGTCAATCATTATTAGGTATAATCTTAGTTTTTTTTTTGTTTTTTTGTTTTTTTTTAAAGTAAAAAAAAAAAAAAAAATAAGGCGAATTTAGGAGTTCTTTTGGATGGTTCTGGCTTTCTAGAAGGATTTTACATAGAACCTTGTCTTAAAAAAAAAAAAAGTTCATATCCCTGCTTACCAACCCCCCCCCCCCCCCCCCCCCCCCAAAAAAAAAAAAAAAAAACAACAAAACCCCCAAAAAAACACCAACCCAAAACAATAGGAAAGTATCACAGAAATTGGAATAGTTTCCATTACAAATACAGTTACAAACGGTCAGCTCACCATTAAAACGATATAACATTATTGGTCCTTTATAGTATCCACTAGACACAACATGCCAACAATAGAAGGCAACAAATTACCATTACAGTTTCCATTAAAACCAATACAATTCCCATTATAACTATTAAAACCAATACAAATACTTTGTGGGTTTCTATTGTTTTGGTGGGGGGGTTCAGCAGGGATGGTTACAGTAGTCTAAGCTTACATCAATGTACAACTTACGCTCTTAATAATCCATCCATCCATCCATCCATTTTCTATACCGCTTGGAAATCTGACATTCATTAGGTAAACTAAACATGCGCTCAGTTGCTTATATGATGGTCCTTTTCTCAAACATAAACAATCGCCATCAGGTACTTGGATACATCATGGGTGTGTTGTGTGTTTTAAATATGGGTGTGTTAGGATCTGTATTATCTGTTTACACTGGATATGTAATCTTCTTCCACTAAATTTAAATGCTCCACCTTCCCACTGAAGGCCTGTTTTAGTGTATTTACTTCTAGTGCAGAGGTCTTCTCATTAGTCATACTGTACAAGTGTTTATTAGTTAAGGGGGTAATGGGATTATTCACGAGGACTAAGTAATGTTCATTACGAAAGACTGGGTGCAATGTAGTGGGAATTGCATTAATTCATTTAGCAGGTGCTTTTGATCAAAAAGTGGCTTACAATTGAAGCAAAATCCATTCCAAACAGATCAAGTTTACCGGTCTTGCTGAAATCCCAAACAGTGGCTCTCTGGCATTTTTGGGATTTGAGCTCACACCCTTCTGGTTATGAGTACAGAACCTAAACTATTGAACAGCCAGCCACTGCCCCATCTTTAATAAGGTTGGTTAGGGCATGGGTAGGTACACAGTACTCATCAGTGGTGGCTTGGCAGTTAAGGCTTTGGGTTACTGATCGGACGGTCAGGGGTTCAAGCCCCAGAACTGCCAGGCTACCACTGTTGGGCCCTTAACCCTCTCTGCTCCAGGGGCGCTGTATCATGGCTCACCCTGCGCTCTGACCCCAACTTCCTGACATGCTGGTGTATGCGATATGTATATGTGATCAATAAAGACTCATTATCACGAAGATCCACACTGGAAATGCAACTAAATCCAGACTTCACAGAACATCACAGTGCAGCTACACTGAAGACAGGTTTGTAGTTTACATATCTGATGTCTATTTGTCTTGTCCTTTTTCAGAATCCAAACTTAAAAGACTATGGAAGGCGGAATGAAGTGCGTGAAGTTCCTGTTTTTTTTCTTCAACTTTATCTTCTGGGTAAGTCTTCAGTCTTTAGATCAGTCCTAGTAATAACATTTGTGAAATATTTATAGATGACTGTCTTGATAACCTCTTCACACACTTTTTTTGGAACGCAATTGCTTGGGAAATGTTGACACAGTCAGTTCCGTTTAAGTTTGACACCACTCATATGGTTATCCGGAGAGATTAATGAACCTCCTATGATATCTTTAACCCAGATGTCCTGAAATGGTACTCGGTTAGTAATCAGTAATTCCTATAAGAATACTCCAAAGACACTAACACAGCCATTTTCTATTTACCTTATTCTAGTTTAACGGTTTATTCAAGTTTAAGTTCTAGGAGTTGAATGAATGTGAATGAGGAACTGTGGAATTGAGCTTACTCAACTGAGGATGTGTGGTTTTTTTTTTTTTTTTTGGGCTTTTTTTTGTGCAAAATGTGAAGACATTTAGCAAGAGACCACTTCTGTCTAATGTATGTTGAAACAGCTGACTAGAGTGTTGCAGTCAGACTTTATTTCACTATTTAAATGGCTAAATAGGAACACAAATGGAAAAACCGCCTATTAATGCTCAATGCCTGTTAATGATTTGTGTAGTGTTACACTTAAGGCTATTACCACTATTACTTGGCTCACTTATTTACATTTTGTTGTATTAAGTTGTACGGCTTGAGTTTGGTTACTTTGAGTGTTTAAGGTGTGTCTTTTCTGGACACTAAATAGGGCTCGACCAACTTCCAGCCGTAGAAGGAAGTACATCTTAAATGTCAGGCTAAACAATGCATCACAGCCCGCCAACAACATTGTGTGATGCTATGGCTTCTCTGTTAAGTTTAAGAGTAACACAAATGCATGAACTGAAGCAAAAATAACAATGTTTTGTTTATAAAGCACTGAACATTGGCACGATGGACAGCAGAAACCAAAGTCACGGTCACTATGTCACAGAAACAATAAGGTCCATTCATGTTTCAGCGAAAAATACAAGAGCCAATCATAATTCATCTTTAACAGACATCATCCAATTGGTTGTCCACAGTGTCTGATGCGCTGAGAGGCAGGAATCCATTCTATTGTGTTAAATGTTCATGTTCATCGAACGTGTAATTATATATGCAATAATTCTAAATATAATTAAAGTTCATATTTTGTCTAAATTTGGTTGTGTAAAGGTAGCTAGCTTGTCGGCTTGTTGATTAGCCAGCTAGTCCATAGTGTAGTCTGTCTTCACGAACATTTCAATGTTAGGTGTGAGTTAATTGAAATACACTAAACAAACAAACGGCATTCTATTTAATTTGCGTTCCATGTTATCCTAATCAATATATCCCAGTCGGTTTGCTTAATTTGAGCTTGTGCGTGGAGCCAAAATGTAACTTTTGTGGCGTTAATGTTAACACAGGTCAACTCACTCATCATTGGCATGAGATCTAATTGAATTTGTAACCTCCTGCCCAGTCACTGTCACAGTTCCTCCACTTTCCAAATTCCACTTTACCCCCTGATGCTAAGCAGTATTTCAGTTTAGTTTTCCATGAGGCTTTCCGAAGCTTTCTGGGATGTATATCATGGAGGAATAGGTGGTTTTGGATGTTGCTCTGGTTGCAAAGTCCGCCATTATGTTTTGGCCCAACAGTTTAGTTTTCAGAAGAGTAATGCTAATTCGAAGTAATTGGATTGCTTTTACAGTCATTTGTGTGGAACAAACTGACAAACACATAAAGAAACCACTGCGTAAGCTCCCCCGCATGCGTCAACCAAGGCATGAACTTCGTCTCACTTTTATGGTCTGATGATATCCCGCCTGTCTACGTCGCTGAAAAGTTTTCTGTTTGAAATTTATCCGTCATAGTTTCAAAAGTGAGATCGTGTTTCAGAATAGTTTGTTTATTTATTTATTTATTTATTTATTTAATTATGACTATGAAATGTTTTCAAGTCTTCACTTTGGATTAGTAGTTAGTAGTGTATTTTGTCTGAATTGAAAGGGAAAAAAAAGAAAAGAAAAAAAGATGTCACGAGGGAAAAGCTACTGAATGCTCTTTACGATTTCCCCCTGGGGCACTTCCGATTGTGAGTGAGTGAGAGTGTGATGTAACCTTGTGACTAAGTTTCCTAAGGTGTTCTGGCCGCGTCATGTGAGCGTGTCATGTGAGGATCAACATTTTTCCGCAGTCAGTAATCAGCAGTGCTGTGTCTGGAAAAATAAAAAGCCTGGAAAAACGGGAAACCCCCACAGCTATTCAGGAAGCAGTGCAAAGTAGAGGAGGCTCGATTCCAGCAGCTCTGCCTCCATCACTGCTCTGCTGTCGTTAATTTAACATTTAAATATTTACACTGGTGTTGCAGTGTGTGGCTGCAGATGAGGATGTGAACACAGAATGCAGCTCAGTGGCAGTATCCTGTGTTTGAATTAAGGATAAATATGGGTTGTCAGAATGGAAGGTGTATATTTGGGGGTATAATAATACATATTTGGAGCTGTTAACATGAAATGGTTAACACTAGATGGAATTTAAAAGGTAATTAATTCCTTATTACCCTAAGGAAGATGGAATTTTATCAGGTAAACCTAGCTTTTAGGCCACTTTGTATGTATACTGTTCTAGAGGTAGCCCATATGTCACTATTTATCAGCTGCAATGTGAGGAAAGGCACTACGTATAGGTCCAGCTATATTATTTGGGTGTTGCATGAGCACAGCAGTCACAAGATAGTGTGTGTTTTCTGTGGTGAGTATATAAGTAGAACCAGCAATTTAGCATGTTTGCAACATCCAACAGCACTTTAAATCACAGCACAGTTCAGTTCTCGAATCAATCTCACTGATTTCTAAAACTTTGTATAACTGCAGCTCTGACAAAAATGTGTAATTATTGATATGGTGAGGGTTTTCTGTAAGGAGACTTGTTTAAAATTTATGGAAGGAGTCTCCAGTGTCAGTCTGGGGAAAATTTTCAGGACATATATAGCAGTAATAGCTAAGTGAGAACAGGAAGGAACTTGTTTCACGGACATTCTACAACATTAAACGTAACTATAAGTGGTACTTAAAAAGTATGATGATGTGTTTTGTTTTTATTAATAAAAACATTGAATTGTTGTGGTGTAAGACTTAATTTAAATAACTTAAATTTAAATAAATATAAACTAGAAAATTGTAGATGTAAATATTTTTAAATATTTTTTTTTTTTTTTTTTAGGTTTTAAGTCATTTACTTTTGTAATAAAACTTAAAGTATCTTCATACTTGTATATGAAGTATTGTAGAAATATCAAGTATTGTGACAAAATATTTTTCGTCATCATATCGCCCACCTTCTACTTCATAACAGTTTTATCTGGAACTAAGTGTTTAGTTTATTTACAAACCCCAGATGTGTGTATTTAGCATTTACAGCCTTCTCACTATGTAGTGCCAAGGCGTGTCAGGCAGAGCTTCCTGATTTCCTCCTGTGTATTTAGCTACACTTTGACATGGCTACGATGCCCTTCTGAAACCCAACTCCTTTAACAAATAGGAAAGTTTTACTGAAAAAGAACAGCAATGCAGTGCGTCACCTTGCAAGTCTCCTTCAGGCTTGAGGTAAAGCAGAGCAGTGCAGCGTGTGATGTGCTTTAGGAGCCGGCCAGGCCCGTACATAAAAATCATACATGCATACATTTCACATGTGATCATACGACTATGTGAGAAACATGTGAAGGTGTATTGTATCGTGTTATCAATTCAAACACATTGTGTCATCATGTGAATATGTAGTCACATGAAATAGGATGTGGATGTAAATTAATCACTGGAAAACCCAGAATGTAAAAGAAAAAAAAAAAGACATCCAAAAACATATGTAAATTTCACGTTGTTAAACATTCCTGACTTGAATGTGAAAAAGTCATGTTTCGTGTGATTTTTCTGTAAGGGGGAGTCTTGCGTTTATGAGGACGTTGCTTTCGTTTCAGGTTCATTAAGTAAACTTTGATAAGGTCGTGAAAAGAACAGGAAGGCCTGGTTTACTACCTGTTTTAGATTTATAAAAAGTCAACGTAATGCTTGAGTACTAGTTATTAACAAATGTTTACTTGTGTAAAGGTGAAATCACCCACCTAAATAAATCCTGTAAAAGTTGAAGTACAGCTTTTGAAATTCTACAAACTTTTATTTACATAAAGTAGGAAAATAAAAGCACAAGAATTATTAACAGAAGAACAGGATTTTACTTACTGATGACAAATTAGTACCTCTTTTACTGAGGAACTAATGAACATTGGAAAACATTAGCTGAGGCTAACTAACAGCTTTATTCCCAACCTTTTAAATGCTAGCCAGCATGATAACGCTGACTATACAAATAGAAACTTATACAGTAGAAACTGGCAGACAGATTACAGTGATGGGTATCAGGTCTCATTCTCAGTCACCTGTTTATTGGGAATTTGATAGAAATTCCTAACAAACAGGAACAAGGAAGTTGCGTAATGCTAAAATGTCAGCTTATGACTTTACGAATACTGAATATGATTATATAGAAATGGTCATGTTTGAAAATTTTTTTTGAGTAGAAAGTAGAGATTTTTCTTATAGAATAGAAAATCTTTATCGCACAAGTACAATGAAACTGTGTTTGCAGCTTCCTTTCTAGATGCTATATAAGATATAATAATAGAATATAAAAAAATAAAAATACAATAAAATTGAGTGTACACCGTAATGTTAAAACTACCGAGAGATGAAGTGAATATTGTTTATATTGTTACAATGGCACCTGTCAAGGGGTGGGATATATGAGGCAGCAGGTGAACAGTCAGTTCTCGAGGTTGATGTGTTGGAAGCAGGAAAAATGCGTAAGGATCTGAGTGTCTTTGACGAGGGCCAAATTGTGATGGCTGGACGACTGGGTCAGAGCATCTCCAAAACTGCAGGTCTTGTGGGGTGTTCTCGGTATACAGTGGTTAGTACCTACCAAAAGTGGTTCAATGAAGGACAGCCGGTCAACCAGTGACAGGTTCATGGGAGCCCAAGGCTCATTGATGTATATGGGGAGCAAAGGCTAGCCCACCTGGTCCGATCCCACAGAAGAGCTACTGTAGCACAAACTTCTGAAAAGATTCATGCTGGCTATGATAGAAAGGTGTCAGAACACACATCTGTATGGGGCTGCGTAGCCGCAGACCGGTCAAAGTGCCCATGTTGACCCCTGTACACTACCGAAAGCGTCTACAATGGGCACGTGAGCATCAGAACTGGACCATGGAGCAGTGGAAGAAGGTGGTCTGGTCTGATGAATTGTTATCTTTTACATCATGTGGACGGCTGGGTGCGTGTGTGTGTGTGTGTGTGTGTGTGTGTGTGTGTGTGTGTGTGTGTGTGTGTGTGTGTGTGTGTCTCTTACCTGGGGAAGAGATGGTACCAGGATGCACTATGGGAAGAAGGCAAGCTGGCTCAGGCAGTTTGATGCTCTGGGCACAGTTCTGCTGGGAAACCTTTGGTCCTGGCATTCATGTGGATGTTACTTTGACACGTACCACCTACCTGAAAATTGTTGCAGACCATGTACACCCCTTCATGGCAACGGTATTCAAAATATCCTCCCGCTGTTCCTTGTTTTTCCCTGTATGTACTTTATCATGAGGATAAAATACAATTTATGGATAACCAGCGCAGGTTTATTTAACACATGCAGTCCATTCTGAAAGTATTGGAACGACAATGCCAAGTCATACGAAGACATGGGTTTGAGATCAAAAGAAGAATACGAGCCGATAGATCAGAATTGACCTCTAGATGTTTTGTGTTTGAACCCACCCATTTTTTCAAGCTATCGAAAATATTGGAACATGTGACTGACACAAGGCTGTACAGTCTGTGGAGGCTTTGTGTGTAGCTATCTGCTTCTTAGAAGTGGAAATTCTCTTATGATGCAGCTGAAGCCTAGATTTTCTAATACGTTGTTTGTTTTCTCTCGGTTTCTCCATGTAGTTGTGTGGCCTGGCTCTCATCATAGTGGGCGTTGTGGCGAAGATGACAATCACCCAGATTCCTGCGATTCAGGAGCTGGCCAGCACTAGTTCCCCCATTGTGATCATCGTGGTAGGAGTCGTGATCTTCTTAATCGCCTTCTTCGGCTGCTGTGGAGCGTGGAAAGATAACTACTGCATGGTCACTACGGTAAGGCAGGGAGCGCCGATGAAACGTTCACACCGGATAATTCATTATAGAAACAAAAAGGAGAACGGAGGGGTAGTCCGCATGCATTTTATTTATTTATTTATTTATATATTTTTTTTAATGTGAATTTTTCCATTTAGTTAAGTTATTAACTTATTATATCTGAAATTATATAAAGTTATTATATCTGAAATTGTGAACACTGTATAACCACATTAAAATATAGATGTTTGATTTTTATTTATTTATTTATTTATTTATTGAAACCATGAATTTTAAAAACTACTTTGAATTTTAGAGACGTTAATACAAACCAAATAAATAAGACGTCTGTTTAGCTACAAAACATTCAATCGGTGTTTGGATCGCCTTATGAAGAATTCAGCTTTTTAATTACCTTTTTTCTTTTTTTCTTTTTTGCATTTTGAAATTTCTATTTTAATAATTCTTTTGATTTTGTCTGATTTTTCTTGGACATATTTCTTAGAATAGGCTTTTATGAAATCACCCACAGTTTAAAAGTAGAATTTGCACTTGTATTTTTTTCCAGTGCAAATTTATAGTGAACCTAAGACGTCTTAGGAATCCCAGACTAACAGGTCCAACCAGATACTTCTTTAGACTTTTTTTTTGCTTCATTGAACACACGTTGCTAATCTGTAAACAGAGAAACTGGTAGAGTTAACTCCTAGGCACTGTTCTATGTTTACATGACTTCTATGTACACATAACTACACAGCAGTATTTTTTTATTTTTTAATCTTCTTCCTCCCCCTCTCTCTCTCTCTCTCTCTGTCTGTTTCTGATTCCTCTTTTCTCCTCAGTTTGTCGTCCTGCTCTCAATCATCATCATCATTGAAATTGGAATAGCCATTGGTGCATATGTCTTGAAAGGCAAGGTATGACTTACCAATACAGTCCTGGGATGTGTAGATGTTCATTTCAGTCAAATCAAGAGAAATTAATTGCAAAGTGAAATGTGTCGTTTATTTTAATGCATTTTGTTGTTGTAGTCTTTCACTTAAAAAAAAAAAAAAAAAATTACTAAAGCTTACCACAAACTGGTGTTACATTTAGATGACTTTTGTCTTTTCATCCAGCTGGAGAATCTGCCGGAGCAGTTTGTGCAGGAAATGATGAAAAATTACACAACAAATCCAGATGTTCAGAAGGGACTGGACAAATTACAGGAAGAGGTTTGCCTCCTGCATGGTCAATACTAACACACATCAGCTGTGAGCTTTGCTTGGCACCCAGGATTCATAAACTCGATTTATAATACAGTGCTGCCGAATGCTCGATTCCAATTGGTCAGAAGATATTGATGAATATTATATCATAGCAGATGCAGTAGCAAGGCAAATCACAGGTTTATATTAATGCACTCGTTCAAATACATGATCATCTCTATAGTAACAACATAAACGGATTAACAAACGTATGTAATTAATTATTTCTGTGAAGGGACATGTATTTAACACTTATGAAGGGAGTCTTCAGTGTCAGTGCTTTGTAACTGTCAGAGGTAAAGCCGTAACGTTATTTTCCACCGTGGGGAAAGTCTTCAGGAGCGAGGGCTTTGCATTTTCTGGTTCCTCAGTACCATGACACTGCACATTTTTTGTGTTAATAAATCTGAGAGAGGGAAAAGAAAGGTTGGTGAGGGAAGGACTGTTTATAGCTGCTGTAAAGTGAGTTATAAAACCAACTAACTTGCTTGTGGACATTAAATGTAACTGAAACATTGAATGTAAATATAGCTGCATACAGTGACTGCCGGGGTCCAAGCACCAAAGGTGCAGCAACGTCGGTTGCATGAGCTCATAATGTGTGGTATCCGTGAAGAAAACCCATGGTAAATGCCACTGGTTAAATGAATGTTAAATGAGTGACACTTCCTGTTATTACTCTGTTTGGCAGGTTAAAGCCATGAGGAACAGTACATTTGTTTGCATCTGAAATATCAGCTCCATCACATGAGGCATTGTGGAATGATTAAGGAAGACTTCCTGTTCAGTGTCATGTGTTGCCATGGAACTGCTATTTACCATAATAAGTAATATAAACATTTTAGCATTTTTAATGTTGTCAGGTTGCATTCACAATCCTGACGTGTGAATGTGATGACTTCTTGTGAATTTTATTGTTAGTTTTGAAGAAAGCATGTACAAGACCTACTAAAACCTCATGACAGTGTGTCAGCATGGGCCGGTGCGTGTTGTTACATTGCGTTATGGAGCATACATGTGAACTCTGAGCCGCATCCTATGACGAATAGAGGAGTTACACAGCCCCTCCTGTTTGGACTGCATCATGGGCTATTTGGCCACATTGTTTGATATCTCACACACTGTTTGAGATATCAAATACCCCTTCGCAAAAACTTCCTGCTGGGAGGAATTAATGGATGCACGCTACACTGCCCTCCACTAATATTGGCACCCATGGTAAATATGAGCAAAGAAGGCTGTGAAAAATTGTCTTTATTGTTTAACCTTTTGATCTTTTTGTTTAAAAAAAAAAAAATAATAAAAAAAAAAAAAAAAATACTCTGCTCTCAAGGGTATCAAACAGTTACAAACACAACACAGGTTTATCAAAAAAATATATATCTTTGATAAATATAGGTGTACAACAATTATTGGCACCTGTTTAGTCAAGACTTTGTGCTACCTCCCTTTGTCAAGATAACAGCTCTGAGTTTTCTCCTATAACGCCTGATGAGATTAGAGAATACATGGCAAGGGATCTGAGACCGTTCCTCCATACAGAATCTCTTTGAACAGAATCTCGTGGCTTTGAACATGATGGCACACACTTTTGAGCTGTGTACCAAATTTTCTGAGTTTTTGAGCAACTCAAAAAAGCCAAATGTTTTCCTGCCACAAACAATAGGGTCCTTCGCACTTGGTGCTTGGACCCCAACTCTAAACAGTTGTCATTTTATTAAATAACTCAATTAAAAATTTCTTTAAAAATAAAAATTGGTGTGTTTTTATAAGAGAAACAAAACAGTTCAGGATCATGCCGTTATTGTAAAATAATCAACGTCACAGCGGTAACAGTAAATCCGCTTCACTTTTGACCCCGGTTGTCGATTATTTTCCGATAACAGCCCCCCCCCCCAATTTTTTTTTTATTTTTATTTTTTAAATTCCTTATTTAATATGTCATTCAGTAGCATCTGGTCTTGTGTCTGTGTGTAGCTGAAATGCTGTGGAGCAGTGAACGCTTCCGACTGGGCGTCCTACAAGCCTGAGGGGGACTCCGTTCCCGACTCCTGCTGTAAGAAAGTCTCAACCAGCTGTGGAGTCGGAGCCCTGAAAGACGTCAACATCAACAAAATCTACATAGAGGTAAGCGGAGAAGCAGAACCGCCTTCCTGAGAGGCATTTCAGACACAATGCATAAACAAAAAGTCTCAAAAGGACAACTCTTAATGCTGTATTTTTTCAACCAACATTTTTGGTCATTTCACATGTAAACGTGTAATAATGAGGATACTGGCTTGTAGGGCTGTGGGGCTGCTTTGGAAACTGCTATCAAGAAAAACCTTCTCTGGGTTGGTGTAGCAGCTCTGGTCATTGCCTTCATAGAGGTAACACAGTTTTCTTTTTCACTGCCATCCAAACATCCAGAATGCTTCTGAAACATCTGGTTTACATCTCTCTTGTTCTCATTTGTGTTGCTTTAGATCTTGGGTATTGTGTTTGCCTGCACGCTGATGAGCGGGATCCGGAAAGGCTACGAGGTTATGTGATCCTATCGTTGAACTTCAGTAAAAATCACTTTCACACTCAAGTTGAACACTTCAGATTTGTAAATGCCTTCTTGCAGAGCCTAAAATTCTAGTCAAGAAAATGTGCCTATATGCATGTATAGAACACCTGAATCTTGCTTTTTAATCATAGATGCTGAAGAAAGGGTGAATCACTGTCTATCATTGCCTTGTTACGTCTCATAAATTTGTACTTTAGTATTCTTTATGGACGACTTCTTTTAGGGAGTGATTGTACTTTTATACTCTCACATTTCGTGTATTTTATTATCAACTTTTCAATGTTGAAATGCTTAACGATTTTGGAATGGTATAAACAATAAACTTTTACAGTTTCCCCCACATCATCAGTGTCCAGACATTTTCACACACATTTGTTTTGACAGATGATTATCACTGTGTACCACTACCCTGTATAATTTAATCATCATAAATCATTACAAATCGGTATTTTTCACACGTTACATTATTAGCCTACAATATATTATTCCAAAAATTTCACCAGTCTTTGAATCAGAACAAAAGTATTTTTTGTCCCAATAATTCAATGTTAAAGCTGTGTGGTGATTGGGCAAACAAATAATGCCTTACTTTTCTAACTTCACACCTCCCCTATTGGTTTCTCAATAATAAAAATAATAATAATAATAAAAATAATAATAATAAACAACAAAGTGGAGTTACTGTTATCACCTCAAAGTTGATTATTTTCCAATAACAGCATGTCCTGAAGTTTTTTTCCTCTCATACCACAGCAATTTGCCAACAATTACATTTGTTTTTACTAAGTAAAGAACGTCTCCTACTTTTTATGTTCGTAGTTACGTTTAATGCGACGGAACATCCGTGAAACAAGTTAATTCCTGAAGACTTTCCTGTAGTGTAAAACTTTAAATTACCTCCGATTTCACAAAGCGCTGACACCTGAGACTCCTTCCGAAAATGTCTCCATACTGTAACGATCAATTATGTTTTCTTTGTTAAATAACTAGGATTAAATGGTACACCAAACATAGAAGTCCCTGTGAATTTGTTATTATACAGAGTGTCCCAAAAAAGTCTCCATACAGATAGGGTAGTATGTTTGCCAGAACCATGTCGGGTTGTGCCTTCGTCAGTGGATGTTTGTGGACGTCCACTTCTCAGTTGGTCCACAACACTTCCAGTCTTTTTGAATTTAAGTTTGGCAACACTGTCGTGTGTGATGTGCTCGCCATGTTTCGTCTTAAAGTCCATCGCAACCTTGCAACAGCTTCCAGATCCAGCCATGAGAATGATTTCACTACGTTCTTCTTTTGGCAAAGGCGTTCTTAAAGGCTATCTGGATAAAGGGGGGGGGGGGGAAATAAAAGTAAAAAAAAAATGTATGTATTTGGAAGACATTTTGTGTTAATTAGTGTTAAGTGTTAATTTCCTCTATGTATGGAGACTTTTGGTACACCCTGTAGAAACAATAACAAGCGTATTAATATAAACCTATGATTTAACTTGACTAATCAGAATAAATCATTTTTACAGTGCTGTGGTATAAAAAAAAAAAATATATGAATCAGTTATAGAAAGTCTAGCTGAATCCTAATGTCATGATTAATTATGTTGGATTTATTGGAAAACACCCCCCCCAACAAAACAAAAAGCATAATAATCAAATATAGACTGCTAATATTAGGGCTGCGTTGCTTGTCTCTGTGTTTTCCCGCTCAGACACACCCTTTTCAACCTTATGAAGGCTTATAACCTGATCAGCTCGAGAAAGGAAGGTAGTGAACAAAGCACAATTTATCACTGTCACCTTACTTAAATGGTTTACTGCACATAACACGTTGAATAAAACAAACACGCACAATGGATTTTATAGATGCAATTGAAAAAAATACTTCTGTTCTTTACATAGCAGAGGTCATTGGAAACATGTCTTTATAACATCAAGGCACATTTACAAAGACTTATCAGTGACTGCAGTCCAAACTGAGGGAGGCAAAAACCACAATAAAGCAACTCCGAGCTGTTCGTTACTTTACTTTGAATCAATCCAATATGTGGAGCAAATCATTCTAATTGTGTATGTACATAAGTGCTTATGATTTTTCTGCAGGGGCGACTTCATTTACATGACTTAGTGTCCTTGTGTGGAGACGTATGTGCTTCATCACAGCGTTAAAATCAATGTCCTTCTCACAATACTTTCTACAGCAGAGGTATTCAAACTGTGTGAATTAAATGCATGACGGTGAGATGAAGAATACCAAATAAATAACCACTATGAGACCTGCCAACCTTTACGGGTTTTTTTTTGTGTGTATGGTGGAGAAAGTTCTCATTAAGAACTGGTGCATGGGCCTCATGGGGGCAAAAGTTTGAACACACTTCTGTTCAAGTGTCAAATCACTCTGATAATCTCTGATGATACTGTCAGGGTTGCCATGTCTGATATTTTCAAACAAAATCAATCTATATTTGCTGACGTGGGTTAAATATTTCACTGGCAGTGGGTTGGTCTGTTTAATTATATCATATATTTTAAGTAATTCTGAGGTGCATATAATGATAGAGTCTTTATTTATTTATCACATATACGCAGTGAAATTATTTTCTTCACATATCCCAGCATGTTAGGAAGTTGGGGTCAGAGCACAGGGATATGATATACATGATACAGCGCCCCTGGAGCAGAGAGGGTAAAGGGCCTTGCTCAAGGACCCAACAGTGGCAGCTTGGCGGTACTGGGGCTTGAACCCCCGACCTTCCAATCAGTAACCCAGAGCCTTAACCACCAAGCCACCACTACCCCTACATACTTGATTTAATTAGATTTTTACTGTATTAGAGTCACTTCTAAAGGAGCACAAAAAAAATCTCTTTCTTTCGCTTAAATTTAATGTTGCAAGACAGCAAAAAGAGAAATACTTTCTGGAGGCACGAACAATTATAATGAGATGTAAATAAACTTCACATATTCACCATCTTTTAACCGGCAGTGTATACGGTATGTGCTTAGGATTAAAATGTACCAAGTAGTGTATCATTGTAAATCAGTCCCTCCTGAATTTTACGATCGTAGAAATGAACGCAAAAATCTTGCTTGCAATTTTTCAAAACGACCATTTTATGCAGATTGGGCCGAGACGCTTCATGTGACGTCCTCATGACGCGCATTCAGCCAAAGCCTTCTTCGATTCTCGTGCGTCAAACACGAGTACAGCTAAAAGGTCTCCTTTACCAACAAACATCACTGTGAAGGACCGTGCAAAACTATTTCCTGCAACTTCGCCAATTCAACTATGCTTCTGCAAAAAAAAAAAAAAAAAAAAAAAAAAAAAGCACAAAAAACCCTGCAAATTGTGTAAAAAGCATCCCAAAATCAAGCATGTTTGGCCACAACAATCATAAAAACCCTCCGCGAAATCCTGTACGGACTAGTAAATTGACACGAAGTACAAATAATAGACTACATACTTATAAATACATGATGTTGCTCATGTCCTATAGTGGTCTTGTATTATTACACTGATATTTAGGTAAACCAATTTGAATACTGCTTCATGGCAAATGTATAATATGATCTTGTTTCACATTAATTATAGTTAGGAATTAAGTTGGACATGTTTTTGGGTTGCAATATGGATGTTTGTTTCGAGGACCTGGCAACCCTGAATACTCTTTCTGGCGAATTCAATGAGCTTTCAAAGTACAAATGCATAGCAGCAAACTTAAACAGCACAGGAAAGGAAAAAGGAAAAAAAATAAAAATAAACAAAAATGCAGCAAAGCACAAGCCAAAATTAAAAACCACACCAATCTGTGGTTGAACCATATTTGGAAGAAATCCACAACACTCCATGTAAACAGAATGAGTTTTTAACCCTTTTGCATACATCTGTTCTTAGATGCATGTTCATAATCATCTCGTGATGTAATTAGAACGTGCTGCATGCAACGTTTTGCGTTTCTGAGGTTCAAAGTTGTGTGTAAATGTGGAATGGATCCAATTGTTCCATTTACGCAGATCTGACACGATAAAGACTAAAAGATGAAATCGACTTCCCCTATGCAATGTATTGTTTTTAGTACTTTCATCACGATTCCCACCCATCGTTCTAATCACTTTGCTCAAGTAAACAAACGTTCAAAAATAACTTAAAGATTACCATCCTTCCCTCTCATATTCACTCAACACTGTAATTGAGGCCTACACTGTATGATCCTGATACTGGCCTGGAACGTCTCTGATAACAGAAGTTGTTCACTTCCTCTGTGTTTCCCCCATGTCTGAGGTTTTTGTATACTTCACTTCTGATCCTTGACGGTCAGCGTAGTTGAAAAACACAGGGTCTCATCAGCTGCGTGCTGGTTTTGGGTAGTTCACTGTCAGCAGCATCATACCATGCAAATACAGTGAGGTCTCTGATTCTGCACAGAGGAAATTAAAGCAGTAAAGAAGAAGGGTGGTGAGAAGGCATGCATGACTGTCAGGGTAACCATCACGCAGTTTAACTAGGGCCTGTGGGGGGGAATAAAGTTTGTTGCAAAGGAAACTGAAGCAATCTGACACTGCAAAGAGTGCGAGGTTTTTATCATCAGGGGCCTCCCATTTCCTGTGACAAAATCAATCATACTAGTGCAACTTCAAGAACAACAAATTTAAAGTATCCTTAAATAATATAGTGCAGATTTTAAAGGTAACTACTCTCACGTGGCTGATTCTGACTGGGCACAAAGGTCACAATCTAAAACAGATTGTCTTTACAACTATTGTGTGTGTGTGTGTGTGTGTGTGTGCTGGGGGGAGGGGGGATTTGCAAAGTCTTACAAATGAGACAATTTTTTTTTAAATGAGGCTTTAAAAATACCTCGTCTCTCAATATGGTGTGATATCCAGAAACTTTTCCGCTGCATAATCTGATGTTAGTAATCAAATCTTGAGTGTTATGGTATTCTGTATTTTTACAGGTTTGGCTGAAATCATGACAATGGAAAATAAGACTAATACTGAAAACCATCTCGTCTCTACACAGTTCATTTTCTGGTTAATTACATGTTCTGTATTTTGAATGGCAGGTGGACAAACTGGAATTTCCTGTTTGTTCATGCGTATTCACAGAGTCTGGCATTTCTGCATACAGGAAAAGAAAAAGTGTAATAGAGATGCCATTTTACAGAGGTGCTAATATTGCTAGCACAAAATCCTGGCAGGTACAAAGAAGAAAAACTGAATTTTACCACAAAAACACTCAAATACACCGATCAGCCAGAACATTAAAACCACCTGCGTAATATTGTGTAGGTCCTCCTTGTGCCACCAAAACAGCTCTGACCCGTCCAGACATGGACTCTACAAGACCTCTGAAGGTGTTCTGTGGTATCTGGAACCAAAACATTAGCAGCAGATCCTTTAAGTGGTGCAAGTTGTGAGGTGGGGCGTACACGGATCGGACGTGTTCGTCCAGCATGTCCTAGAGATGCTCGATCGGATTGAGATCTGGGGAATTTGGAGGCCGAGTCAACACCTTGAACTCCAGAGCATCACACTACCTCTGCCAGGTTGCCTTCTTCCCATAGTGCATCCTGGTGCCATCTTTTACACATGATGTAAAAGAAAAACTGATCCAACAGACCAGGCCACTTTCTTCCACTGTTCCACGGTCCAGTTCTGTCACTCATGTGACCCTTATAGGAGCTTTCGCAGCAAGTCGAGATGCACTGTGTGATCTGACACTTTTCTATCAGAGCCAGCATTCACTTTTTCAGCAATTCGTACTACAGTAGCTCTTCTCTGGGATCAGACCAGACGGGCTAGCATTCTCTCCCCACACGCATCGATGAGCCTTAGGAGCACATGACCCTGTCGCTGGTTCACCGGTTGTCCTTCCTCGGACCACGTTTGGAAGGTACTAACCACTGCATGCCGGGAACACCCCACAAGACCTGACGTTTTGGAGATGCTCTGACCCAGACGTCCAGCCATCACAATTTAACCCTTGTCAAAGTCACTTCGAATCCTTATGCTTGACCATTTTTCCTGCTTCAAACACATCCACTTTGAGAACTGACTGTTCATGTCCTACCTAATATAATATCAAACTCCTTGACAGGTGCCACTGTAATGAAATAATCAATGTTATTCACTTCACCTGTCAGTGGTTTTAATCTTATGGCTGATCGGTGTATACCGGTCGAAAAAACATCTCCTTGCTACCAGCGTTAATGATAAAACATATTAGTTGAACTGTGATCGGCAGAAATGTTTGTATTTATAAACCTCCAGCTGAGTGCTGGTAAAAGTTTACGTTATACAACTGTTACAACGTGAACATACTGGCTCTACCGTCTGGTCCATGCCCATATTATACTACACATAGTAATCAAACTATAATAAATATATAATTGAATTGAATGGTTTATCCACACAGCAGTGCAAAATACCCCTACATGGTGGTGGTGGTGCAAAGTGAAAGTAAACAGAAGCAAATGCACCGCTTTCTTTCCTCTTCAGTGGACTGGCTTTTCGCCAATTTTACTTCATGGCCATAACAACCAGTCAAAATTCATTAAAAACGCTGCAGCTAAACCGTAGATGTTGGCACCTCTGCATTTCAAATATGTCATTATTCTTTAACAAATTATTTCATGGTGTAAAAAATTTGTCAGTGGTGTCGTGTTTCTCACCTTTAAGGTGCACTGAGAACTGCAGCCACTGAGACAGCCAGTCTCGGCACTGTGCAGGACTCAGCTGCTCCACGTTCAGCCCTCTCACATAACACGCCTGCAAACAGAGATCATGTGATCCAAGCACTGCGACTCACCCACATGTCTAACACTGGAACAAGTCGTCCATTAAGTAAGGAATAAAACACTTGGGGGTGTGCTGTTATTGGAAAATAATCAATGATGGTGAGGTGTGATGTGGCCCAATGCAAAGCGGAGTTACTGTTAGCACCCAGAAGTAGATTATTTTCCAATAACAGCACGTCTTGACGTGTTTTATTCCTCTCACAACATGTCAATTTGTTAATAATTAAAATTCTTTATTGATTAAAGAATGATGTGATACTTTTTAACCATTTAGAGTTACATTGCATTTGTAGAACATCCGTGAAACAAGTTTGTGTTCTCACTTATGTTAAAGCAGCTATAAGCGGTCCTTCTCTCACCAGCATCTCGTTTATTTTCTCGCTCAAAGTTAATAAGACATAAAAAAAAATCACAGCTTGTCTTGTTACGGAAAAACTGGAAAGTGAAAAACTCTTCTGTCCTAAAGATTTGTTGGAAAACCTAACGTTACAGCTTTACACCTGTCTGTTACG
Organism: Stegophilus panzeri; assembly: GCA_024331685.1. Classification (NCBI taxonomy): domain Eukaryota; kingdom Metazoa; phylum Chordata; class Actinopteri; order Siluriformes; family Trichomycteridae; genus Stegophilus; species Stegophilus panzeri. The sequence goes on from JANDJT010000050.1 coordinate 22,831,067, forward strand.
AAGCTCTGACGCTGGAGACTCCTTCGAAAAATGCGAAATAAACATCTCCTTACAGAAAACGTCACCATATCAACAATTACCCACGCTTTTCAATCTGCTCGTGTGCAGCTTCCAGTATAAAAGCCCGTGTGAATCAGCTATTATAGAATCGATAATGTATTCGAATGAGCGCATTAAATATAAACCTGTCATTTGTAATTACATCTGGAACTGTTGTCAGAGCTGCTGTTTAATTTAATCAACATCTTCTGACCTATCAAAATCGAGAATATCAGACAGATACTTCCTGTATTGCTGTATTGTTCATGTATTCACAATAAATACCGGCTCCATCATAAGCATAACAGTTAATGAGTGATATGTAATAAAGTCTCCATCATACCTCTTTGAGCTCCATGTCATTGAGCTCGTGGAGGCCCAGGTTGATGATGGCGCGATCCAGGTGCATGAGCTCTAGGGCGTGGCTATTCAAGCGCCGGCCAATCCAGAACGGTGGGAGGCGGGGCGTTAAGAAAAGCAATGTGCAAAGGTGTCTCTGAAAGTTATTATTAGCAACCACATATCAACTCTACTGAGGAGGATCAAACTGGGGTGCGTCTCTATCAGCTCCCTAGGTGGTGAATCAGTATATCGTGTATACGAATTCAGGCACTGGTAAGGCCCCTGGCTCACTACACATTGTTACACTGATGACTCAATTTCCCATGACATGGCTACTTGTTCATGTTGTAAAACGTCACCACTGGCGTTTATCAAAAACATGCAGGACCGATATCTTTCTGACATTATACATCATATAAATTTGTTAGCTTAATCGTACGGGTTTCTGTCATGGTACTTCAAGCAGGATCGTAGGCTAGTAGCTAGTGGATTTTTAAAAAAATTATTAAACACATAAAAGTTGTTAAACTCAAACAAACCGTATATAGAACAAGTTAAAAATCGTTATCGTAAGTAAATCGTTTGAGAGCCACAACAATGCTAACAAGCCACTTACGTTTGTAGACAAAATTGGCTGAGAGTTCGTCCGCCATTTTGTTTTCGAGCTGAGAGGCTTCTGAAAATATGACGTTATTTCCAGTAAGGGAACATAGTGAGCATCGACGCGCTCTATTTTTTTGCAGTGCATTGTGGGATTTTTTTTTTTTTTTTAGGGATTTTGTGATTGGGACAGCCCTTGAAATGGCCGACTCTCTGATCAATGCCCTGACTACTGACCTAGGGAGCTGATTGAGACACACCCCTTAATAGCAGTTACAACATCATCATCATTGCTATGGTTATATATATAATTTATGATGCTCCAGTCAGAGATTTGTCTATACATGTTTATAAAATAAATAAATAAATAAATAAATAAATAAAAAAAACACCTAATGTGAATGGTCTTAGTCTTAGATTTGTGCTGGAACTACAAGGCTAATATAACTAATAAGTAAGATTCTTGTCATGATTCTTGATAATCCTCTTCTACACTGATGAACTTGATTTGATACTAAAACTGAAATGTAAATATTATATATCATTGGAATGATATACGCAATACAGTCATTGGCTGGACGACACAAGAAGAGATCACTGAGATTTGTTACTTTTAAGGTCTAAATAATAATGCAAGGAGTTTTTTTTTTTCTTTTTCTTGGAAATGAAATTAAGCAAGAGTACAAGTATTCAGTTTCAATAAGACTCACGTACTGTAAAGCATAAATATCCTAAAATAATACTTCAGTATAGTAGCAAATTATAAACAACTCAAGCATTTTCCATCCCTGACTGTTGCTCTGATTTAAAGGACTAACCATCTGATCTGCACCCATCCTTCTGATACCCAGTGGAGGGCCTGAGAATAAACTTCTCACTGCGTGGAGATCAGACACAACGGGGTGAGCACCACCCTGGATCTGGAAACAGGGGCAAATATTAATAATTAGTATTTTGTCAATCCACCTGAGACGTTTTAATGTATTATGCCGTGCGGAGGGACTCACTTTACTGCACAGCTCCATAAGTCGGCTCTTCACTTGTTCGTGTTTGATGCGCGATGCTGTCATCTTCAACCCACCGAGCAGTGGCCGATGATGCAGCGCCCTCTGTGCGTGATACACTCCCTGAAACTCCACCAGCTGCTGGGGCGTCCAGAAATGGCGAATCAGAAGCTGGCGTGGATAAAGGTACCTGGTAGTAGGAGGTGGCGAAGAGAGGAGTAGAATGAGTGCAGATGGAAGGGTAGGTATTACACAGTAATGGAAAGATCAGTACACTCTGAAAGGTATTACAGTGACAGATTTGCTGTGGTGTAAGAGGAAGAAAACACTCAGGGGCGTGCTGTGATTGGACAATAACAACTTCAGGGTGGCATGATACATCATTGGTTATTTTCCTATAACAGCATGCCCCTGAGTGTTTTCTTCCTTACTAGTCACTAGGGTTGTTGGTTTCACGGTTAGGCACCGTGTTTGATCGGAAATAGGATTCAAATAGGATTGCAAAAGTGTTTTATTTTTAACAGACATTAAAAATAAACTCTTAAACAGACTTGCATTTTAAATTTTGGCATCCACTGTATGCTTTTGCTCATGAAAATGCTACTGTAAATATATGTTTCGCAAGTGAGTTCGAATTATGCGCACACACATGGGAAACGCCAATGAAAATACACGTTTGAATTAGCATTTGAATTTGAATAAAGTCTGGAATATGTGCTGTACAAAGAGAGATTTGTAATGTAATACTGTGAAAGTTTCAAACCAAACCACCCTTACTTATCACATTTCTTTAATTGTATATTGGGGGACAGATTACATTCAGTCAATACTCACATTAAAACAAACACTAGGTAGTTGGCAAAAGGAGGAATGGAGATGATCACCAGAGGAATAGCTTTGATCATGTCTCTGTGGAACTGTCAGAACAAACATGTAGTGTAGAGNNNTATTTTAACACGAAGCATTGGATTTAATACACTTCATCAAATACAGGTTTAAAATACAGCCTAAAGCTCAATCACAGTTGATTATAAACAAATTCATCTGAAGCCGTAAAATCCAAAGACACTATTTAAGCTGCACTTTAAAGTTGAACTGCAGTCATCTGGTTCGTCCAGATAATCCTGAATAATCTGCTTCCAATGAACTTTCAAGAGCTAATCAGAAAATTTGAAAATATTTAATGAGATTTAATTTTAACTGCACTTACATTAATTTCTATGCTGCAATCCCATGAAAAAACCTGAGGTAACAGCACTATGTCGCCCTCTAACGTTCATTCACTGTACTGCATGTCATTCTTTGAAACACTGGATTGTTAGAATGAAATGAACTTCACTGTGAAATGTCCTTTTTGATAGCACTGTAATCATACAGTTGATCCTGACAATACTATTAGCTGGAAATACAGGCTGCTGACAGACTGCAAATATTAGAAGGCCCCAAGACTATTAAACATAACCGAAATTTTATTAGCACAATTTGACTACACAACCCTTCTGGTTATTATCCAAAATTTTGTACTACATTTATTTGGTTATATATGCTTATGATATTACGATCAAACTCTAACTCATTCATCTCACCTGTCTGAGCTTCTCCATTTCACGGTAAGGCAACTTCTGGGGATCAGTGTTGTTTCTGATCATCCGAATTCTGATCCTATGTACTTCTCGGGCATCCTCGAAGAAGAGTCGAAATCCTACATGACATACAGAGAAACTCTGAACAGATGCGACCAAATGAGTATTCTACCAAACATTGCACAACGCTGCTTTTTAAGAACAGCATAAGAGTTTGCACACATTTGACTAATAAATTCACATTCAAAATGTCTGTCCATTTTTTTTTTTTTTTGCAGTTGAAAACTTAACAATATGAAATAATTGAACAGACTTGAACCTCACCTCGTATAAATGTGGAATAGAGGACGTAGAATCTAGGGAAGCGTCTCTGAAGAAATCTCTGGTACTTTTCATTTGCCCATTTCAACCGTGATGTGATGCTTTGGCCGAGGCCGTACCTCGCTTTAGAAGGCGAATACTGCCTCACTAAACATAAGCTATAGGGATGAAGATGAGGCAGTCGATTAACACACCAGTTTATGATGTCATACCGCACAGCTCCAGGGTCCCTGATTCGATCCTGAGCTTTGTGTGGGATTTTTATTTATGTTCTCCTAGTGTCTCACGTGGGTTTCCTTTGGGTTCTGTGATTTTCTCCCATCTCTTGAAAACATAGTGGTGGAGTGGTGACTCTAAAATTATCTTTAGGTGTGCGTGCGTGTGTGTGTGTGTGTGTGTGTGAATCTGCATGCATGGTGCCCTGCAATGGATCTGGGCGTATTCCCATCTCACGCCCAGTGTTCCCGATAGGGATAGGCTCTGGATCCAGCGCTACCATGACTAGGATAAAACAGTTACTGAAGTCGAATGAATGATGTTATGACGATTACATGATGATACATACATGATGTTATGAGCATTACAGAACACATTATGGTTCTTGTTGGACTACACATCACTCACAATAAATTTATTAGAAGGGTTTTATTTACATCTGCAGACTAAAACCTTACTGCAGCCCTAATATAACTCCCAGGTAATATCCTAAAGCCCATAGAGACCATAAATAATTGGATAATAATAAGTTTTGCATAGGCGTAATAGTCAAACTTACTTAATATTTCATTCCTTTCTGCCCCCTGTCCTTCCTTCAGACAATACTCGTTGCATTATAATATAAACTGTTAGTAGAAAGTGAAAGAAACTACAAAAAAAAAGTTGGATTTATGTGTTAAGTGACCTTTATAGTCAGCTGTGCCTGACAGTGCTATCCTGTAAATAAAGTTAGTAACATGTAATATGGCTTTAACAACAACGACAGCATGTGCATGATTACTGATCAATTAAAAAGGTGTTACCTAATTTGCGTGGTGGCTACTTTAGGCCTGCAGAATCCCGCAGTGACCCCCAGGTACCGTGTTCCACACAGAAAAGTCATAGAGGTACCGCACCACATCCGCATATAGGACGGCGCCATTTTGCGAGAAAACCGCTGTTAACTCAGAGGGGGCGTGGTACACAATGTGGGCGGGGCCAAAGTGCATACACATGATGCATGAGCGATTTTTTTTTTAATCGTATTTCAAGCCTAAAATTAATTAATGCTTTCTTTATGTGGATGAAATTATTTTAGGAACGTATATGGGTATAAACCACCTAAGGGGTATTGTGAAATAATATTTTTAACATATAATATATACAAATATCTCTAATAACTAATTAAGAAAAAACTAACGCTCCCCCACACACACAGCGGAAGTGTATAATAATTAAGAGTTCATAATTTTCTGATTAAATTACATGAATACCCTGCTGAAAAAAAAAAACAACAACAACAGAAACCATCACAAAAATTCTAATGGTTCCATGACAAATACCATTACGAACCATCAGCTGTTAACCATTACCATTATTGGTCTTTAATGGTATCCACTACACATATTATGCCACCAAGAGAAGGCAACAAATTACCAGTAAAGACCCAAAGGGACCATTATAGTTTCCATTAAAACCCAAAACAATGCCCATTATAACAATTTAAAACATTACAAATTCTATTGTTTTAAATATTATTTTGCTTTAAAAAAATACAGTAGTAAAATGGTAACAGCTCTTCCAGTTTATGTAGCTCTAATGTAGTGAAATGTTTATCTTCTGTAGCTACACAAAACTTTCATATATATTAATTATATGAATGGGCATTTTCTGTTCATATCAGTTCCTCCTGTGTATTTATCATATGCCAGATGGCAGTTTAGGCTACTAGTTGAATTAACAGTTTTTAGAATGGCTTTATTTGTTTGTTTGTTTATTTATTTATTTGCTGTTCCAAAGATAAAATGTGAAATCATCAGACAGTTTCACTGCAATAAATGATGCAGCTCTGACACAGTCATTACTTGCATTTCTGCCTACCCAGCAAACAGGGGACGTCCCCCGGACGTTGCAAACGTCCACTTAGGTCCGCATTTGGTCCACTTTGTAACGTTCGCTGACGGACAATGCCATGGATTTAACCTTAAGGAATGTGGTTATTCCTTAAAAACACCCCTTAAATTAACTCTGATAATGGATTTTATGCAGAAACCATGTTTTGTTTTTGTTTTTTTGCAGATTGACATTACTATGGTTTTAGTGCAAATAAACTATAGTAAAAATAGAAAACAAAAACATGTATATTTGTGGTTGCTATGGTTTTACTAATAAAAATAATTAATAGCTACTATGGGACAAATATTTTTCTTAATATTGGTTTAGAAACTACAATATTCTGTAAAACCTGGCCTTTATATTGATCCATTACTGTTTATATTATAAAGATCCAACTAATCCTGTTTATATTTGTACTATAATAATTGTATTGTATTTAAAATGAATAAGAAGATCTGACACCTTGTCATTGTTTTCATGAAATCATTTTCCCCACCATTACAATGATATTTGCATACTGCCAATTTAATGTGTGCTTCATAATCTAAATCACAGCGCACATATTCATGCAATAGTGAAAGAATCCACCATTATGCAGTTATATATTTAATGATTAAAAATTTTAATTAATGACACAATGTTTATAAGTAGCAGAGACTTGGCATACTACCATACATGAAGTACTGTGAAATAAATAATTGCCACGTAGCAAATACCCACACAAGCACATTAAATCAAGGAAAAACAAACTTGAATGCACAAATGGAAAACTTTTATTATTACTAAGGGTTCAAAATGTAAGCAACGAAACAGAAATGCAGAATGACAGTTGCTGAATCAGATGCAAGCGATGACTTCCAAACAGCAAATGAAGGAGAGGCCAAAAAGGAAGGAAATGAGTCCAATGCTGAAATTGCTGGAAAAGAACAATGAAAGAGATATAGGCAAGACATACATCCTCATGTAAACTTGGGCTACATCACATTCTACACCCAACATTTAAACTGACAAACTGTTGGTCAGGGTGCAACATAAAGTGATTTATTTATTTATTTATTTTTACCATAATAATAATAATAATAATAATAATAATAATAATTGCAAAGAATAACAGTTTCATGCATAATAATGGATGGAAATATAATACTCCCATCAAAATATTTTCAGAATAATCTGTAAGCCCAAATTTCTTATTTGCTCAAAAAAGGATAAATATATAATAATACAAGCTTGATAAAATCTAAACAAATGAGACTATAAATATGGACAAAACTACAAACATGTAACCAAATATTGTCACTACAGACACAAATTGTCACAGAAAAGGGTTGAAATGTTTATGATGTTTAAAAAAAATTATAGAAAAACATACAATAGTTACAACAATAGTTACACTTTGATGAACTGTCAAGCTATACATCACATAACAATTACAATTCAGCCAAACCAAAAGCAATATGCAGCTTTCAATGATAACATTTCATGGTTATGTACCTATATAACCTATATGGTTATGTACCTTATGTCTTATGTCTAATATGTAGAAAGGAAACAAGTTGTGTTGTAACAGGAAAGATGAAAGCATATCTCGTTGTTATCATTTGTATTATATTATCATTATAGGTCCTGACTGAGCGCGGGAATAAAATACATTTGAATGCATGGAATGCGCCTCGCGAGCGATACTTAATAACGGACATAACGGACTTAACGTCTGTTGGTTGAAGACTGCGGTGGTAATAGACAAGAGCTCCTATTGATTTCGTCTTTTTTTAAATATAAATTGTGTGTATTTTGTAGTTAATTGCTAGATAAAAGTTAGTTACTCAGTTTAGTTTTCGTTATAGGTTAAGTTATAGTTACCATATATAGTATTTATATTAGTTATATAGTGTACAGTTTGATAAGTTAGATTTACTACAGTTTAAGGTTTGTAGTTTATTTAGTATATAGTTAAGTTGTGTGTGTATATATGCTGTTCATACATGTTTGTGTATAAGATTAGTTAGTTTATACGAAGTTTGTAGCAATATTTACTTGTTTGATTTTTTTTTTTTTTTTTTTTTTTTTAAATAATCGCGTTCATATCGTAGGATTGTTGTTATCATATTTCAGTCAATTTTAGTGTTTAGAACGTCGCAGGTCCATTACACCACTGTCTCAGCGACAACTGGGCACATACAGTTAGATTTGTGGTAAGTAAGTGTATTAATTTATATAAAATATAATATTTCATTCATAGCTTTATACGCTGCGGGTGAAGTGCGCGAGATCATGCGAGACCTAGCTCGTGACGAACAATCTATCGAAAGAATTCATTCTTGAATAATACAAAAGCAAACATTTACTGTAGTTATAATGAAACACATTTTAATGTTTAAATTATGGGGGGAATAAATCTTACCTTTTAAAGGGGTTTCTGTACCCGGAGTCTTCCAGCGATACGCCTGCCGGCCGTGCTGTGTACATATGACAGGACGGATATGACACAACTTCCTGTTCACCTGTGGGCTTACTGGCGCCACCTACTGGAGTTTAATCAAAGTGTGGTCTAGGGTTGAATACCGTACAAACACACTGAAAAGTAGTTGTATAAGCAGACCATAAAAACTATAGACGTGCCAGTGCAAGTAGCTTTTGGGCCAAATCACAATAATAATTCACCTCTTGAGTTTGTAGAAAATTATGTCACCCACCTAACCAGTTAATCCGGATGAAAAGGGTAAATGCGCACGTAATCGAGTGCCAAAAGTTTCGCTTTAAGCTGCAGACAATATCACAATGATATCAAAGATCCTAATAAAAACAATCAATATATGATGTTTGCATTTACACATATGCACAATGGGTAACAACTGTCCAAATTTACCCACTTCAAATTCACCCACTTTAACGTTTGAGTAAATGTTCACACCAATAATGATGACATGAACAGGTACAAATTAAAATATTAGGTTCAAAAGAGACTTGGGTGAATGCTTTTCAGTTTTAACACAGAATTTTGTCTCTCTCACGTGTAAAGAGATTGCTAGGCAACATTTTAGACATATCAAATCATAACACTACTGAATGAATGAATACAATTGTATTAAACTCTATTGAACAAAATTTCTAATCATGAAAAGAGATTGATAGATTTTTATTTATTTATTTATTTATTTATTTAACTTTTAAGCATTTTATTACACCATCAAATATGATTAGGAGCATCATGATGATGAAGATGACTTTATATTTGATGGAAATAAGTGTGTATATTTCCCTCACAAGATGCAAAGTGCTTTTGTGGCTGTGTAGGAGGTGAAACCAGTTGATATTCACAGTAATAATGTTGTAGTAGTGGTAGTAGTAGTAGTACTTGTTGTCATATAGTTGATATCCATTCCATGGAGAAATCCTTTATTCTTATGTTGCAAATGTACTCACTGAAACAAACTGACAGTCTTCTCTTGGTTTTCCTGATGTACAACTTCTTGAAAATCTTGTAGAATAAGACAGACAAAAACAACTACTGCAGTAAAGATTTTAATGGCTGAGCTAATAAAATTGCACGTGAAACATATTGAATGGTAGTGTGCCTGAGTTTTGCTTTTAAATGCTTTATTACTTGATCTTTAGGCTTTTGCTAATATTAATATTATATGTACTCTTGTCCTCTATTTTCACTGATTCTCTTTACATGTCTGCAGAAGTACAGTTAAGAATCAGCAGCTTTCCTGTGCTTACATCATCATTTAAGGGTAAGCAATATTTTCAGGAATATCCAATTGTCTAAAAACAACAACAACAACAATAGCAAAACAGACATACTAAATGGTGGCATGAATGTGAGACTATATTTTAAATAATACACATTTGTCCTAAAAGTTTTGTTTCTCTGACAACTTTGTGTACAACACTACTACCTTTACAATTATATGCACTCACTGTCCACTTTATTAGGAGCACCTGTACCTGCTCATTCATGCAATTATTCAATCAGCCAATCATGTGGCTGCATGAGAAAAAAAAAATCATGCAAATACAGGTCAACAGCTAGTTCTCATCAAACATCAATAACCTGTGTGATTCTATTTGAGCTCTTGTACAGCACATTGATCAGCATTTGTTGTTTTTACCCGTTCATGCATAGTGTCCACGCTTAGGGACAGTCATTTCAAGGCTCTTTTTATTTTATTTTAGGGAAATATAAGATGGAAATCACCTCTAAATTACTTGACAGCATTACTTATTAGCTTGCTATATAAAATAAATCAATCAATATTTAAAAAAAAAAAAAAAAAAGTCAGACTCCCCTAAATGCCTTAGATTTCTAAAAACGAGGGATTTTTTGTTTTGTTTTTTAATGGGATTTTTATAGCGGAATATATATATATATAAAAGTCAAAATTCATATATCAAGCAATTTTAAGTAAAAATGTAAAGAATATGGATATGCGTATAAATAATTTATGCATGAAAGGGTTAAATGTGCTTTCCAATTAAGTTTGACTTGACTTGATCTTTGTTTGTAGACTGATGACTGACTATATGTGTGAGCAAAATATTAAATATCACATTACAGTGTGTTATAGTTGAATTATACATTACAGGTTAGATCACCTTTCCTGTACATCTTACACACAGTGTATTCTCTGCTCTCACACACCCACTGAACCTCATGAAGGAGTTAATAGCTGATTAGTGGAATCAGATGTTTTGGGAGAAGAGAAAACACTAAAAACACGAAGAGCAGGGCTGTGAAGCTGAAGGAATTCTTTGGGAGGGAATGGGGATGGAGTGGTGTGGGCGGGGCTTAAACGACTTCCCACGTAAACACGTGAGTTGAGGGCTGTATTTAAGGCCCCATTGGACTCGTTACAGTTGAATTGTGTATGCACAAATATTTTTAATTTGAGGAAGGGAAAAGGTAAGTTAATGATGTGATTTCTTTGTAGCCATTATTGCTGTTATGTAAGCAAACGTCCGCTGGTGTGTTGTGCTTTAACCCAAGCTATAGCACTTGAGTTTACAGTTTATGTAAAAGCACGACATTTAGACTGGGATGTTGGTATCACTATCCTCTTTAAGTGTACAATCTACTCCTTTTACTAGTCCATTAACACGTGGATTGTGAACGTTTTCAAAGGCGGTGAACTTCAGGGGAAATAAAATGTCCACCGTCAGGTTTGGAACCAGCGTGGGTCCTGCAAGGATTATAGGAAATGCTCAGGAGGTCAGGGAGGAAGTTGAAGGTGAGAACTAAACCACGTCTCTTTGTTTAAATATTAACACTATCTAGATTTTAAAATGCATATATGGTGCCATACTCTGACCTTTTACCAGGTTTGTCTCTCTTTGCTTGCTGTACTGGTGTGACTGGACACCAGCAGTTTCAAAAAATGCAACCAGCGGTCCGGATCCGGCCCACCAAATGAACGCAGAACCTGTGTTCCACGTTAAAATCATCTTGCATTGACAGAGCAGAACTACTTGTTATTCCTCTAGGGGACAGTATAGAGCTATGAATGCAGCTACTAACAAAATGTTCTAGTGAAATGAAGTTCTTCATTAGGAAAATATAAATGGATACTGTAAACATGTCCCTTTTTCCAAAAGAACTAATTTATGGGTTTCACAGCAGAGAGGGAGTGAATATGTATGCAATCACAGCTTTTCAAAAGTAATTTTTTTTTTTTTTTTTTTTTTTTTTTCCCCCCCCCTCCACTTCAATATTATTGCTCATTTTGTGTACATTCAAGAAAGGGACCTTTTAACCTTTAAAACAAACAAAAAAAAAATGCACCTAAAGCTTTGTCACTGAACAATCTGAGAGCCAGGGGCAAAAGAAAGGGATCTGATGGAAAATTCAATGAGGTAAACACTTACAAAGTTTCTCTCTTAGATGGTGTGGATTAATTTTTTTATAGAAGTGTGCTAATTCTAATGCCTTGTTACTATAGTAACAGCTTGCACATAGACGGTCCATGTAATCTAAGTGTAATAATAAACAGTGCTTTGTGATGTTTAACAAAGCAAGCTATAATATAGGGAACCTTTCTGTAAGGAGACATTTATCATTTTTGGAAGGAGTCTCCAGTATTTGTGCTTTTGTAACCGTTGGAGGTAAAGCTGTAACCTTAAAACTCCTTTAGGACTGAGCATTGTGCTTTGCAGTTTCTTTGTAGTATGACAGGCTGCAAAAAAAAGCTGTGTATATTGAGACTGTGTATACTGTTTATATGGATTTATATAGCCTGGTTATAGGTTAATAGGAAGTGACATTATTTGCAGATGTTAAACATGTAAGTAATTGGATAAGACATGATATGCTGTTCATTAATAAATACATTGTAATCGGCACTTGAAATGGCAATTTGCTGTGGTATAAGAGGGGTTAAACACTTCCAACATCGTCTACCTTTATAGGAAAATAAATCAAAAACAAGGTGGTGTGATGCAAGTTACTGTTACTGCACAGTTGATCTTCCTATACCAGAACATAATGTCATGTCTTATTCCTTACTTATTGAAAGACTGTACTGGTAAGGTCAGGAATCGCTCCTTTGACTTTTCACACCACTGTACAAAGCAGTTCAGGCTGGTGTTTTGTCCGTGGTAGGCATCGGCTTATTCACCATAATATTTCGGATTTGACAAACAGTGTACTTTCGCAGACAAACCAGTTGATGATGCCGATCCAAACGTGATGATGCAGTGTCCTTATGACCAGAACCATCAAATTCGGGCGTGTCGCTTCCCCTTTCACATTCTCAAGTGTGCCAAGGTCTGTCCTGGTCATTATTAGTTCAGTGATTGGAACAATTTTATTGAGACTTTAGTCTCCAAGTTTGAGCTGTTGGTCTGAAATCGTTGTATCTGTTTTGTTACTGTTCAGAATCACCCCAAACTAGCAAGAGAACTTAAGACGTGCCCCTTCAATGCCAAGCACATGGTTCCCAGGCATGAGCTGGCACGTCATATTGAGCACTGTGAGGATAAACAATCACTTACTACAGAGGATGGTAAGGTCTTGGGTGGTAATGACTCTCTTTAAACAATCCATGTTTTGGTTAAAAAATCAGGGGGGGAAAAAGCTGTTTGTAGCTTTTTAAAATTTCCTTTAAGTATGGCTCTCTCTCTCTGTCTCACTGTCTCCACATAGCCTTATTTAAATATCTTTGTCTCCACTCGTAGATGGGAACACTAAGATGCACCCGAAATTTCATGTGCCTATTAAATGTACGTCCCTTCCATGTGAGGAGGACTGGGAAAAAGGTCAGTGTGCTGTACTGGCTTAATGCTGAACTTCTGCTAGCATTTGTTTTCCAAGTTTTCTTGTTACATGAGATGAGACTGGGGAAGCATTAATTGTGGGCAAATTTGTTAGAATATGGGGGGGTACCCCTAAGTTTTGCTTTATTAGAAGAGGTGGTGTTCCTCAGGAGGCCAAATCACTTTGTAATAACTACAAATAAATACAAAAAGTGGTTATGCTAAGAAATGCCCACTAAACTGCCAAGGGCCAAGTTGTTATACATGGGCCTGTCAATGATCTCATAAGCAAGAAATGTTAGACACCTTTTAACTAGTGCACAGTGAGACTTCTACATGTATAGAAAATAAAATTATGCTTGAGGGATGGAGGAAAACCTCCATGGTTGTCTATGTGCTTTAGTTAAACACCATTCTTGGCTACTGTCAGTGATTTGTATAAATAATAGCTGAATTTACTTCCCCCTTCAAATGTATAGTAACTTTTTTTTTTTTTTTTTTTTTTTCTTTTTTTTTTCTCCCCACCCTCAAATTTAATCCAACAAAGCCCACAATGGAAAAACCCCAAGTCCAACTTATTATAATGCAGTAATCATTTTTACTGAGTGATGTTCCTGACCCAAGTCGATGACTAAAATGCCTTCATGCATCATGTTGAAGGAGATGCAGGTTTGCTTTGTGGTATTGATTCAGTTTTGTGTTCGTTTCAGAGGCTGATGACAATGCTGCTACATTTGTGTGGCGTGTGACCAACAATCAGCTCACTGTAAATAAGTGAGCCAGCAACTGAAATGAAAATGGGTTTCTTAATCTCTTTATTTTTTATAAACTCTCCTGTAAAATGTCTTCATGTCTGACTTGCTATGCTGTACTATCTTTTATTGAATTGTCTTGCCTTTTCTTAGCCCTGCGCCACCAGTTACAAATGACTTGAATGCTGGAATCCGTGCACCTCAAACTCTCCCCTGGAAGTCCTGTGAGTTCTGATATTAAATCCTCAGGCCAGTTATTGTATTTTCCAAATCTTGGAAACCATTGTGGTGGTTACTCTTCTCCACTAGCATTTTGATTGTGCCAATGTCCCTGTACTGTTGCTCTAGGTGGCAGCAATGATCTTGACTGACTTTAAGGGCTGGGCAATTTGAATTCCAGAAGTTGTTGCAGCTTGCCTTGTTTTGTGCATCTGAGTTTTGACCAATGTTTTCAGTTGTTGCTTTACATTCAGGTTCCCTTAACTGATTTTTCTAACATGTCAGTTATCATAAATGGGCCATGAATTTCAGTGTTGACCAACAGAATGACCTTTATCCCAGCATTGAGTAAAATGGTGCGCACAACAACCAATATATACAAACACCTTCACTGTGGAGGTTTAAGACTGTGTGTGTGTGTGTGTGTGTGTGTGTGTGTGTGTGTGTGTTAAATAATCAATTTTCCTGTCAGTTGTTTTACTCCTTGCTTAAGAGAAACTTGAATTGTTACAGTTGCTTGTTTTTATTTTTTTCTAAATGTTTCTCTTTTCCTTTTCACAGGAAAAATCCCTTCCTTGTTTTTTGGTCTTCGTCTTCAGCAAGTACTGATGCAACTGAAGAATTTTTAGTAACTTTTAAAATCACGCTGCCTGCTTTGCCTCGCGTGTCTTAAACTGACTTATTTGTGTGTGGGGGTTTTTTCATAAGCTTTTTTTTAGCAAGGTTTTAACTGACCCTCATTTCCTGGATTTGAGCTGAATTCCACTTTGGCTTCTGTTTTAAATGTGAGTCCAACAAATCTGGTGTGAAACTTTGAGGGAACTGTAATCCACTTCTTTTATTTAATAATTACAGGATTACTTACAACTTGACTTGTGAAATTCTGTCCCCTGATGGTGTTAAACTTAATCTGGGGTCACAAATCTTTTCCAGAGGCAAGCCATGTCTTGCAAAGCTCAACTGATGAATGTGAAATCATGTGTATTCTGATCTGTAGCCACACTATTTCTTCTGTAAATAAGATACATGACATCTGATGGGTAAGGAGTTTTCTGTACAGTTCCTCTCACAGTGCTGAGTGACTTGAAGGCCGTCTAACCTTTTTAGTCTTGTTGGGTGGTGAAGGCACTCAGCCATGTTGCTGCCAGGCTTTTTCACTAAAGAAAAGGTGGGATGGAAACAATGATGTGCACAATTTATTATTAATAATATAATACACTTACATGCCCCGCCCCCACACACAATGTTTAATTCCTTATATAAATATGTCCTTGCCAACACTGCTACCTACTAATTGAGGAGAAATGTATGAATATTCTCTTCCTCCTTTCCATCATGCTGGCATTGACTTGGGAAGCAGTGATGTTGGACCACATTAATGTCGAAATGATTCGAGTGTGAGTTGGTGTGGCAGAGCTACAGGTCTGCCCTCTTCTCATCTCCACTGCCTCATTTAACCCACGCAGACAGCTGGATGCAGCAGATGGACCCTGCTGGCTGTGCTGACAACAGTTTTGTGCAAATGTGTACAATTCTCAGAAGCATCTATCGTTTCCTTGAGCGTGAAGGTGCTTTCAGATTTATACTAATATCAATGCTTATGAAATCTTGCCTTCAGCCTCTTTGCAGGCGAGTCCCTAACTACTACTGACAGGGCAATGATATGTTCTGGGTTTATGTAACTATTTTATTTATTTATTTTTTTTTCTCCTTCCCCCCCCCAACTTCTGATTTTGCATTTGTCCTTCAAAAGCAGTGCAAGAGAAAGCCTTTGTGTTTTTGCACTTCAGTGTAATTTTTTTTTATTGGCTTTTGCAGCATGTTCTTTGTGTCCACTTCTTCCTGCGTGTAGTTATTTCATAATAAACTTGCTATTGAAACTTTTGCTGCCGAAGATGCCGGGAATTGTTTACTAAAATGCAGTCTTATGAGGACCGTCTAAAATGCACCTACACCCCCCCCCCCCCCCCCCCCCCCCCCCCCCCAATTGAATTGGCTTTTCATAGTCTGTCCATTGATGAAACATCAATTATAGTAGACCCCTATAGCTATAACAATCATATACGTTTTGCTAGGGCCATGATTGAGGAAAGTTGGAAACCACAGGCAAGATGTTCACAGTATCTAAAGCTAGGCTTTAATCTAGTTTAATGTATCTTTTAATCTGTAGTATGAAATCTGCTCCGGTATGACTAGAGCAAGAGAAAATACATCTCCGATTATCATCTCATACAGTGTGGTCCAGAAGTCTGAGATCACATTGCAAATCTGGGATTTTTATTTATTTAAAAATGAAAAAAATTTTTTGAAACATTAAAACAAAGAGCATAAATGTTATTCAACACTGTGAATATTTAATATTCGAGGTTCTGCACTATTTCTAGGTCCCTGTTTAAATGAAAGTCAATGTGTGATACTGACCATGTTAGCTGCCTTGTACTAAAGGTCAGATTTTCCTCACGCTTAATCTCTTCTATTGAACCGTGTTCAAGTGACAGTCCGATGGATTTGGTCTAAAATGGATCCTAAGATTTTGTACAAACTTGTACCAAATACTACAACTCTGAAATTCATGAGAATATTTAAAAAAATTCTACTTTTCGCTCATTGTTGTCATTAATATAATTTGTTGTATTAAATTAGAAAAGAATGCGACATAGAAGCATTTTCACTAGTGCTCTCAGACTTTTGGACCTCACTGTATCTCCTATTTCACAATAGGAAGTAAACATGTAGTACAGGAAACAACACTATGGACGGCCTGTTTGACAAACACATGAAATTATGAGTGGTGGAGATATTTTTCTGCTATCATGCCCCATCACAGGAGGCCCATTGCATTACTTCTGCTTTAAAACTGTAACTAGATTGATCCTATCTGAATTGTAAGTTGCTTTTTGCCAAACTAATACGTTGTCAAGTTATTGCTGTTGTGTTAGCATCCCAGTGAAAGACTTTTGACACTTCCTGACAAACTGAGGGAAGCATCCCTAATGTTTTCCCACAGCACATAAAGTGCTCAATTATACAGATAATTTATCCCGAGCCTCAGGGAAGGGGGTGGGAGTTAAAAATGAGTAACAGAGACTTCTCAAGGTTTTATAACTCTCACTGGACTTCAGCTTGACAGTATATTTGTTTTGTAGTGTGTTTCTGGCTGGAGGCTACTGCTTTCAGTGACCTTTTCAATATGCAGTTTTTGGGTACTACTGAAACAAAAACTTTTGCAAAACGGTGAAAACATCTTGGTCGGCTCAGTTTCACCACTGTGTCGTATCGCTGCGTGTAAGCTGAATGGAAAATTTAGACTGCAGGCATATAAGCGAGTAATTCACAGTTGTGTAAAATTAGTTATCTAATTGACCTAACTTGTACAGTATGCTGAATAAATATAAGATGTTTCTGGAACTGGCAAGTAGTGGAAAGCTTAAAGAGCAGCTTGAAAAATATATACAGTATACAGAGATATGACTGAGGTTTTTATACCTTTTTTTTGTGCCTTTGCAGTGTTACATTCTTGGATCTACTTTTTGTTAAGATAGACAGTTTAGTAACCTTAAAAAAAAAAGCAAACCATCCAGCTTTTCTAAAATTCTCTGATTAAAGGTCAGGGTTTGTATAGTAAATTATTCTAATATTAATATTGGTTTATATAGGTAGCCTATTTGTGTGATTTCCTCATTTCATGTATGAAAGCATCATGGCTGTGAAATCATTTTCCATGATGCGAAAAACACATCAGGATAGACTAAAATATTTCATGTGTTGTCTCATCACTGCACAAATCTTTACATGGGGGGTGGAGAGGAAGTTTATTATTCTAATATTCAGCCTGTAGCTCAGATTGTCAATTCCCATTAGTCTAGTTATGCAATATTTTGTCTGTTGCACAAACACTAGGGATGTGCTACAGCACGGTGGTGCTTAAAATGCCTTTTGCTGTCAATCATCGTTTAGAAACGCTGGGCTGAACAAAAAAGGAAGGGGTGGGGGTAAAAGCGGCTGTCACTTCCTTTTCCTTGCACACCACTGGATCAAGGGGACAGTCTGTCCTGCGAATGATGGAAAGGTGCTGCAGCTGTTACTCCCAACTGCACGGGTCAAATCTGGCACTCTGGGGACATGAGGGGCGTCCAGGGAATAGACACACAGACTGGGAATTCATAAACAACTGAATTAACAGTGTGAGTTCATTAGGGCAAGAATAAATGAATGTCCAGTGGATAGTTAGAATGAGTTTTGGTTTACTCTCTATGCTTCTCTGAACATCTGAATAAGTATAAAACTGTCCGATTCCATTTCTGTATGCCAAGAACAGGAATCTGAGGCTACAATGGGCACCAGCTCACTGAAACCAGGCAGTTAAAACTGGAAAAAGACCAGACAATGTTTTTCCAATCATTAACTGTCCAGTCTGTTTCAGCTGTAGCCTTAGATTCTTGTTCTTAATTGACAGGAGTAAAGCCAGATGTGGTCATCTGCTGCTGTAGCCCATCCAAGTCTAGGTTCAATGAAGTGTCCATGAAGTCTACAGAAGTGATTACTTTTCTGTAGACCACAGTGGCTATTTGAGTTGCCATATCCTTACTGTCAACTCGAACCAGTCCGGCCATTCTCCTCTGAGCTTTCTCATCACAAGGTATTTGCACCAGCAGAACATTCGCTAGATGTTTTTTGTTTTTCGCACCATTCTGTGTAAATTCTAGCGACTATTTCTGAACACTTCAAAAACTGATGTCTTCGCAAGTAAAACTGTCTTGAATATAGTCAAATTGATCTAGAATTTCCTATTATAAGATTACAATGAACCGAGTATAAGATTATTAAACCTATTTCTAGACATCTTATACCCATTTCCAGCTGTAAAGATTCTTATTCCACTGGCAGATAATTTTGCATCTTAACAAATGCTTAAAATTAGCAAAATGATCTGCCAATTAAACAAGACTATTTCAAGCTTGAAATTAGTGCAACTGTCTAGAAATCAGTTTAATAATCTTATATATTGCTTTCATCTAATCTTTAAATTAAACACTAGATAATGTTTGATGTGAACATTAACTGAAGCTTGACCTGTATCTGCAGGTTTTTATGCATTGTCCTGCTGCCACATGATTGATTGGCTGATTGGGTTAGTGTATGAATGAACAGGTGTACATAATAAAGTGGTTGGTAAGTGCATATAATATAGATTTTGTGTAAAAATCTCCAATAAGTAGCCAAAAAATTAATTGTACATTTAAATAATGTTTAGATTATGTTCATAAATCTGTGCTGAGGGAAAATAGGTCTATATAAAATTGATTTAATGAGTTATCAGATTTACCCAATCATTCGTGTGTGTGTGTGTGTGTGTGTGTGTGTGTGTGCGCGCACACATCAGTGCATGACATATCTAAGAGATGGATTTAACTGCATTTCCTGTGCTGTGTTTGACCTGTAGGTTGCGTTGATTAGTGCCCACATGACAGTGAGTCTGCAGGGTGATGATGTAATAGCGCTTCTGAGAATAGTCTGACATTAAAGGCTGATTTTCCTTTTTTTTTTTTTCTTTAACAAAGCTGATTTAAGGGCAAAAAGGTGCTGAGGACTGTCATACATCATGTATGTATGTATGTATGTATGTATGTATAGTATGTAAATACTATAGTTTACATTAAAATTTCCAGATCGACTCTCTTAAAGACCATGAACATGCTTTGTTAAAATATATCCTGCTGAAAAAAATGATTGCACAGTAGACTTAAAGTGTTTATTCCAACTAATGTGTGTCCATTATATCTGTAATGTGTGAAGGATGTGTGATTAATATGTGATTCATGTGTGATTGAAGTGACAGTCATTTTAAGACATTTTGTTCCTTGTGCTGAGAAAAAACCCCCCAGAAGGTTTATTATAGAAGATGTAAAACTAATCCTGGACTAAATTTCACTGTTAAAGCGTATTTATTTCTAGGCTTAATCTGTGTGTGTCTTGCAGCGTAGTTTACAGCATCTTCAGAGGAAGGTGAAGTTTAATTTAAAATACTGGTTACTTAGATCCTTAGAAGCCATGGATCCATTTCAGTGTAAAAGAAAATATCAAAGACTCCTTTTTATAAATACATACTATACAAATCTATACTAATATTTAGTCATATCTAGTTATCAGAGATTCTGAAACTTTCTATTTGTGAAACCCAAGCTTATTACGGTCAGTTTGCATCGTATTAAAAGGGGGAAATTCCCTACTTTTACTGCTACTGCAATTAGATTCTGTTATCATTATTCATAGTTGTCATTCAGCTTTAGATAAGGAAATGAGCAACTTCCTATGTGTAGCAGATTAGTATGACTGGAATAACGTAAAACCTGGTCAAATAAAAATAACTACTACGACCATCTATGACCAGCTATGATCATAGTAGTCACTATCACCTCATGTACAGTAGGAGTGAAACGATCTGATGATTTGGAACGATCATTGTCAAATCTCAAATCCTTGCCTTATGAAACAAAATTATATCATATGTGGACGCTTGCGGTTTACACTCCTAATACATAAGTAAGGAAGGAAGCAAACAAATGAAGAAATAAATATTCCACCAGTATTACTATCATATAATCAACAAACTGAATGATCGATTGATTCATTCATTCATTTATGCTTTCATTCATTTATTCTTAATGAAATATTCCAACAAATCTGTACTTGTTTTTGATCTTAGACTGTGAAATGAGCTACTTCCTGTAATTATGTTATCTATGATACATCATAAATAAACAAAGAAACAAACAAACGAATGAGTGAGTGAGTGAGTGAATGAATGAATGGTTGCTATTTAAAGTAATGTATTCCAACAAATGAATACATTTTTAATGAGCTTTAGATTACAAAATGAGGGACATGGTTTCATCGAGTTAACTGTAATCTTATAAGATTAATGTGTCTGGATTTAAAATAGAATTTAAAAGATTCCATTCAATACAAAATAAGAGTTTTGACCAGGTTAGTTGCTAGCAATTTCCATCATGATCACATGATTAACAAATAAAGAAACAAATAAATCTCTAACAGTCTGGATGTCCATCACAAACCCATGTGGTTCTCTGACAACACTTTGGGAATCACAGACTTAAGGGAATTAAAGGTTGTCACATATCGTTGCAGCAGATTTATAATCCGTAACCATTTCTGACTACAGTCAAACTTTATTTCATTTACAAAATCCACGCTGTACAGAGGTACATTTGTTGGTAAAAAAAAAAAAAAAAAGATCACAAAATGTACTTATCTGTATATATTTGATTGTATTTTATTTCCATATGTTCATAAGTTGGAAAATGGGAACACTTTATCCGTTTATTGCTTGACTTTCTCTGTTTGGACAGGAACGTCTAACCGCGTTTTCTTTCTCTTCTGTTAAATCTTCACTGTCATGCTAGCATTTATGCATGCATGTGTTTGTTTTTGTACTCTCACCCTGACATTTCCTCTGTTCCAGTGCCTTTCTGTGGCTCTGTCAGCTCCTAATACCACATCACTCCTCAGCACCGCGTCGCTGCCTGACAGCCCCTACCACCAGGAGTGACCTTTTCCTCCAACCTCTCTCTTTTTCTCGCTCCCTCTTTCTATTTCTTCAGAAGTGAAGTTGTGGTTTCTTCAGTCATTCAGAGCCACTCAGTGGGGAGGGTGCAGGCTGTGGCACTGCTCTCCCAGGAGCATTGCTTTCTTTTCACTCTTCATCTTGATTACGCTGCTATTCTCAGACGAACCTTTTCCTCCACAAAATGTGTTTCTTCTATGAAACGTGGCTTTTATGTGGGACTGGTGACATTTATAGAGCTGATTTTTACAGATGTGTGGGTGCCAGACCTCACAGCTGAGCCATTCAAATCGATCCTTTGCTGTGATCATAGATGTGGATCTTGCTCTAACACAAGAACACGTTCAGGACATACGGCAGCAGACTTTTCAAGTTTCAAAAGCACTCGAAAACAAAGAGGCCTGTGTGATTGTGCTTATGATAATCATCCATATGTTTGTAGCTTGTTTCTGTGAGTGTTGATGTCTTGTCTGGCCCAGGATTAGGGTCAGTGTTATAGCATGTAACTCTAATCTCTAATTTGGGTTACTTTGTTTTCCATTACGTATACCTCCACCACCATCTGTTTTACTCCCTGATTAAGGATGAATCATGTTTTCATGTGTCACATGACCAATAGTGGTTTAGCGTGCTAAGTCTATTGCACAAAACAAAACTGATGTGTAGATTCTCCTCCTCCTACAGTTAATACATGTTTTTTTTTTCTCCCCTCTCTTTGACCTTTAAGTGATTTCACAATTAAATAAATAAACTTGTCAGATCAACGGTACTGTACAAGTAACGCTTTGCTCACCAGAAGTACCTTTAAAAGTATAACAGGTTCTGTCATTTGGTACTGTCAATCTAACTTTAGTCATTTGGTTGGCATTTGTATTTCCTACACCGCATCAGATCCAGAATGTTGATCAAGTTTATTGCTGAAGTAAATTATTAGCGAATAATACACTTAGGGGTGTGCTTATATAGAAAAATAATCAATGACAGGGTTGTGTGATGCGACACAATGCAAAGCGGGTTTACTGTTACCTCGCTGAAGTTCCGATAACGGCTTATCTTGAAGTTTTTTTATTCCTGTTATATCACAGCAGGTTGCCAATGATTACACATCATACTTTTAACCCATGTATTTAATTTCATGGAATGTCCACAGAATAAGTTAGATCATACCTTATAGCAGCGATAAACAGTTGTTCCTTCACCTTTTCTCTGTCTTGACGAGGACAAAAAAAGAAATGCAGCTTGTCATATTACCGAGAAACCTCAAAGGCAAAGCCCTCTGTCCTGAAAACTTTCCCATATTGGAAAACTCAAAGTCGCAGCTTTACCTCTGACTCTTACAATAAATGGCAAAAAAAAAAAAAAAAGTCTCCAGACAGACAAGTTTTAGAAATTTTAAGTGACATGTTAGACAGTGCTCTACACCTCCATCATCAAAACACAAAACACAGTTCTGGAGATACAGTGGTGCTAGAAAGTTTGTGAACCCTTTAGAATTTTCTATATTTCTGCATAAATGTCCTAAAACATCATCAAATTTTCACACAAGTCCTAAAAGTAGATAAACAGAACCCAATTTAAAACAAACGAGACCAATAATATTAGAGATATATTGAGTCTTGGTGCTCTCATTGGTTCCTGATGTTTCGGACACCCTATACTATACAGGAAGTCTATAGTAAATAAGTGGTGCTAAACGCTGGTCATGTTTTTTCCTGCACAGTTTAAAAAAGTCAAAGTCATCTTAGCAAGTGAAATGATTTTGAATATAGTCAGATTTTTCCAGAAGATTTTATTATAAGATTACATTAAACCAAATAGATCATTAAACCTATTTCTGGACATTATTACTCATTTCAAGCTTGTCATTTTCTTATTCGATTGCAAGATCATTTTGCTTTTTTCTAGAAATAAATGCTTAAAATGAGCACAATTATCTGTAAATATAACAAGACTATTTCAAGCCATTTGTGCTCATCTTGTTCTATTGGCAGATAATTGTGCTCATTTTAAGCATTTAGGTTTAATAATCTTATATTTGGTTTATTGTAAACTTCTAATAATAAATGCTAGATACAGTTGACTATATTGAAGGTATTTCCACCTGCTAAGATGTCGTTTTTTGCAGTGTGTAGAACTTCAGATAAACTCATGATCTACAGGCCTACATAAGCAGGTTGTATTGCAGGGTTGCCAGATTGCTGCGCTTTTTTTTCCTGTATAATTTCACCATAGACCAGTTCAAACTGAAACTTTCAAGGTTAAACTTATAAATCACAAATAATCAACAATACAGGTCTGGATTTAAAAAATGTCTTTCAGAATTTATCGTATGAAATAATGCTTTTTTTTTCTTCCCCACGTGTATTTTAATTTGTTTTTCTTCATATTAAATTCTAAAAATACATGTGGGAAAATAAATAAATAAACAAAAAATAAATAAATAACAAATTGTCATTACATGGGAGTAAGTCCGAAAAGGTTATGCCATATTTATTTTTATATTTATATTTATTTTACTACCTCACTATTTTTTTTTATTTTTTATTTTTTATTTATTTATTTTTTTACAGCTATGCCACTGTAACACTTACAGTGACTGTTTTAATTAAGGGATTAATAATAAATGTTTATTTTATTTTACCTTTTGTTTTTTTTTGTTTTTTGTTTTTTTGACACAAGAACATATTAAAATACAATCAACTTTATTTCAGTCAGGTTTATTTAAAATAAAATTAAATAAAAATAAAAACATTTATTTCAGCATGCTTTAATTTACAGTCCTAAAATCAGAAACTCAAAATGCCTATGTGCCCGATTCAAGCTTTTACAAAAACAAGTTCAAATCAGGAATATCACGATATTTAAAAGTCATGGCGGGTGCGAGCGCGCGAGCCGGGTCACCCAGTCACCCGGTCACCGGCCGTCACGCGGCGGTGATGAGCTCCGCGTCTCTGGACGGTCTGCGCTCCTCCGCCAGTAGGTTCATCATGCTCTCGGACTTGATGAGGAGGTTGCAGCCGAGAAAGAAAACGCCGAAGACGACGGTGAGCGAGAGCACGCAGAGCACGGCAATCTGCACGAGCCGTGCCACGAACTGCTCGCGCTCGTGGAGAAACGCGTCGCCGCTGCCGGTGACTGACGCGGCGTCGGAGGTGAAGTTGCAGCAGGCTCTCGCGCCGTCCAGCTGCTCTTGAGTCCGGTTGAGGACTCCTAATCCCTCGGATGCATTCATTCCGAGCTGACCCGTTAAAACCGAGTGCGCACTTGGAGTAGCCGCGGGAGATTGCTTAGAAGACGCAACATTAAAAAAAAAAAAGTCCAAGGGGTAGCTGCTGGTAAAACTGCCCAAACGTGTCCGGCTTTAAGTCATCAGGATGCTGACGAGAAATGTGCTCGGCGAATATTCATTACAACTCTACTGCTTCGATTCATTTGAACTAAGTGAATCGAATGCGAGTCATTTACAATCCAGAGAATCATCCATGTTCTGCGCTGGCTACAGATTAATCACAGAGTTTTATAGAGTCGCTTATATATAACTGTTGGAAAAAAAAATTAGGTTAACATTTAAAGGTTCTTCAGTTTCTGCTCTGTGCTCCAGGGTAACCCACCCCTCTTACCATGACGTCACCATTTTCAGACTCTTCTCTCCAGAAGAAGACTCAGAGCGATCAAAGCTAGAACATATTGACCTTCGACCACAGTGGAGTCTTTAGCCTCAAACCGTATTTAGCACGTTTGCCTTGCACCTCTGGGGTCGGGGGTTCAGATCCCATCTCCGGCTTTTATGCACAGAGTTTGCATGTTCTCCCTGTGCGTCGGGGATTTCCTCCGGGTTCTCTGGTTTTCTCCCCCAGTCCAAATACATGCGCTGTAGGCTGATTGGCATTTCCAATTTGTACATAGTGTGTGTGTGTGTGTGTGTGTGTGTGTGTGTGTGTGTGTGTGTGATTGTGCCCTGCGATGGGTTGGCACCCCTTGTGTATCCTCACCGCCACCTTTGTAGGATAAGCAGTATGGAAAATGGATGGATGGATTATATTGCATATATATTAAATTGCCATTACACTCTATCTCCTTATACCACGACACTGTTGAATTCTCAATTCTGATTTGTCAGTTCAGAAGGTGTTGGCTAGTTTTCTATAAAAGGAGCTCTGCTATTAGTTCTGGCTGCAAGGCAAAGCACAGGTTTATATGAATGCACTCAATGTGATATGTTATCATTTCAATAGTAACAACGTACACAGGGACATGTATGGTTGATGTATTTGTTGATATGGTGAAATTTTCTGTAAGTAGACGTTCAGTTAGCATTTTTGAGAGAGTCAGTGCTTTGTAACACTCCGAGGTAAAGGTTTTCTGACATGGTAAAGTCTTCAGGACAGAAGGCTTTCTGCTTTCTCAGTAAAATAACAAGCTGCATTTATTCTTACTCAGTTCAATAGAAAAAAACAGAGAGGGCGGTAAGGGGGGGAAAAGTGTTTATAGCTGCTATAAGGTGAACGATAACAGGATCAGGAACTTGTTTTGTGGACATTCCCCAACATTCAACGTAGCTAAAAATGGATAAAATGTACAACATTATTATTAACAAACAAACAAACAAACAAAAGTTAGCGCTGGCAAATTGCTGCAGTATAAGAAAAATAAAACATTTTAGGACATGCTGTTATAGGAAAGTAATCCACTCCAGGGTGGTAACAGTAACCTTGCTTCACGTCACATTACACCACCACATATGGCTGATTATTTTCCTATTACAGCACATCTTTAGTAATAGCGAGAGTGAGCTAGAATGATGGAGAGAGAGAGAGAGAGAGAGAGAAAGAGGTAGAGGGTGAGAGAGAGAGAGGGGGAGTGAGAGAGGGGGAGTGAGAGGGAGAGGGAGGGAGAGAGAGAGAGAAAGTAACGAGAGGAAGCAGCTGGCAGTTCTGTTTATTGCCGCTGTATGGCGCTGTTGTGTAATTTATGTCACAGTAACTCTCAAACACATCTGACGCCTGTTACGCTACTGCCAAAATGATTCCTATTCCTTATTTCCTACAAGCAGCTATCTGGGTCAATTGTATTCTGTACTATCTAGAGTACATCATATGGACCCTAACCTACTGCATTGCATTGTGGGATTGATGAGCATACTGGATATTCTCCTTTATGCTTTTTTGGGATGAGTACAAAAATCCCAAAACACTGAAAGTAGTGTGTTACATAATGAATAGAGAGCTGTTTCAGACATACAGTTTGATTTGTCTGATCATTTTAGATACTGATGGAAATGACTTTGCTTTGCATCCATAAAAACAATGAAAACAGTCACACACTTGCTTGTGACGAGGCATATAATGAAAGTTTTGGAGCCCTAAAAATCAGAGTATCTTCAAGAATTATGATGTATTTCAGTGTGCTAAGTGAATGACAAGATTTAAAACATGTCAGTGTAAAGCTAATTTCTTGTGTTTCCCCTTCATTTTTCTGAGTGCCCCTGTTTCAGGCATGTTCTGAGTAATAATGTTATGTGGTGAGGAGTTTTCTTGAGTTTGCAGGTGGGAGATAGGGTGTCAGTTATACTTGCCAAGCGGTCTGATAATCTCAGGGCTGAGTGTCCTTGCCAGCACACACACTCCATCACATCTAAGTGGCATTATGGATTTCACTTGGGGAGTGGATATTTTTAAACCCCAGTGCTAAAGTTCCAGTCATGCTGTCCAGCCATCCCCAGCCTAACAGCCCAAAATCACACATCTCCAGAACATAGTGTATGGTGCAAGAGATTATTCACTCATGCCGGGTTCATTTGACTGTTTCCATAGTAACAGCGAGATATGAGCTGACAAAGATTCTCGTTTTGACCGGGTAGAATCGACACATCATGCAAAACACATTTTCACATACAGCAGATTTTGTGCGCTCTCATTTGCATACGATTTTAGCACCTGATAAGGATTCTGAATCATAAAATAGGAAGATGATTATGTCATGGAAGTCACAATCTGTAGGAAAGAAGTCTTGCTTGTCGTAAATTTTTTTCATCTCCAGAGAAATTTCGGATGTATCAGTCATGTAGTTTATAAATTTTACGATCACTGGGTTTTGAAATCTTAGAGAAAAAGATTGATTGATGTAAGCATTTCATTTAAAGAGGTTCTGAAGGCAGATTAGAAAATTACACACTGCTGAAAGATTTCTGAGATATTCTACCATAATGGACCAGATGAGACTGGGAGGAGGACAATTTAATATTCAGATGCATGGAAAAAGAAATGGAAGCCTAATTCAGAAGCATAGCATACATCTGTGCAAAATAAACCATACAAACAACTATGAATTATTTTTTTTAGACTTGAGAGAGGTGAGTCAAGAGAGTTAAGTTGAGAGTTTAGTTATCTCACCTGTGAGAGCATAATTTGGTTTGGAATTTACATAATTTATTGAATACATAAAAAGAAATGCTCCTGATGTAGGATTTAAAAGAATTTAATTAAGAAATAACTCTTGGGACTGTGTTGTTACAGGAAAAATAATCAACTTTGGGGTGGTGCAATGCTCCTGAAACAAAGCATAGTTATTCTTCCCACTCCAAAGTATTATTTTCCAATAACACTATGTCCTGAAGTGTTTTATTCCCCTTGTTCTACAGCGATTTGCCAACAGCAACAATATTTTATTTATTAATCAGTCTTTCCAGGATTTAGCCATTTTGCGATCGCAGAAATGAACACAAAATCAAGCAAACTTCTCAACATTCAGACGTACCACAGATGTTCTGCAGATTTGGGCCAAGACGTGTCATCTGCATTCAGTCAAAGCACTCATCAATCACTTGCCTCAAACATGAGTACAACTAAAAGTTCTCATTTACAGACCTCATCACTGTGAAAGACCCTGCAAAACAATTTCGTGTAATTACGATTTCGCCAATTCCAGTAGTTTTCTGCACAATAAAAGCACAAAACCTCAGCAAACAGCATCACAATTTAAAAAAAAAAAAAAAAAAAAGCCACAGCAAAATCAAGCATCAAAAAAAGTCTGCGACATCCTGTATGGACTGATTAAAGAAGGACACATTGTACATTTGATCCATTTATAGTTCTGTTTAATGTGTGATGTTGTGTAACTTTACACAACATTAAGAACTTGTCAAGAGCAATATTTCAGAAATAAGAGAAAAGCACAAACCGATTTCAAATTTTTGAATATTTCCAAATGATTGCCACGTAAACAAATTAGCAAGCAGTATGAAAGAAATTGAGACTATGATGAACCTTAGTAACACCTTATGTCATTCATGTACAGTGTTCAACCCCAAACCTGTTTAGCCTGTTTGCAGCAATGAGGTCCAGGATCGTACAGTATTCGTTTATCATGTATGCAGACTATAAATATCATTACATGCATTAAATGAGGACTAAAGAGCCCACAGAATGGCTATTGGACACATATAAATGTAAATGTGCTAGCAGGGCTAACCCCTCCATCTGCTTCCAGAAGAACATACAATAAAATTATAAAGTTCAATTTGTAGTAGAGTCTGTGGCTGATTTCTTTCAGGCCCAGACTATAGATTCTTATAGCCTATCTATCTGCTGTATCTATCTATCTCTCTGTCTAGGTTTCTTATATTTACATTTATGGCATTTGGCAGGTTCTCTTATCCAGAGCAACTTTTGAAGTCTCTGTCAATAAATACATCCTGATATTGGTCATGGACTGCTTCACGGAATAAGAATACCATCAGCCTAAAAAACTCTGTTGGGGAGGTAATATAGTAAGAAAAGCACACAGAAAACACAATGCTTTTTAAACAAAAATACTAATTTAAGTACTTCAGGAAGAGGTCGCTCTTTAGATGTCGTTTGAAGACTTACGGTGGCTCAGCTGTTCGGACATCTAGGGGAAGTTCATTCCACCACCTAGTTGCCAGAAGAGAGAAGAATCTTGAAGCATGCCTTCCTTGTGGCATGAGATATTGTGGGAAATAAATCAAGTTTGTTGAAAAAAAGTTGCGCAGCTGCATTCCGGATCAGTTGCAGAGGTCGAATGCTGCTCAGAGACCTGCTAGGAATGAGTTGTAATCCAATCTTGAAATGATATGGGACAGAACAAGCACCTGAGAGGCCTGTGTGGACAGAAATGGACGAATCCTTCTGATGTTGTAAAGTAGGAATCAACATGAGCATGTCAGGTTAGCATTGCGAGAGGAAAAGGACAGTTGATTGTCCATGGTTACCCCGAGGTTGCATACAGTGACCAAAGGTGAGCTGAGAGAATTGTCCAGAGAGATCACGAGATCCTGATGTGGGGATGAATCACCTGGGATGAACAGAAGTTCAGTTTTGCTGGAGTTAAGTATCAGCTGATAAGCTGCCATCCATGATGAGATGTCTGCCAGACATGCTGAGATCTGAGTGTCTGAGGGAGGGAAGGAGAGGATGAGTTGAGTATCGTCTGTATAGCTGTGGTATGAGAATCCATGTGAGGATATGACCTCACCTCACAGAGAGGTCGAGTATAGAGGGAGAACAGAAGAGGACCAAGTACTGATCCTTGTGGGACACTACTTGAGAGTTTGCATGGAGCAGAAGTGGATCCCCACATGAAATGACCTTCCAGGTAGAAGCAAACCATTGCCATGCTGTGCCACGAATTCCATGACTCATGAGGATGGACAAGGGAGACTTGTGGTTGACTGTGTCAGATGCTGCTGAAAGGTCCAGGAGGATGAGGACTGATGACAGTTCGGCTGATCTAGCAGCATGTAGCTTCTCAGTGATGGCCAAAAGGGCAGTCTCTGTCGAATGTGCCACTTTGAAGCCAGACTGGTTAGGATCTTGGAGAGATAATCTATCTGTCTGTCTGCCAGACTCTATCTATCTATCTATCTATCTATCTATCTATCTATCTATCTGTCTGTCTGTCTGTCTGTCTGTCTGTTTGCCTGTCTGTCTGTCTGTCTGCCAGACTCTATCTATCTATCTATCTATCTATCTATCTATCTATCTATCTGTCTGTCTGTCTGCCTGTTTGCCTGTCTGTCTGTCTGTCTGTCTGCCAGACTCTATCTATCTATCTATCTATCTATCTATCTATCTATCTATCTATCTATCTGTCTGTCTGTCTTTCTGTCTTCCAGACTCTATCTATCTGTCTGTCTGTCTGTCTATCTGTCTGTCTGTCTGCCAGACTTTATCTATCTATCTATCTATCTATCTATCTATCTATCTATCTATCTATCTATCTATCTATCTGTCTGTCTGTCTGCCAGACTTTATCTATCTGTCTGTCTGTCTCTGTCTGTCTGTCTGTCTGTCTGTCTGCCAGACTATATCTATCTATCTATCTATCTATCTATTCATTTCCACTCAGAGTTGTTGAATTCTTCACACTGTATTTGCTTTGCATCTGAAGTTTGCTGACGCACTCATGCGGTTTCAGTCCATTTGCTCACCTAGACCAAGAACCAGCCTGAGCGTAGCTTTAAACCACATCACTCTGTCAGTGGAAACACCTATTACCAAACAATTTGACTATGTGCCAAATGATATACGACAAGAAGGAAAAAAAAAACCCCAGCCAGTAACCCTGCCGTCTCTTCCTGAGTGACAGAAATGGAAACGATCAACTAAAACATTTGCATAAATAACTTTAACTGCAGATATTTAACAAACCCAGAAAGCTGCACTAAATAGTGCGTGTTAATGCACTTCATACCACAGTGCCACAGAGTATTCAGTTCAGATTGGTCAGAAGGTGTTGGTTATATTTCCATAACAGCAGCTCTAACAATAGTTCTGGGTGCAAAACAAATCCCAGGTTTATATTAATGTGCTTATTCTAATATCTTATTGTTTCTACAGAAACAGCTAATTCACAGGGACTTGTATGTTGGATTTGTGTTCCAAAACAAATTTAAAAACCGTGTGTAACTGTTGATTCGTTGTCTGTGTGGAAGCGTTTATTTAGAATTTTTGGAAGGAGTCTCCAGTGTTAGCACTTTGTAACGTTCAGAGGTTAAGCTCTAAGTTAAGTCTTCAGGACAGAGAATTTGTTTCGTGGACGTTCCACAACAGTAAATGCAACTATAAATGGATAAAATCTATGACATACGGTTTCCTATATATAAGAATTTGTAAGCGTTGCCAAATTGCTGTTGTACAGTATAAGAGGAATAAAACCATTCAGTATGTGCTGTTATAGGAAAATGATCAATTTCTGGGTAACATCACACCCCATCATGTTTTATTCATTACCTAGATCATATTTATGCTTTAAAATAAAGAGTAGCTTGTGTGCTGTAATGTGATTGTTTCAAAGGGTTCCAGATGAACAGGTTTTTCTAAACAGGTTTTTTTGTTTCTTTTTCAAGTCACTTTAATGCCAGTCTAAAGAAACAACTCATTGTCTTGAAATACAGAAAGTCCTGTTTGTCTTTGGTTGGGTAAACGTGATTGCGTGAGTACCACCTGTCGCATGCTGTAGGTTCTCACCTAGCAGTACGTGTTATGCAGGAGCTCCGGCTCATGGTTTCACTGCCTGAGATGACTGACGAGAGCCACAAACAGGTTTCACGTCCAAAGCTATGATTTGTATCCCTGCTAGCCGAGACCTCCTATTTATTATCCCTACATTCTCATCCCCTCACGTCCTGACAGCGAGTGTGAGATTTGTGACCATAGGTTAGTGTGTGGTGGTGTGTGGAATGGGAGAGGCTTCCACACTGTAATATTATCTCATTTCAAAGGGCAAATCCTGGTCATTTCTTGCATGTACAGTGTGCTTTTAAGCAGGATGCCCGCACAGCTCAGTGTGGGCCAGGCATGGGGTTATTTTAAGACGCTGCTTTCACATAACAGCTGTAATCGGAGAGAAACTGACTTTATCCAGTTACATCCTTCTGGATGAGCTGTGGGGTTTTTTTTTTGTTTTTTTTTTAGAGCACCTCCATGTCCTTCAGATGCACTTATTAGGTTCCCATACCAGACTGAATATTTCATAACAGGCCATCATCTCAGCTAACAATTCTTGCTTAGGAGCATACTTTATGAACATTACACTTTTAATTGCTTTTGGAAACATTTTTTGTCTACGTAGGAAGGTTGTGTGATAACATTGTGAAAATGTTTTTAGGACATGTTTGTAAAATGTTTGTAAAATTTTGACAATTTTTGGGAAATTAACGTCCTTAAAACATTTTGCATAATATTAGTTGGAATGTTTAGTGGCCTAGGGTTCAGAATATAATTTTTTTATGAAAGTATTTAATTTGCATAGCCTTTCACTATTCGGTCTGACACTGGAATTCATATTTATGTATTCATTAATTAGTCTGTTGCTACTATTTAATAGCTGCATACTGTTTGTTTGCCATTTATATTTGATTACACTTTTAACATCTATCACAAGTGTTAAATTTGCTCATGAAAAACCTCACTCCTCTGGTGGGGGTGTATTTATTTATTTATTTATTGACATGGGAGGCTGGGCCTAACCGCTGTTCCCTGTCAGAGTTGCTCTCTGTTACCTTCAGAAAGCAGCTGATCAAGTTACTGAACCACAATGATGAGCTATTTATATCCACCATAGGATTTCCTCTGTAACTCCCCATCTGTGTGTTCAAGTCTCCTGTGAAAGCGAAGGGTGGAAACTCAAACTGGTTCATACGCACAAAGAAGCAACACAAAAATCTGCATGTCTTGCCTGCCTTTTTTTTGTCATGAATAATTATGTCGAGTGAAAAACTCGTGCTTCCAGATAGATCAGCAGCTTCAGCAACAACTTGTAATAGCAAACCAAGTTATGATTTCTACTTTTAATGCAGTTCTTGGTGTAAAAGCACTTCAGTTGTATGAAATGCACCTGTCAGTGGTTCAGAGCAAGTCTGATTTGTTTTTTGTTTGCATACACTCTGAGAAAAATGGGTTCTTCGGTGCTTATTGTCCAAATCTTTTCTGAGGAGACAACAGAAGATGGATCTTACATTTTCAAAGAGTGTACTGTAGATTATCAGACTGATCTGGTATATTATCAGGATATTATCAGACCGGT
Source organism: Stegophilus panzeri (assembly GCA_024331685.1). Classification (NCBI taxonomy): domain Eukaryota; kingdom Metazoa; phylum Chordata; class Actinopteri; order Siluriformes; family Trichomycteridae; genus Stegophilus; species Stegophilus panzeri. Next base: position 22,864,902 of record JANDJT010000050.1, read on the forward strand.
TCAGGTATATTATCAGGATAGTATCAGACTGGTCTTTTTCCAATCCTCAGTTGTCCAGTTTCTGTGAGCCTGTGCCCACTGTTCTTGTCTGACAGGAGTGGAACCCAATGTGGTCTTCAACTGTTGACCATCCACCTCAAGGTTGTGCATTCTGAGATGCTTTTCTGCTCACCATGGTTGTAAAGAGTGCTTATTTGAGTTACCGTAACCTTCTTGTAAGCTTAAACCAGTCTGGCCATTCTTCTCTGTCCTCTCTCATAATTTTTTTTTTTTTTTTTTTTTTTTTTTTTTTTAAGGAAAAAAAAACACATTTCCACCTTCAAGAATGTTGATCACTGGATGTTGTTCACTTTTTTTTTTTGCACCCTTTTGTGTAACGTCTAGACTTTATTGTGCATGAAAATGAAAGGAAAACGGTCAGGTTCTCAAATACTGACTCAAAGCAGCCCATCTGGCATTAACAACCACACCACAGTCAAAGTTACTGAGCTCACATTTTTCCAATGTTTGACCTCCTCTTGACCTATATCTGTCTCTTCTTCATACCATTCTTTGCATTTTTACCTATGGTGGTGTTCTTGCTTCCACAAAAGTAAAAAATAATTCACTCTAAACCATTTATTACTTTAACAGCATTTTGAATGTCAAAAAACGGACTCTTATTTTTTGTAAGTCTGGGTGATGGCGATTGCCATGTAATGAACTTGTTATACTTTGAGTTGGGGACAATTGTCACCACTGTGCTCCTAGTACTACTCTATATTTAAGAACGGAGAATTTGAACATTACATAACTGTACCCTTGTGCCTTATCATATTCCCTATGGCCTGGACCGAATGAACGCTCTGGGGGGCCATTGGGTCGTCCTCTTAGCTGTAGTTCACTTACAGGTGACATTCAGAGCTGATGTCTCCGATGCCCCAAGTCAGGTGTGTCATCAAATTACACTAGTCCAAAATTAGGCAACAGTTTTCTGTGATCCCCAGGGGGACATGTAACATGTGGCAAAACACGACCGAAGGCATCTGCTCGACTGAAACCACCTCTGTAGGCAAAAAATATTTGAAAGGTACCAATACCTTTGAAAACGTAACTGGATAGCATCAGTATCAGTCAAGTTTGTATGAAGCATGATGTAGGAGGTTTGTGAGTCATGTTTGGTGTTTGGATTATACTTTTATCAGTATTTTATCAGTATATTTACCGGAGTTTAGAGACAAGAGTATGAGTGTACTTACATTTCCCTTTCCTGTTGCAATCTCACCTTCAAATAACATGCTCATACTTAACATCCTGTATATTTCCAACACATATTGTACATTTTGTCTTCAGGAAAGAGGGCTTTGCAGTCACAGTAGCTTGTGGAATGCCTTGTGGAATGCCTGTCTATAGCTGTTATGATAACAGGAACTAGTATGCTGTGTTCTTAATTAATAAAGATTGTTATTGCTGGCAAATTGCAGTTGTTCAAGAGGAATAAAACACTTCTGGGTGTGCTGTTTTTGAAAAAAAAAAAAAAAAAAAAAAGTAACTTGAAAAGGTGGCAATAATAATTTCTTGTTTTCTTATAACAGCATTTCCCCAAGCCTTTTACTTCTTACATATTTAAGAAACCTATATAAAATGCACAGGAGAAATTGTACATACTGTATATTTGTAAATACTATATTTTGAAAAGTAATTTGAAATATATCACAAGTTACTTAGATTCAACTTAGATTTCTTGAACATGTGAAGGTTTTTAAAAGAAATTTCATTTTATTATTTAACTTGTATATTTCTGTTCTGTAAGATGTAGATCTACACCCGTGTTTCTATAAAGCTGCTTGGTGACAATGTACACCGATCAGCCATAACATTAAAACCACCTGCCTAATATTGTGTTGGTCCTCCTTGTGCCACCAAAACAGCTCTGACCCGTCGAGGCATGGACTCCACAAGACCTCTGAAGGTGTGCTGTGGTATCTGGCACCAAGACGTTAGCAGCAGACCCTTTAAGTGCTGCAAGTTGTGAGGTGGGGCCTCCATGGATCGGACTTGTTTGTTCAGAACATCCCAGATATGCTCGATCGGATTGAGATCTGAGGAATTTGGAGGCCGAGTCAACACCTTGAACTCTTTGTCTTGTTCCTCAAACTATTCCTGAACAATTTTTGCAGTGTGGCAGGACGCATCATCCTACTGAAAGAGGACACTGCTATTATGGAATACCATTAGCGGTGTACTTGGTCTGCAACAGTGTATAGGTAGGTGGTATGTGTCAAATTAACATCCACATGAATGCCAGGACCCAAGGCTTCCCAGCAGAACATTGCCCAGAGCATCACAATTCCGCCGCCAGCTTGATTTCTTCCCCTAGTGCATCCTGCTAATCACTACTAACTAACCACTGCATACCGGGAACACCCCACAAGACCTGCTGTTTTGGAGATGCTCTGACCCAGTAGACCAGCCATCACAATTTGGCCATTGTCAAAGTTTGCCAGATCCTTACACTTGCCCATTTTTCCTGCTTCCAACATCTCAACTTTGTGAACTGACTGTTCACTTGCTGCCTAATAAATATATCCCACCCCATGACAGCTGCAACTTATATTCACTTCACATGTCAGTGGTTTTAATGTTATGGCTGATCAGATTTTATTGGAAAAAAACCCAAGATACAAATAAAATGGACAGGAGATTTATACTTCGACCTCTCTTCTAAACCCAGTTTAAGTGTGAATGTAAGAGTGGGGAGCATCATCTTTATTTTTTGTGCGAAGTAAAAAAAAAAAAAAAAGAAAAAAAAAAAAGAGAGACTAAAATACATCTGAGTGATTGCTCATAATTTTAATGTATAGTGCTGAACAACATTAATAATGAAAGATAGCAAACATCTAAGAATAGAAAAAATATTATATAAAAAACACTATAATGCCCAGACATTTTCACTATGCCAGTATAAAGACAAAAATATATAGCATATCAAGCCATTTCTGTACATACAGTACATACAAATATGAATATGCTGAAGTCTGGCTGGCACACTAAACAAATTCTTCAGTCCGTGATAATACTCAGAATTATATGACTTGCGAAAGCAAAAAAAAAAAAAAAAAAGAAACACCAGAAAATCACTGGACATCTTTAGAAATGTTTAGATGGAAATGTATTGTCATTATCGTCACTTAGAGATGTGAATCGGTATGCAAAAATAACCCAAAAACACAGGTTGGTTTTAATCCAAGTAAGGAGTAAACTTCAGCTGTACATGTAATGAAGAAACGTCTAGCAGGCGTGCCTTTTGTTTCCTGCACAGCGCATGGCATTTAAATCTGATTCTAACAGTTCATATGATTTTTTTTTTTCCATTTGCTTTTGCATCCATTCTTTGCTCCTATTAAATTTAAGTCTCAGGTCTTAATGGATATATAAGGCTTTATTTAGTCATTTTGTGCAACCACAAACAATATTGGTTTTGGTCCATGGGCTTTTTTTTTTTTTTTTTTTTTTTTCTTAAATAAACCACAGGTGTGATATTAAAGCACCATTAAGTTTTCTGGATGTTGCTGACATCAGTATCATCGTATTCTGAAGTTAAAAAGCTCTAATACTGTTTAAGTGAGAGGTTTTGATTCCTTTCACACACACACACACACACACACCATGTATCATGTTCAATTGTCAAGCTGCAGAAAATCACTGATTTTTGTCGTTTAAGTTCACGAAAAAGCCACGATTCCAAAAGTCTGAAACATAATGTGGGGTTCAAGACACCTAGGGAGAATTGGTGAGGCTTTTTTTTTTTTTTTTTTTTTTTTGCGCTGCGAGATTTTCCCGAATGTTCACTGAACATCTTTCTGACCCCTGTTGAGAGGATCATAGTCGTATGCCTAAAAGAAAACAGAGCTGCCAGGATTAGTCAAGTGCTTCCACATCTCTCCTCTGCTCTGCTGTGCTTTCGTTCACATCAAATGCAAGTCTTTGTTTAAAATCGTGTCTTTAAATAGCATAGCAGTCAGATTCAGAAAGGCAACGTGTCCATGAAGATCTTATCCACAATCGGAGGAGGTGGGACAAGGTCTTCGAGTTTAAGGTAGAAGATGCGCTGAAAGCCTTGAGTACACAGTGTCCTGAGTTCGGGAAGTTTCCCCAGCAGCCGGGACAGGTAGTTGCGGCGTGCTGCTTCTGAGACACTCGTCGCAACGTGGTCTTTGAGGCATGTTATCAGATGGTTCTGGATATCCTCCACTCGTTTGGGTTCCTTCAGGCCGTGTCGATCTGTAAGAGATGGCAGACAGCATAAGGGCAGGGGTTCCATGCTGCTTCCTTAACCTATATGTTCTTAGCATCTGATTTGATCTATATTAGCAACATATTAACAATATAAGCAATATTCATAGAATCGGTGCACAAAAGCCCTAGTGAGCAGGTCTATGTGGTTAGGTGGAAGTGATTAGCGCTTCCAGAAAAACAAGTCCTCCATCAGCTGTGCAAGAAAAGAGCTCATCAGGTTTCTCTGGAAATGTTCACTTTGTGCTACACTTCAATTTTACCACCTCCACCACTATCTGACCTGCAGTCACTTAGACAGAGCAGCATAAAGTAAATGTTAAGAATAATGCACAAAGTTTCCAGAGAAACAGCGCGTTTTGGGACATCAGCTGTGAACGCGATTGTTTGTATAGTTATTTACTTACCTAATTATCATTTAAATCCACATTCATGTGGAGGCCTTTACATAGTGAAATTTCTTTGAAATTTATTGACTTGATTTGAATGTATTTTAAATTGAATTTCATGTAGTAAATAAAATATTTTAAAAAATATTAAATATAACCATGAAAACCATGTCTATTTTTATACCTGCCTTTATTCATAGCCTATAGCCATTTGTACAGCTGTGTTTGTTAAACTGTCTCTTATTTACCTAGGCAAGTTTAGAACGTTAAAAATCATCTGCTTAATTTTGATGAAATGTATTAATTTATTATTTATATTGAGTCATAGGCAGAAAAACGAAATTTTGGTCAAACGTTGACGCCCACCCCCCACACACACATTTTTGAGGGAATTCATTGACAGTGACTTCTGACAAGTTTTCCCAAACCACAGCACATTTTTATGTTCATTTTACAGAAAAATTAATGTGATAATTTAGTGTTAAGAACAGGATTTTAGTTCAGAGAGCTCATAGATCACTGATATTGCATGCTGGGCAAAAAAACCCCCAACAACCTGAAAGTTCCAGTGTGAAACTCACCTGTTATAATGACTAGTGTGGCGAGACAGCAGAACGATGCCACGTCCAGGTTCAGACGATGCAAATTCTGCGAGAATTCCATGATGGAGTCAATCCACTCGCCAAATCCCCGCACACACTGCATGCGGTGAAGAACCACGCCGTTGCAGAAGATCAGTTTGTCCGTCTCTGGGTGTGATCTGAAACGAACATAAGAAAACGATCTCTTTACGATCTCCTAACGATCTCCTTACAGAAAACTTCACGTCGGATAGACAAGTCTTTGTGAATTAGCTGTACGATTACGATTGTTATTGTAGTTCATTACCTGTAAGCTAGTCGTAATATGAAGAGCTCGACAAAGGCTGATTCGAAGAGCAAGTCCTGGTCCTCCTTAGAGAAGGCAGTGAATCCTGGGATGCTTTCAGCCCATTTTCTGATCACGCTCATAGACCCGGTCAGCAGGTCGTAAAACTGCTGGATGTCACTGGCGTCCTCCTTTTCAGACACACTAGCCACTGTCTGCTGATACTGAACAGAAAACAAGACAGCATACAGTAATCAGCAACTGGACTTTCCTACAGCACAGTCATATGAGCATAAACATCATAAAAACTATGTAGACGAACCTAATCACTAAAGGATAAATCCATTCTGAATGCCTTGCATATTAATCTTCATAACTAATATGTGATCTTCAGTGGTGTCCAAGATTTATTTTGTTTTTAATTTTTGTTTTCATTTAAAGTGCTTTCCTTTCACTTTAGTTAATGTTTTCCTACGTTACCCACAATGCCGCCTGACTACCTGCTAATAACGGTGCAGCAGGATTTAGCCCTCAGTTCATCTTCATACAAAAAGAGAGTGATGCAGCGGCACTTTAATCCTTTAATCGGTCTACCTCTCTCACCTACTTAACTGTACACTCTGCTCAAACTGATCAGTTTGCTAGGTTTCAAATTCATGACATAACTAGCCAGGCTGAGTCTGTGCCATATCTTAATAATGCCAACTGCATTATATAGCTGCATTGTATTCTGTAACTTTCAGTCCAATGTTTGCAACATCTTCACGACTTCTACATTGGATTCCTCATTAATACGACATTGAACCTTGCTGGAAAATGTTGACATGTTGACGTTTTTGTTCTCCTATTAAATGCCACTGTAAATACTGTAAGTTCAAAATGCAAGGCTCACCTTTGAGTAGTCCAGTTTTGTGATGGCTGGGTTTGAGTCCATGTGAGCATTCACAAGAGAGGTGATGATGTTCCCAGAAGGCAAAGCAGATGCTGATTCTGTGACTGGTTTTGGCTTAGAAGGCAAACGACCCCTTCTGCCCTTTAGGTTGTCTGTTCTTACAACTGAACAGGACCAAGTAGAAGATAACAAGCATGTGTTATTAACGCAATAACACACAAATGCTATTGGGAGACAAGATTGATGCTAGACAGAATGACATGCTGACTTTAAAGTGCATTGTGGCATTACTGAAGCTAAATAATGGACTTTTTAAAAGTATGAAATAAATATAAAAATATACTGTTATGAAAAACAATAGGATAATTAAATTCATCCATCTGTTGTGTGTAGGAGGTGATAACTGCTAAGGCTTTTCTCACCTTCTTTCACCATTCCTACTGCCAGGCACTTCTGAAAGCGACAGAACTGGCACCTGTTCCGCCGCCGTTTGTCCACTGGACAGTCTTTATTAGCTAGGCATACGTACTTGGCATTTTTCTGTACTGTACGCTAAAAGAAAAACAAACAAAAGCTCTTTTAATAATTCGACATGATCAACACGTGTACAGAATTAATTAAATAAATAAAGTGCAAATGATGAATGCTTTAATATTAAAGATACACTCATGTGGTACTTAAAGGTGCAGTTTGTAATTTTTCAAAGCATTTCTAGATGTGTAATAATAATCATAAATCTCAAAGATAATGCATAGTAATATTGCTTTGCAAATAATCTGATAGTTTCGTTTGTTTTGGGGTTAAATTAAAAAATTTCTGGCCCAGAAATAAACTCTACGCCAAATCAAGTCTACTCAGGTATGACCATTTTGCCTAAAAATAACCTACAATTCATACATAGTTTCAACTTAGAAGGTGAGGTCAGTTTAGCGACAAGAGGAACACTTGGGCTCTAAAAATTACAAACTGCACCTTTAAAACCGAGCTCTATATTCACCTTAAAGAAGCCCTTGCAGCCCTCACAGGTGCGCACTCCATAGTGCTGGCAGGAGGCGTTGTCCCCACACACCGCACAGCACCCTTCATTTCCTGTTGGACTCTTGATTTTGGGAGACAGCTGATTGTCCACCAGGACTGAACTGTCCATGCTGCTGTGATCCAGCCTGAGTGGATGGTTCTGATGGCTCAGAGAAAAGGGATCCTGATCAGGAAGTTGATGCTGCTGCAGCTGCCCTAGAGGAGACATGTCCTCTGCTGACACAGGTCCAAAAGTGAAAAAGGAAGGGGCCTGAGGAAGCGGTGTCTTCTCCGAACCCCAACAGCTTGCATCAGGGGAGCAGGATCCATACGCCCCATCCCAGGAAGGCACTGACTGGAAACCCGGGGTTGAGGGTGAAGGAGCCGAGACGGGGCTGCCAAAACAGTTCGAGCCACCTGACGTAGACAGCGCATCGTCCATGTAGCTGAAGGTGAATGTACCGGGGTAGCAGCCATAAACCTGGAGGTCGTCCAGCTTGAAGGAGTCCTGGCCCGAGGTGGCGCCGGTGCAGGTTGATGCAGTGGCAAGTTGGCAGGAGTAGGTATCAAATTCTCCCCCGTAGCCTCCCACCAGAGAGGTGATGCTCGGCAGAGAGGATGTGGAGAGCTGCTCCCGCTGTTCACTCACGTCCATGGCCAACCTGGAGGTGAAGTCAGGGTTCATAAGCTCTGAGCAGAAGAGCATGCTCTCATAAGGCTGGACTCCATGTTGGCTTTGAACACAGGTCATTTCTGTAGAGCAGAACCACAAGACCTGCTTTTCAATATCGCAAAAGGCTTTCTTGTTTTGCTCCTGCTCATCTGAAATCATGACCCTTGTGTGAAAAAAAACAACCAACCCTTTCCAGAGCTAGGCACAGATATTATCCTCGGGTAAACAGAGAACGAACGTAACGGGTAATGTAATCATCACTACAGGAACTGATTTCAAGTAGACGTTTCTGAGAAAGCCTGGAAAGCAGTCTTACAGCGTAAGGGCTATTTATAGATCACCCATAGGAGTATATATATAACTTTAGACGGAACTCTAGAACTGGCTTTCAAACATACACCAGAGGCTGAAGAAGCATGAATGAGATAACGTAACAATGAAATTTACCGACTGACTGCAATGGCAGAAAATCTCAGGTCCGAGTTAAGAAGGTCATTGGAATTGTCGTTCGGCATTGTCCTTTAGAGCAGATGCCATCTGTTTCAATTCTCGATTCCAACCAATAGAAAGAGAAGCTCTTTGATGATCAAAACCACAAAACACAATACCCTCTGTGAGGTGCAACTGACAGTTTGGAGCCAAATGAGAAGTAAAGATGTATGCACAAACATGTCAGAGAGGACTATTTAAAGCCCAGTGGGCAAACCCGGTGTCCGAGAAGGCCTTGTCCCTGCACAGATTATCGCCTTCTCTCTTCTAACGCACTGACCTTAAGTGATCTATGAGCCGAATCAGGTGCGTGCTCTGACTATACAATCCTGATTTCAAATATTACAGCTTATCTACACTACGACATGCAAAACATTATTTATTTATTTATTATTATTATTGAGATACAATTTTACATATTTAATTAATTAGTCTTTTCTAACATCTCCTCAGATACTGATGAGACTCTGGCAAACGAATGTAGCTATTTTGTTTTGCAAAGAATTACTTATTTTCATTTTTTGCATGTTGCTGAGATTTAAAAGCCAAATATGAGCTTTGCATGCAGTTCTGTCTGGAAGAGGCTGAAGAGATTTTAGTTGTCATGACATTTGAAGTTGAATTTACCTACTGTATTCTTTAGGTATGTAACGAAACAGTCAAAAAAGTCTCAGAGCCGTTAAACCTGCACGAAAACAAGACTAAGAGCCAAATGCTGATCGTGCCATCAGGAACATGCTTTACAATTGGATTTTTGGGTGTTAAATACATTTCCCATTGCTGTATGCTGTTATAGAGCCATGTGGGAGCAGCTGTTGCACTTACATCACTGTTTCCATTCAATATCCTCAGCTAAACTATAACGAGTAATCTAAACATTTACATGAGCAGTAGTGTAGTTGTTATAAGACAGGATAGCTTGCAAGTTGTTTCTGGAGAAGTTTGGTCACACAGTATTCTTGGAGGATTATCATTGAACCATTAAGACACATCTGATATGGCTCATAAGGAGCCTTGGAAGTAAAAATGTATTGATTGATTGATTGATTGATTGATGAAATGTAATGATCAGTTGCTGGTAATGAATCAGTTTATATGCAACATTATAATAAAGGTGCATTAGGTATGATCAGTCTTTTTTCCCATGCATGTTCATGAAGCTGTGATCATCCAGTAGATAAATAGCCTGTATACTGTCTATAAAATGAGTGACATGAGACTGGCATCCAAACACAAACAAGCCTTCCTGACCGGAATTCAGTTTTCCAAAAGGGTTTCCTCAGCGACTTAATAAACTTTTGCTAAAGCCCAAGCTTAACACACTGTTGTTGTTGTTGTTGTTGTTGTTGTTGTTGTTTTAGTTTTAAATCATGTTATGCATATCTTCCAAGTTATTTATACAAGTAAGGGATCAAATCAAATGACTATAGCACCTTTAAGGAAACGCGATAAAGAAGCAAACGTGAGCCAAAAGCAAAACATCCACTTACCTGCTTGTGAATAATTCTTCTGCTGGACTTATTTGTAATGTCCGTATTGCGAGTGAAGCTCGTGCATCACCACCACTCCGCGCGGTCTCCTGACTCTGATTCGGACGCGTTTATCGCTCAGGTTTCTCCAGCCCCTTTTTATACGAGGCAGTGTGTTGTGCCGTGACGTCGCAGGTGCGTCCTGCCCTCGCCGTTCCACTCGCCAATACGCGCGCGCCGGGGTGGAGGAGCTCCCCGAAATCTTTCCGGCCGCCCGCCAATCAGAGCGCTCGAGCTCTGGCAGCGTGACGCACGCTCGGGATTCCATTGACGCAAAACGAGCCTGAGCTAAATATAGCGGCACACGAAGGCAACGAGGCGCTCAAACTCGCTGAAATCGGTTAAAAATAGTGGCAGGGGAAGACACAAATAACCGAGCACATAGAGAAAGATGAGACGGCGTGGCGTAAAATCCCTTTATGTGCCATATAAAAAGCTGCTGCTCGCGCTGGCGGATGTTTACAAGCGAATAAAAGACAACGACACGTCAAATATGTTAAAGGAAGGAACTGCTGATGTTCAGTCTTCATTTCTGCTTTGTCTATCTATCTATCTATCTATCTATCTATCTATCTAGAGTTGTTTCATTAATCTGCTGGGGGCAGATTAGAATTTTTTCTTTATTTCTGCCTCTAAATGGTGGATGTTTACAAGCGAATAAAAGAAAATGACACGTTTTAATATGTTTAAGGAAGGATCTGCTGATCTTTATTCTTCATTATAGCTACACCAGAGAGAGAGAGAGAGAGAGAGAGAGAGAGAGAGAGAGAGAGAGCAATCTATTGCTTTCTTTCTTACTTTCTTTCTTTATAATCCTATCCTCCTTTCTTTCTTTCTTTCTTTCTTTTTTTCTTTCTTTCTTTCTTTATAATCCTATCCTCATTTCTTTCTTTCTTTCTTTCTTACTTTCTTTTTTCTTTCTGATTAGCTAATAAAGAAGACAAGTGTGTTAAATAAAGATGTATCGTTCATTATATTTCATTATAGCTACAGTTGAGAGAGACAGAGAGAGCATAATCTCGTGCTTTCTTTCTTTCTTTATGATTGGCCAATAAAGAAGACACAAAGTAATATGTTTAAAAAGGGATGTAATGATGTGTCGTTCATTATACTTCATTATAGCTATAGGAGAGATAGATAGATAGAGAGAGAGAGAGAGAGAGAGAGAGAGAGAGAGAGAGACAGAGAGAGAGAGAGAGACAGAGAGAGCACAACCTAATGCTTTCTTTCTTTCTTTCTGATTGGCCAATAAATAAGACAGCAAGAAATATGTTTAAGAAAGGATGTGCCTTTCATGAAACTTCATTAGTAGGGAGAGAGAGAGAGTGAGAGTGTATTGTTTCACTCCATATCGTCCGGGACAGATCTAGGTCAGATTTCTAACCATATCTAAATTTGCTATAAAAGGTAAGCCACCATTTCCCATCCTTTACCTACAGAATTGAATCGTATTTACATGCAAATGAAAGTAAAATTGAAATTAAATCACTTTTCATTTAGAAAGTGTTCCAAGTCCTAATTATATGATTGATTCAGCTTACATTTGCCTGTTACATGCTCTGAGAAAAATGGGGGTACTAATCTGTACGTTGCTGGAGTGGTACCCTGTAATATGTAACCTGGAATTGTGTATACACTGCACTGTTTAAAAAAAGTAAATAATTGGACCATAATTAACTTTCAAGGTTATGCACATTATGCACTAAAAGCTACATGCAAATAGTAGAGAATGTGATGGTGAAGACAGGGAATAATACAGTCTAGTACCTTTTTTTCTGAGAGTGTATGATGTATTTCAACTTTATTGTATTTCATTTCAACATGCTGGTCTTGAAGCCTCCTTTTGAAAAGAAAGAAAAGTCATCGCATTAAGACTCAAGGCTAATTTCACTGAACACACTGAGCCACACCAAGTAGTATTAATAAGCTTATCATATTAAGGATTATTTTGAGTTTATTAGCACTTTTGAGCATTGCAAATAGTAACACACAGGAGTTATTGTCGCTCTCATAAGTGTGTTTCCTCCACACTGACATGCCACGTGAACGAGACAGCCTGTTAGATGTTGAAAGCACGAGCTATTAACAGAGCCACAGACGAATCCTCCAGCTTTTAATAGTCTCCTATCACCTCCTTTGGATTTCACTTCACACACACACACACACACACACACACACACACACACACACACCCATGACAGGCCTTCTGTCTCTCTCTGCCACATGATCCGGGGTCTCATCACAGCAAGGATCTACAAATGGCTGCATGTAATGTCACTTAGTATTGTGTAGGAGAAAAATATTTGTGTAAGAAGCCGGTTAATGATGTGTTGATGGAGGATTTGACTTAAGTGCATGAAAACAAAACTAAGTGTGTCTTATTTATGTCTGTTACTCCAGACCCTGACGAAGATAAACTTTAAGATTACTCCTGTGGATTGATTTACATGGAACTATTTTTAGCCTTAGGACTGAAAGTTAACAGGCTGGGTTTTTTTTTTTAAGGAACTGTTTTCATTTTCAAGTGTAAGTCTTATTTACTAAAAGAAAAATGCACACGCGTGGACTTCTTTGAAAAAGAGCTTCATGGTGATTGCATGTTGGATTATGAGTAAATAGATAAATAAATGAGTAAATTTATTTATTTATTTATGATCCCTCTCTCTCTCTCCTCATTTGTCGCCCATTATTTTCTTTGTTTCTATTTATTTATGTTCATATTCTCTCTCTTTCTCTCTCTTTATTTATTTCTGCTCTTATTTTATTGTTCTTTCTTTCTCTTTCTTTCTTTCTTTATTTTTATTTATCTTTTGATTTATTCATTTAGTTATACTCTTATTCGCTATCCCTATTTATTCTTTCTTTCTTTCTTTTTTAAATTTATTTCTGCCCTTATTCTCTGTTGTTCTTTCTTTCTTTGTATGTATCTTTTGATTTATTGATTTATTAATTCTCTCTCTTTGTATGTTTATGTATCTGTATGTTTATGTTCCTATTCTTTCTTTCGTTCTTTCTTTCTGTCCTTTTTTTTCTCCATTTACCTGCCCTCTAATCGTAAATTGCCTGTAGTCAAAGCCCCGCCCACTTCCGCTTGCTGCTGCGTGCTGTTTATCAGCCCTTCCCGCGAGCGCCCCACCTGCACTCTAGTTCACTTCCGGTTAGAATGGAGAAAAGATGCCAAGCAGGTCCTATGACGCGTCTAACTGACGTAGGAGGAATCCTCGAAATGGGGAAGCCCATCGGAGAGCAGACACCGGACTACTGTCCTCCTCACCCACCGGTAAATGACGCGTCGGTTTTCTTCCAGCAGCACACCTTTTTACAGACTTACAGACACCACAGAGTGCCGCTTATCATCTTCTAAAGCAGTGTAACACAAGGGTATAGCTGCTTCCGGGCTCACAAAACGTGACTGGTAAAATGGAGGCCCCAGTCTTGCCTGAACTTTGGGTCTGTTTAGGAATTTAGTATTTTTAATTTAGCTTTGTGTTTACATTATTAGATATTGTATATAATAATTTAATTAAGTGATAATTTAATCACTTATAATGTAATTAATAAACTGATAATAATTAATAATTTAATTGCATTATTTAATGCTTAATTAAATAATTTAATTAAACGTGTGTGTGTGTGTGTGTGTGTATTTAAAGTGTGTGTATTTATCTTGATACAGGATGAAGGTCTTCCTCTCCACTTTGAAAGAAATATGGTAATCAATCACTCAGTACATGAGTAAGAAACTAAATAAATACATTAACACATTTGTTTAATGTAGTCTCTCAGCCAAGACATGTTTGGTATAATAAGTGTAATGTTGCTACTGTACAAGTATAGAAAGTTGATATCTACCAGTTTATCATCATCATCATCAGTGCAAGTACAAGTCTAATCATCAGACATTTGCTTCTAAAGACATAATTGGGTTCAATAATACTTTGTCCATGAACAAAAAAAAATCACATTAGAACTATATTATCATCCGAATGATTTCAATGCCACTTTCAACTGTGTGCTGACTGAAGCAGGAAGTGATCTGACTTTAAGATGGCTGCTAAAGTTTTTATCTGTGTCATCATCTTGGCCATTTTTATTTCTAACTGTGTGTCATACAGTGTCAGAAACTGCGTACTACTGTTTGAGATACTCTACAACTCGACGTCTTTTAATTTAGTCATTTACCACTGCCACATCAACCTTGTATCTCCAGTGCAAAACTAAAGAAGAAAACTGTCTTGTTTATAATGGCAGATTGACCTCATTTGGGGTAAAGGAAACATTGTGTAGATTTCAAACCGTCCCTTTAAGTGGGCGTGACGAAAGGAATCAGCCATTACAGTTCACAACAATGTTGTGACAACCTTAAAGATGTTTATTATGAAGTATAGTATGTAATTTTTATATATTATAAAAAATAGGGTTATGAAGGAGAGTGAATGTAGATTTGAAGGGTTTAGTTGTTGTATATTATGTTTTAAACACCTTGACCTTGTTAGTGAGCATACCGTTAACACACAGTGACAGTTATAGTTCGAGTAAAAGAGTGTGGGATCGTATTACTGCTCTTCTGCAACGGCATGAGAGCATAGGATGTTCACCGTGCACTGCTCACACAGACGCACACAAACACACTCCCACATTGTGGTTGAGCAAAGTATCAACCAGCTGTCTTGGAGACAGAATGATTTACCAACCGTGGATCTGCAGCCGACGGTGCAACCGTCTTCTTCATCTTAGCAAATTTCTGTCCAGCTTCATCATCCTACGCCATATCTTCAGGGGAACCATGCCCTTTTTGCACCAAACACACAGAATGTAATAAATGCTGAGAATGTAGTCTACTGTCTTAGTAGATTTGCTATAAACACTCTGTGTTGAAATATGGCTGTGTTTAAGCGCTAATTCAACACAGATGTGTCAAAAAGTGTACGATGACTTTTTTTTTATTTTTTTTT
Source organism: Stegophilus panzeri (assembly GCA_024331685.1). Classification (NCBI taxonomy): domain Eukaryota; kingdom Metazoa; phylum Chordata; class Actinopteri; order Siluriformes; family Trichomycteridae; genus Stegophilus; species Stegophilus panzeri. The sequence continues at coordinate 22,879,988 of JANDJT010000050.1, forward strand.
TATAATGATGCAAATAATATGATAAAAATTAATAATTATAATGCTTTGCCATTAAAAATGACAACGGTATTGTGTTCATATTGGGGGTTTTTTAATGAGGAAAAACCACTTCCTGCTTCTAAAAGCTGCGCAATGTTGTGATATACTTATCATACACCTTTTTTTCCAGTGTTTAGCACATATTTTGACATGTTGCTGTAAAAAGTTTCATTCAAACTGTTGTGTCTAGCAGCCTACATATGTGCCACACACTAGGACTAGGGGGTCATTCCTATGTTCCTAGGGTCCTGTGTTCCCCAGTTCAATATTCTGTTAACACACATTAAATAAACTTTTCCAAAGGTTTAATGTTGTCAGGACTCATTTTTCCCAGGGCCCTTTTAACTTTAACCATCAAAGATGCATTTAAGTGAATAACAGCATACATTAGTTTAAAATCCAAACTTTATGATCCACACATGAAAATGGAAAGGTATGAACTTTTGAAAATGAACTAGTTTGCACACACTGAACCCTCATTGGTGCTACGCTAAAAATAGCAGGTAGTGTACATTCATACAGTACATTCAACTCCATGCTTGAACAATAGCAAAATGTATACACTAAACTGAAGAAATGCCATACTGTAGCCTATAAAACACAGTAAACAGTCATAAAAGGAACAAAATGTTAAGTATGAAGCCTAACTCCAGTTTAAAATCCCCATGTGTTCATGATGTGTCATATAAATCTGGGGAGCATAGGACCCTGGGAACATAGATACACTCCCTGCACTAGCTAGCTAGTTAAGGTTTGCTAACTATAGTATTAGCTCAGCTGTGGTGATTTTTGAGCTAATAGTTGAACTGAAATTAGCTTTAAATCCACTTGTCCTGCCTCTAATTTTTTTTTGTTCTCCCTCAAAAGTCTTATTTATAAAGGTGTGAGGCATTTTATGTATTATATTGACAGTTTGGGAAACATTATTACCTCAGCTAGTTAAGCTCTACACAAGCAACACAATTCTCTTATGGACCACTAACCTAGTTAATGTTAGCTTTACTGCTAACTTGTTACCAGCTAATGTTATACAAATCCAAACAGGAAAATTGATCCTTGTTGGGTCTCCATTCATGATTTCATGATTTAAAAAATAAATAAATAAAAATTTAGGCAGAGAGTGACAGAAATGAAATGAGAGTGCAGCTAGGGTTGGACGGAGCTACTGTGGTGACATGGTGGGGTTTTTTTTTTTTTTTTTTTTCCACCAAGGTGTAGCCGTGAATTTATATACTGAAGCGAGATGATGATATATTAAAGCCATGGGTTTTAATAACGTTTCTCGAGATATATTTTATGGCTAAGAAATACTTCTCTTGTAGCAACTTGTATTTAAAACCGAGTGTGAGAGAGAAATCAGATGAGTTAGATCTCTATGTGGAGATGGACACAGAAAACTAAACATGGAGATGAGTGATATTACATTAGCCTGCATCACTTTAAGCAAATTCTCAAAGTAAGTAGTAATAGTATAGTAACTTTTAATAACTCTAATAGTAAATTTCCCGCCTGTTCCTGACAAGTAATTAATTAACTGGAGGCCAGATGTTAAGGATACATTCCACAACATATTAACTCATGGGCTGTAATAACCTTAACTTTGCTTGTTGCCTTGGAATATTAAATTGTGGCCTCGGTATATTATTTTCTGGCCAGTCCTTATGTAAAAATACCCACAATGTCACCTCGGTGACTCTGTAGTATTGATTGTTGTTGGGTTTGTAAAAGCCTGGAAAAAAGGTCTGATTCAAAGAAATTAATTTTGCTTAATCTTATAACAGTCCGTACATTTTTACATCTCTGTGATTGTTGCCGCTAAAAATGCGTGATTTTGCTGTGGCTTTTTACATATTTTGCAAACGAAATTGTTTTGCATGGCTGTGTTGTTTGTTGGTAAATGAGACCTTTTAGTTGTACTCATGTTCGAAGCATGTGGCTCGAAGACGGCTTTGACTTTATGCACGTTGTGATGACGTCACATGACATGTCTTGGCCCAAATCTGCGGCAATTTCGAAAAAATTGCAAACTCCTCCAAATATCGCAGAGTTGCTTGATTTTGCGTTTAATTTCTGTGATCGCAAAATCCTGGAGGGACTGGTGTAATGTAATTAAAGTATCACATACAGTTTCAGTTCATTGTTCCAGAATTTAGTTTGGGGTTTGGGGAGGTTGGAGTTTGAAGGACATGAGATTTTGAAAACTGACTCTCATAATTAGCTGTCACATCACATGAGCTATTCCCACCGTGGCCCTGTGTGTGCGGAGTTTGCATGTTCTCCCCGTGCTGCGGGGTTTCCTCCGGGTACTCCGGTTTCCTCCCCC
>JANDJT010000050.1:22882449-22908216 GCA_024331685.1 Stegophilus panzeri
TGCTCCCTGGGATAGGCTCCAGGTTTCCCCGTGACCCTGAAAAGGATAAAGCGGTATAGAAGATGGATGGATGGATCACATGAGCTCACATTTTATTTCTCCATTATATTGTGATTTAGGCTGGTTATGCAGGGCTAGATTAAGAAATTAAGAAAACTCTTGTACTCATGGGCTAGAGGTATAAAAGATGAGCCTTAGATAAGACATTGATCTTTGCCTATGTGGTTTTCTTATAGAGAGGAACAGCGTGAAAGCTTCAGCCACTGTACTGCTGAAAGTGATTCATTGTCCTACCAAGCGAGAAGTACTTTCGGAAGTACTGCCAAACATGTTAAAAGATCACATTTACACACATTGCTACTGTGTCTCATTATTACCATTTTGGGGAACAATTTACTTCACATAAAATCATGTTGTGTGTAATCGCTGCTTTATATGTTTGTTGTAATGGAAAAAAACAGCTTCATGATTTCAATCAGAGAAGCTCTGAGAGATGAACACTTTTTTTTTTTTTTTTTTTTTTTCCCCATCAGATGATCAATTATGACAGAAAAAAAGGTTTGCTTAGAACACCATAGCTGAAAATTGACGCAGGAGAGAACGCTGAATATGACTTGAAAATTGAGGAAACACATCTGACAGGACTTCATGTAGTTAGCTGGTAGGCTGAGATAAGATAAAGCCCGAGTGAATGCTCTATTGTTGTGGTAACAGTACGCATGTTGCATGAGCTGACTTTTTTTTAACAGACAAAAATCGACTGAAAGAATAGTGCTTTTAATAACGCTACTGTTGCCTCATAGATTATCGTATGCGACTGTTATGGCACAGTTTCATAATAGACAGTTTTCCACTGTCTCAGAGATGACGCTACTGGTTACGTCATCACAGGGCGCAGAACACATCATGGAGCAGCTGACTATGGAGTGTAGAAAGGAGTATGATCATTCAGACGTCACAACCCTCACAAAGCCAAATTGACTTCCATCTAAACGTATAGAAGTTCAGACTATGGGGTGTCCTTTCAAGTAATTGGCTAAAACTATCCTGAGGTTGCAGTGTGCCTAATAAACAGTGATTCTGAGAGGTAGAACATTTTAATAATAACCTTCACTCAATCAGGTTACATTTGCAGCAGATGCACTTATCCAGAGCAAAGTGTTTTGCTGTCTCCATTACAAACACATTCTCAAGCTGGTAGTAATGGGTCCGGATCTAAGAATACTGTCAGCTAAAGAGAAGTTAAGGCCTCTGCATACTTCATGCAGAGATGATGTTCGAAGCTTCCATGAAAAATATGACGTAATTGCGGAGTAAACAGACGTCACATGGAGGCCGCACTAGCTGTGTCATGGTTGTGGCAGCTGGGCAAACTTCACGACCCACGCCTATGATTGGTTATGGCAAATGAGACATGCCCCAGCCTGTGATTGGTCACGACAAACGAAGCGTGCCCAAGCTGATTCATTCCAAGATGGATGACTTTGAAGATTGGCTGCCATAAAGGTATGTAGATAACTCTTCATCAGGGTATCACACACAAATTATTTTCAATTGAAGTCTAAAAAAAACCCCTAAAACCTCTTCCTTTTCCATTCTTGCATCACTATAGTTTATGCTGTCATCACTTTGCAGCAGGCAATCTTCTACCTCTAGCCAGCAAATTGTCATAAATTATTTACAGTGCCACCTGCAGTACTGGAGCACATACTGGAACCAGCAAAGAATGTGGGCTTATAAACTCGCATAGGTGGTTTTGTTTTTGCATAACCCTCTCTGATGTCTCTGCCTTAAGTAGGCGAAGTCATTTAGTACAGTGAGAAACAAAAACAAAACAAGGGTCAAAGGTTTTTTTTTGTTTTTTTTTAAAGTTATTTAAAATTTTTATTAGTGCTCATTTAAGAGGTTGGTGAAAAGGTAGGTGTTCAGGACAGAAAATACTGATGCAAGTCTTATCATCTTAGGAGAGGGTGGGTCCAGTCAAGCTGAGCTAGCAGCTCGAAGGGAACATGGTGCAGAGTGCTTTAAGGTAGCCTGGTCCTGGTTCATATTTGGCTCTGTAAGCAAACGTGACTGTTTGTTTGTTTTTTAATCTGGTACATGCAGCTACATGGGGCAGGTGGAGGGAATCCAGCATTGGAATGTGAGAGAACTTGAGGAGACTGAAAAGAAGTGGAGCAGTTGCAGGGATCAGGTGGCATGCAAAATTATATATATATATATATATATATATATATATAAATAAAATCAAAAGAAGGTTTAAAGTACAATGAGTATTAAAATGTTGTATGGGGTTGTACAATAGAACTTAAATAGACTACATATGCAAGCTCCCTTCTTTATATATTTCCATAATCACTCGGGGCAACTAAGGATGGATAAAAGCATGCAAAACCCACAACACACTATGGAATGTAGACAGTAGATGAATAAAATATTAGGTTCGTCACACACGGGAACAAACTGCTGGTAGCACTGTCGTATCCTCTACTTACAAAATCACTGGTTGTCAGGTAGAGCAACATTTCTTTCCAAGTTACATTACATATCCAGAGGCACAACCGTGGAGGTTTCTGTAATTTCCAAAGTAATAGGATCCTTCTGCAGGCCAGCAGAAAGACAAATGCAATAACCTGTCTGGGTGTTCGCTGTATGGCATCAGCACTAATGCCAAAAATAGTGATATGCACATATGGCTGCAAGTCTATTCCTAAAATCTCAGGTAGTGCTTTGGAGAAACTTTGCCAGAATCTTGCAGTCTCTTGCACGGTTGCTGCTGTACGTTGTGTCACATTCAAGATGCAAAAGAAATGAGCATGCTTTTAAAAACTTGTTTAAAAGCTACATAATTCTGTGGATTAAGAGCCAGTTGAAATGCCACAAGCCAGACAACAGTGCTTAATAGGAGAAACTGCTGTACCTAAACGCAGTAATGTTTTATTAGGTGCTTGACATAGCAGACTGTTTGGTCTAGTGACAGTGCCAGAAGTAAAGGACACACTGCTCCTCCATGGTGGATGAATAACCTAATATGATCTCTGCAGTTAACCTACCTCAGTTTGCTCTTCATTTTCAGTGGTCTACATGTTGGCCTACATGCTGTGAAGTCAAGGCTTTGGTTTGGTTAGGTCACTTATCATTTCAGTCTCATCCACTGAAGCAGTAAAGAGCTTTCCAGACCATGCCTTCAGTTGAGTAGTAGATAGAGGAACTGTAAAAGGGGGTAAAATACTTAAGAACTCAGGCTGGGGTTTTGGTCACCTTCTACTTTGAGTTTCATAATTTTGTGTAGAAGTCATTTAATAATAGGGAGATACTTGGGCAAAGAGTGCAAGGTTTGGTATTTTTCCTCATTTAATCAAATTTCATTTGCTTAATTTACTCCATTTAGTGACCTCATAAAATTAAACACTTGGTTACGGTCAAACATATCTCACAGAAAAAGCTGGACAACTGAGAATTAAGAGAGAGAGGAAAAAAAAACAGTGTGGCAAGCAGTTATTTATAGTTCTGAAATTTTTGAGGTGGCCTGGGAAAATCCTGTAGATGTCACTGTGACTGAATTTTGAAAAACATCTAAAAAAATAAAAATAAAAAGATGAAAAATCAAGCACCTAAAATATGCATTGAGATATCAATTTTATTTCACTAAAACAATGTAGAAATTTCAGTTTCTTATTTCACCAGAATGATATAGAAAGTTTTCGGTTTTTAAACTGCAAAGAAGCCAGTTTAAAACCCCGTTGGTAAAAACGGTCATTTTGTCTAAAACCTTGCTAGCGAAGTGTGATTTCCTCACACGTTGAATGCCACACTTTGATCAAGTTGCTGGCTAGCTATGTGGGAGCGAAATATAGCCTAAACATAAGCCTAATCAGATACTGGCAGTTTGTGATGCTCCAGAATGAAATCTTTAAATGTGGGGCTGCAGGGTATGGGGTGTGTTGGGGGGATAGGTGTCTAGACGGTCTTTGATTTCCTCTAATGTTCCAGCAAAAGTCTCGTTTGGTTTTGTCTCGTTAATGTTGGAAGAATTTCAGAAATCTTACCATCTAACACACCTTATCCCATTTCACTCGCTGCAGCAATGGAAAAAAAGCAATCAGCAAATGAATAACATGACTTTTAAATATAGGCTACACACTAAATTATATTGGACTTCAAGGAGCACATAAAGTCCTGCGTCTCTAATCCTTGTGCCAGTAAGGAATGTGTTTGCTAGGCAGGATGGGCTCGGCCATCATTCCGCTGTTGTGGGCAATAAAATTTAAAACTGAAATAATTTGTTTGGATTGCATCCATGTGTTTTGTGGTACTGAGTACAGGAAAAAAAGTAAACTGTTGGAGGTCGGCTCTAAAAACGTGTTTTAGACCACAAAGTAGGGTTTAAGTGTTGGGTTCATGCTTCCTAACCTCTCATCGCTTTGCCCCTGGGTGTTTAACCTCCAGGCTGCTCCAGGTTTTAAATGGGCACATTAAATTCAATCCCCTTTTAAAAAAATAAATAAATAAATAAATAAAGCTTTTAACAGTAGACATTGTCACAAAGCTGCTTTACAGAAATCCAAATGTAGATTTATCTCTAATGAGCAAATCACAGGTGAAGACAGTAAGGAAAACCTCCCTTAGATGACCAGAGGGAGAAAACTTGAGAGGCACCAGACTCAAAAGGGAGGTCAAACTCTTCTGGGTGATATCAGATAGATAAATCATTACTCTTCCACAGCTGTACCCAAACAATAGTAATTGTGTTGAATAACAGTACTGGGATGAGCACAGGACAGATTTTATGATTACAGCAGCAGAATTTACACTGATCAGCCATAACACACCACCACAAGACCTCTGAAGGTGTGCTGTGGTATCTGGCACCAAGACTTTAGCAGCAGATTCTTTAAGTGCTGTAAGTTGTAAGGTAGGGCCTCTATGGATTGGACTTGTTTGTTCAGTACATCCCACAGATGCTCGATTGGATTGAGATCTGGGGAATTTGGAGGCCGAGTCAACACCTTGATCTCTTTATGTTCCTCAAATCATTCCTGAACAATTTTTGCAGTGTGTCAGGGTGCATTATCCTGCTGAAAGAGGCCACTGCTATTAGGGAATACCTTTGCCATGAAGGTGTGTACATGGTCTGCAGCAATGTTTAGGTTGGTGGTACATGTCAAAGTAACATCCACATGAATGTCAGGACCCAAAGTTTCTCAGCAGAACATTGCCCAGAGCATCACACTTCCTCCACCGTCTTGCCTTTGTCCCATAGTGCATCCTGGTGCCATGCTCTTCTTTGGGATCAGACCAGACGGGCTTGCATTCACGCTCCACACGCATCAGTGAGCCTTGGGCAATCTTGACCTGGTTCACCGATTGTCCTTCCTTGGACCACTTTTGGTAGGTACTAACCACTGCACACCCCACAGGACCTCTTATTTTGGAGATGCTCTGACCCACTCATCTAGCCATCACAATTTGGCCCTTGTCAAAGTCGCTCAGATCCTTATGCTCGCCCATTTTTCCTGCTCGCAACACATCAACTTCGAGAACTGACTGTCCATTCGCTGCCTAATATATCCCACCCCTTGACAGGTGCCATTGTAATGAGATAATTAACGTTATTCACTTCACCTGTCAGTGGTTTCAATGTTATGGCTGATTGGTGTATGTACGACTACAGTATCCAGGCAAGATTAATGACTGAAGAAAAGCAAAAGTGCTCAATTTATTGTTTTTATACAATTCATATGTACATATGTTCTGCAGTGTTCAGATTATTTGTGCTGGATGCTAAGTACTGAAGTGCTATTAACATCTCTTTCTGTCTTTGCGAATACCCTCCATTGTCTGATTGTTTGATTGATAAAAATGAATGTTTATTAATGTGTATTTCTTCATTGTCTTTGATCAATCACAACACTACTTTTCAATTCCTCTTCTCTTTCATGCAAGTTTAAAATGTATGAACATGCGCCCTCTGCTGGTGAACTCTGAAACCTGTATTACTGAAACTTGTATTTCAGAACCTACACATTTACCATCTAAATATATTACAGAACCTAACCATTCCAGCTGGCCAATGCAATGCTCCTATCTGGTCCTTCTGGTACCTCGTCTCCCTCCTCGACAATGAAGTCTGATAAACTATCAGACAATGACGTGATTAAAATATAAAAACTACATTAGTAAAGATTTGGCCCTCTTATTGTGCCTGCTTATTAGTTATTGGTTTGATATTGGTTGTTATTATTATATTAATGTACTGGTTCTAATATGTTCTAGTATGTTATTGTTTCTATTGTAACAGTTCATTCACGGTGACTTGTATGGCAAAGCTCCATATATACAAATTAAAATGTGCATAATTATTAGCATGGTGAATTTGTGCTCATTCAGACAGAATAGCTTTAGTAAGGCTGGGAACTAAAGTCAAGCGAGGAGGCCTGGGGTGCAGTCGGCGTTCCAGTTCATCCCAGTGGTGTCCAGTAGGGTTGAGATCAGGGCTCTGTGCAGGACCCTCGAGTTCTTCTACACCAACCTTGACAAAAACATGTCTGTAGACCTGGTTTTGTGCACAGGGGCATTATCAGGATGAAACAGGTTTGGGCATCTTAGATCTAGTGAAGGGAAGCTGTAATGCTACAGCGTACAAAGACATTCAATACAGTGGTGTCCTTCAAACGTTGTGGTAACAGTTTGGTAAAGAATCGCATATGGTGCGAGAGAGAGAGAGAGAGAGCGAGAGAGAGAGAGACAGAGACTTGTGAATGATTGATTGTTTTCTGCCTAGCTATGACAGTGTTGGTCATGTTAAATAGGTGTAGACCAGGGGTCACCAACCCTTTTCCAGGAGATCTATCTTCCTGAAGACTTTAGCTCCAACCATAATCGTGCCCACCTGACCATCTAATCATTAGAAGCTTTAAGAAGTTCTTGATCAACTGAAACACGTGTTAGATTTTGGTTGGAGATGAAAACTGCAGAGAGGTAGATCTCAAGGAGGAGGGTTGGTGAGCACTGGTGCAGACTGTAAACAGGATTAAAAATATAAGTCCAGTCACTTCAGCACCTCCTTACTATAGCAAGAGCTTCAGTCACAAGAGGGCGCTCTATGATTATGGGATGTGCTCCCAATCCCCAATCTGCCTATAACTAGAGGACTCGGTTGGTTCTTTTGACGGTCCATGTTCTTATATTGGCCTCCTGCCTGAGCCTGTTACTGCTTCTCAAAGTGGGATCCAGAGACCCTTGTGGGATTGATGAAGCCTAGACAGCCATTAAATGATGTTCATTAAATAAATCTTTACTGTGGGGGATTGATGAATTTATTTCACAGTTAAATGTCAGATCCCAGGCTACAGGAATTCTGAGAACCCCTGGTCTGTGGTGTAATTCATATATGAAAACACCACTTGTTGTGTATTTTTAATTAATAAGTAATTTCGAGGTGATATGTCATGTAGTTTTTCATGTTTTTATTTAGCGTATTATTAATGGAATATGTTTAATTAAATGATAGATTGAGTTCCTTAAGCATGTCCAAGGAGTAAAGTGATCATTTCTACTGAGGGCTTGGCTTACACAGAAAAGCTTCACATTATTGCTTTGGGTTTTTGCATAAAGCTTTTCTCAAGAGCCTACACACACATTCTCTGGCTTAGTAAACTACCCACTCACACTGTCTCGCTCTATTAACCCCCCCACACACACACTCACACACGTTTTCATTCAGTAGTCCGCTTCTGAAGTTTTCCTTTGGCAGAGAGTTGCTCCAGCATAAAGATTTCCATTACATAAAAGCATATAACATCCACTGCATTACATTAAGACTTATGTAAGTGTGTAAGCCTTTTCCAGAGGTTTGGCAGGGTTTTTATTGGAGTTACTTATAAGCTCTCTGCAGCTCAACATATGACTTAATCCATGAGTTCTCCAAAGGAAATATTATGTACTGAATCGTCCATGTGTCACGTGACAGCGTCTGGGTTTTTTTTTTTTGGTGGTTTGGGGGGGGGGGGGGGGGGGGGTGGTATTTTGAAGTGCAGGATGGAGAGCTGTGCCTATTTACATTCCCTGAACTGTACAGGAAAGCAGGCAGGAAGTTCCAGTCCCACTCAGGAAAAGGCAGAGAGGAACAGGGCTCAATCCAACAGGGCTCAGATACCGGCCAACGCTGTGTGCGCTGTCTGATGGTTCTCCAAGCCCGGGACATACGCCATCTCACACTGGAGCATGCTGGCCTGAGTGAACCTTTTCCCCTCCTTCAGGCTCCTTCATCGACAGACGTAAACATTCTCATAAAGACCATAGCAGAGTTATTGTGCCAGACTTTCCTTGGACTATTTCATCTCATTACTACTGGTTTAAGATGTGAACAGTTACATGTTTCAGTGTTGAATATTCATTTGACATTCGGAGAAATAAAGCTACAATTTCAGGATTTCACACACCAGCAGGATACAAACATTAAATTCAAATAATGTTCAGGGCTCAGAATGCATAAAGACGACATTCAAACTTGTATATTTTTTTTGCACTGTCCTTAAACATATACCAGTTTTATGCACTTAATGCTGAAGTACAGTATTTGGAAAGTTAAACAAGCAGTTTGCATTTTTTGAGCCCTCTGCTGGCTGTGGAGAGAATTACTACTGTAATAAAAACACAAACAAGCCTTCCCATCCCTCTGTTGAAACTTTGACTTTTTAGTGGGAAAGGGACATGACCTAGCGTTTCTGCTTCAGCTTGGGGTGGAGTTTGTTTCCGGGCTAGGAAAATGAAGAAACTAGCCAGATTTATTTTCGTTTTGTATGGTATTTTTAAAAGAATGGATATTATAAGCATCCCGCCCGGGCCATGTGTGTGCGGAGTTTGCATGTTCTCCCCGTGCTGCAGGGGTTTCCTCCGGGTACTCCGGTTTCCTCCCCAGTCTAAAGACATGCATGGTAGACTGATTGGCGTGTCTAAAGTGTCCATAGTGTATGAATGGGTGTGTGAGTGTGTATATGATTGTGCCCTACGATGGACTGGCACCCTGTCCAGGGTGTACCCCGCCTTGTGCCCGATGCTCCCTGGGATAGGCTCCAGGCTCCCCGTGACCCTGAAAAGGAGTAAGCGGTAGAAGATGGGTGGATGGATGGATGGATGGATATCATAAGCAGTTAAATATGACCAACTCCACCTTTACAATAGACACAAATAGATCAAAAGTCCTTAAAGTTGAATTAGGAGTTAGTCAGAATCACTGATCTGTTAAACACAAAGTTCATCTACATTTCTGAGCACCTTTGATATGATCTTGAGGTCAACTCACAAACCCGAAGCAGTTGTCTAAACACAGATTCTGAGATAATAAACTCTATTAGGTTTCTGTTATTAAAGCACCAAATTGTGATGTGTTTGCAATTTTCATCAATCTAAATCTGATCTCTGTCAAGCTATACAGCCTGTACACTAAAACAAGCACATGTGTCAGCTATTGTAGTAGTAATAATAATAATAATAATAATAATAATAATTAGTGGTTAGTATGTTTACCTTGCACCTCCAGGGTTGGTGGTTCGAATCCCGCCTCTGCCCTTTTTGCACAGAGTTTGCATGTTCTCCCCATACTTCTGGGGTGTCCTCCAGGTACTCCAGTTTCCTCCTCCAGTCCAGCGATGGATTGCCACCCTGTCCATGGTGTCCCCTGCCTTGTGCCCTGAGTTCCCGGGGATAGGCTCCAGGCTCCACTACGACCCTGTGTAGATTAAGTGATAATGGATGGATGTATAGTAATAATAATAATAATAATAATAATAATAATAATAATAACAACAACAACAATTGTGCATCATTTTCTTGAAATACATTTCCTTATGTTGCTGTGAGACACATAAGAAATGTCAAGTGCAACATGAACAAGCCAAAAAATAAATGGATTCCCAAAACCTCCCATTTGTGCTTTAGAAAATGGTTCAATCTAGAACCCTTAATGATTCTTTGGTTCATTTTCAGGGAAACCCTTTAGGTTTCCATATAAAACCCTCCAGAAGAGTTGTAGTTTTTATTTCACGGAGGCTTCCAGGTAGCTGAGGACTACCACAAGACCCTTATGGTAGTTTATGTAAGCGGGTAGCGTTGCCGCCTCACATCTCAGTGGTTTGACCCTTAGATCGGGTTTATGTCTGTAGAGTTTCACATGTTCTTCCTGTGTCTGCATGGGTGTTCTCTGGGCTCTCTGGTTTCCTCCCACCTCCCCAAAACATTCCGATAGGTGAATTGGATATGCATGGTGCCCAATGATGGACTGGTGTCCCATTCACCTCACACTCCCTGTTCCTGGGATAGGATTCCCCAGATTCGCTGCTACCTTGACCATCATCAAGTGTTTACTGAAGAATCTTATGAGGGTTACGCGTTCTCTGCATTCTCTTCATAGACAGTTTTGTGTCTGGAGGCTGTTCGAGCACCCTTTTCCCAACCACATTCCTCCTTATGAGTTCTATATAGTTAAAACAGTTGATTTAATTAATTGCATCTTTAAGAATAATAATGCCAGACTCCATATGACATCACTCGCCCAATCTGAATCCGTACAGATTTGCATATACTACCTGTAGTAATGATTGGTCCTGGCGCCGTTTGTACTTCAAGTAAGTCAAGTCAAGTGGGTTTTTATTATCTGTCCTCTAAATAGCTTGTATACATTGGAAGTTTTCTTCAGGACCATGGTGCAACACGGAACAGTACACAAGACTACATACACAGGAGTGTGAGATGAGTGCAGGTCAGTAAATACACAGAGCATGTACTGTAAGCTGTAAGCTATTGTGTAATATACCACCACAACTATAGGAGCAATATTCACAGCAAAAACGAGTTCCATAATATAAAGTGACTGATGCAGCTATGTAAAGTGCAGTGTGCAGGGGTACTGAGTCTTACTGGGTTTGTGCGTGTGCAGGGGTACTGGGTCTTACTGGGTTTGTGTGTGTGCAGTGGTACTGGGTCTTACTGGGTTTATGTGTGTGCAGTGGTACTCGGTCTTACTGGGTTTGTGCGTGTGCAGGGGTACTGGGTCTTACTGGGTTTGTGCGTGTGCAGGGGTACTGAGGTATGACATACTGAGTATGTCAGAGATGTTAAAATGACCACTTACAGTATAGTGTGAGCATGTGCGTGTTCTTTATCTGTCAGTAACCTCGTCAGACTATCTGATCATGGGACTCTGAAGTTAACGGAAAAAAAAAAAAAAAACTGTCAGGTAGCAGTCTGAACCGCACGACTTCCTCTGTCTTCCCCACAGCAACCGCCCACCCCACCCCGAGCTGAAATACTCGGCCTGTTGCATTAGTCCCCTCTGTTCTCGCTCTGCTCTCTCATTATCGTCATCGAGATCTCACCTCATCACATTATAGCACTCAGACACATGAATAAGTGTTTCTCTAAATATCCATAACATCATCCTGTGGGTGTGCTGCATTTCACACTGAATTCATTAGACATAAACACAAAACCGGATATTTTGAGGTTTATATCTCATCCTGTGGAATTTTTTTTGTTTGTTTGTTTTTCATTATTATTTTTTCTTTTTTTTTTTATCACAGTGACTATTTGTTGAAGCATGAAGTATTCTGACAGAAGAAAATGGTCCTACTGCTAATCTACAAATGAATTTCACTCTGCAAAATGTTTCAACAGTAATAGTACAGTAATGCGAGTGTAAAGTAATCGCTGGCAGTTGGAGCCCATGTGGATGACCTAAAGTGACAGGAATTTTCACAGCTGGACTTTCGTGGTATTCGAATCACAGGAAAGACGCTGGAGCACTGTACAGTGTTTTGGAGCTCTGATTATTTCTTCCCTTGGAGCAGCAAGATAGATTTGCTGGAAAACCCTGATGAGTCAACATCCTGACCTACATTGAAAAAAACACAGCACAGATCAGCGACGTCGAAGAACCAAGCTGTTTAAATACACACACACACACACACACGCGCACACACACGCACGCAGTGCTGTTCCACTTTCTCTGATGTTTCTGGAAAACACCGAAAATCACTGGTAATAAATTCTGTCTGAATTTATACTGTATACAACCTGGAAGTACATGAGAGTGATTTTAGATGGTAAAGATGTAGATATAGTGGTCTAAGATATAGACTCTTACACCACTATTGAGTTCTCTGTTCTGATTGGTCGGAAGGTGTTGATTAATTTTCTATACCAGCACACATGGCAATAACGCCAGCAGTATTTCAAATCAGGTTTATATTCATGCACTTGTCCTAATACTTTATTGTTTCCGTGCTAACATTTCAGATACAGAGACTTGTATGGGGGAAGCTTCATGTAATCTAAGACAATTAAGACAATTGTTGTCGTAACAACAAATTGGCTGGTATTTAACAAAGAAAAGCGTAATTGTTCCGGTTGGTTTGAGCTGCCAGGAACTCGTATAATCACTGGACACTTGAAGACTGGAAAAAGACTAGGTGATTATTTATTTATTTATTTATTTATTTGTTTGTTTGTTATCTTCAGCTGTCCAGTTTGAGTGAGTCTGTACCCATGATAGCTTCAGATTCCTGTTCTTGGCTGACAGGAGTAGAACCTGATGTGATGTTGTCTTCAGCTGTTGTAGCCCATCTACCCCAAAGTTTGATGTTTTGTGGTCTGCACTTATATCGTGCTTTTTAACCTTACTGGTTCCAAAAGTGCTTTACACTGGTTCTCATTCAACCATTCACACACACTCACACACCAATGGTAGCAGAGCTGCCGTGCAAGGTGCTAACCTGCCAGCGGGAGCAACTTGGAGTTCAGTGTCTTGCCCAAGGACACTTCGGCATGTGGAGTCACGTGGGTCATCATCACGATTAGTGGACAACCCGCTCTACGACCTGAGCCACAGCCGCACAGCCATTTTGTGCACGCTGAAATGCTTTTCTGCTCACCACAGTTGTAAAGAGTGCTTATATGAGTTACTATATCCTTCCTGGCAGCTCAAACCAGTCTCATCAACAAGGCGTTTCCACCCACAGAACTGTCACTTTTTTGTTTTTTGCACCATTCTGTGTAAAATCTAGATACTGTTGTGTGTGTGAAAATCCCAAGAGATCAGCAGTTTCTGAAAGACTCAAACCAGCCCTTCTGGCACCAACAACCATGCCACGATCAGAGTCACAGAGATCACATTTTCCCCCATTCTGATCTTTGAAGTAAACATTAACTGAAGCTCTTGACCTGTATCTACATGATTTTTTATGCATCGTGCTGCTGCCCCATGATTGGCTGATCGGATAACTATATAAATGAGCAGGTGTATAGGTGTTCCTATTAAAAAGTATTTTTGTTGTGTATTGTGCTACATGTGCGTTAGGGACATGGTGGAAAGTTG
This sequence comes from Stegophilus panzeri, assembly GCA_024331685.1. Lineage (NCBI taxonomy): Eukaryota > Metazoa > Chordata > Actinopteri > Siluriformes > Trichomycteridae > Stegophilus > Stegophilus panzeri. The sequence continues at coordinate 22,895,825 of JANDJT010000050.1, forward strand.
AACCGTGAGGGAGTATTTCTTTAATGCTGTGTAACAGGAAGGTCAAGAGTTCACACTTTTTGCCCCTTTAACCCATTTAAGATAATCAGGGTAAATGTTGTCACACACTATTATCTATTAAATAAGTTATTTTAAGAGCTTTCTTTTGCCTGTGATGTGATTGACTGGCCAGACCATGTCTCTTGAAGCAAAATATATCTTATGAGCTGTCTTTTATGGAAAAGTGACAAAGCTGGGCGACTCTGTTCCAGCTTTGGGGCCGGTGCTAATTTCCGGGACAGAATTTTTGTTTTTTTTTTAATACAAACTGCATCTGTCAGTGTTGTTTCTATAAATAGTGCAAAAGAAATGGTTTCTCTTTTCAGGCTTCCTGTATGAGAGAGAGAGAGAGAGAGAGAGAGTCAGTCTGTTCGACGTTGGCCTCTTCCTGTCCTTCTGAAAGACCATAAAACATAATAAGGAACTCTAATCCATCCTCTAGGTAACCCATGAACACACCTCAACGACACGCATACAAACCTATTTTCCACAGCCGGCCCTCTATTTATTATTTAACCTCGTAGTGATGCTCACATCAACTTTATAACTTGGAAACAGATTTCAAGCGGTTTATTGATAATTATCGTATCATCTTCTATGCAGACGCACGCAAACGCATTAACATTAGTCACTGGATGGGAAGTGTAGACCGAGATTAGAACGCCAAGGAGATGGTTTCCATTTAAAGCCTGAGGTCCGTGCTGATAACCCTTTATCAGAGCTCCGTTCAGACAGCAAACACCATAAACCGCTGAAAAAGAGGAACCAGCTCTCCAACTGAAACCCTGAGCGGAAGCACGGTTAGATAGCCTGCTGTTCAAATGCACAATCATCTCCTGTTTCAGACATCTGTGTGTGTGTGTCAAGTCCTTGCTAAAGCCATGCAGTGATGGATCTTGACGTATCTCTTTTGGCACACTTCCCTGATTCCTTAATGTGATCGTGGGTGTTTTTGGGGCTAATTCTGAGAGAAAGAGTGCTAATAGTTTCTCCATGACGGCAGATTTGTGGTCAGCAGCTGTGCGTTCTACTCAAGCACTTTAACCCTGACCATCACAAGGGGACACATTGCAAAATCCATCAGCAGAGAGTACAGCACCTGTTTCTCTCTGAGACATGGACATGTGTGGGTGTGTGAACTATAGTTTGAAGCAACTGCCGCTACTTTTTTAGGCCTCGCTACATTATGGACACCAGAAGTGATCACATTTATTTTTCAGTCTTTAAGACTTTGAATTGACCTGCACAAGCTGTGGCATTAGTCTGATTTTAGTGTAATTATTTCAGCCTGAGCACATACATACATTAACCACAGAGGGAAAGGCGTTAAAGAATCTGACTCTTTTCTGATGTAACCATGGGAAGGAGAACACTTGCAGAACCACACAAGTGTTCTTCCTTTTGTGTTTTTCCCAGGGCTTCTGCTTAATCAGGCATTAAGAACCATTAGGAACCAGTCTGCTTGGAGTTTGTTTTCCGTAGCTGATCTGATGTGGGAAGTAACAAAATTGCTTTGTCACTCTGCTTAAGTCAGTTTTGAACTATCTGTACTTGTGTTTTCAGGACGGATCCAGGTTTATACATGTTTATACATTAGCATTTCATTTGCTAAGCCATACATTTACAATTGAGGCATGTTATAAGCTAATGTCACGTTCTACCTCATGCCCCCCCCCCAAAAAAACCAAACCATAGTTATATTAATAATTCATTGAGAGTGTGAATCCATTTTCAATGTTTTTTCTACCTAGGTTTTATCATAAGCTTCAGTTACACATCTTTAGTCCTAAACATCACCCCACTCCCTACTCCCAATTCCATACAAAGTGCATTATGCAGTTCGTACAGGATTACATGGAGTTTTTTTGTGATTGTTGTGGCAAAAAACGCTTCATTTTGCTGTGGCTTTTTTCCTCACAATTTGCGATTCAACTTGTGGAGTTTTTTGTGCTTTTTTGTGTGGAAAACTACTTGAATTGGCAAAATTGTAATCGCACGAAATTGTTTTCCATGCTCTTTCGCAGTGATGTTTGATAACTAAGACCTTTTAGCTGTACCCATGTTCGACGCACATGAATCGAAGAGGGCTTAGGCTGAATGCCTGTTGTGACGATGTCACATGATGCGTCTTGGCCCAAATCTGTGGAAAATCTGCTGTAATTTTTTGAAACATTGTAAACTCCTCCGAATATTGCGGAGTTTGCTTTATTTTCCTTTCATTTCTGTGATTGAAAATCTCAAAATCCTGGAGGCACTGATCAATCTCTTAGGCTACAGTATATTGTGTATACTCTACCCTATTGCACTGCATGTGATAAATATTCTATATTAAGCTTTCAGACTATTAAAAAAACTGTATACTATAAAGATAATCTCCATAAAAAGTACGTAATATAATAAATAACATGGCTTTGGATCATTCCATTTAATTTGGAAGCTAAAAATAGGTAGCTAATACACAAAATCAGCTATGCCTGTGTTCATAGTAAATATATCCATCCATCCATCCATTTTCTATATCGTTTATCCTACAGGGTCATGGGGAGTCTGGAGCCTATCCCAGGGAGCATCGTGCACAGGGCGGGGTACACCCTGGACAGGGTGCCAATCCATCACAGGGCACAATCACACACCCATTCATACACTACAGACACTTTGGACATGCCAATCAGCCTACCATGCTTGTCTTTGGACATGGGGGAGGAAACCGGAGTACCCGGAAGCAACCCCTGCAACACGGGGAGAACATGCAAACTCTGCACACACAGCGCAGCAGCAAAGAATCGAACCCCCAACCCTGAAAGGTGAGGTGAACGTGCTAACCACATAGTAATTATATATGTAATAAATATGACTAGCTTGAGGCAGTATTAAGAAACATACATTCAAACACCCCTATTTACTAGAGGTTTTCAGCATTATGGACTAAATGATAAAATTATACATCCACTAAATTGGCTAAAAATTTTAACTTAACTTTAAACAACAACCGTTAATCTTCTACACATGCTCATTTGGATTAAGAGCAATCCAGTCAGAGAGGCTATGCTAGGTGTCATATCTCTTACAGACATGTCACCAACACGACTGTCATCTGCACACTAACAATCTGTTAATGAAGGCCTCTGTTTACTCACCTGCTGTAGAGAGGATTCAAACTGAAACAGTCTCTAAAGTGAGTAGCGGTGAATAGAATAACGTGAATATAGTGAATGAATAGAATGGATATTGTTCCTTTATTAGGTCCGCATACATAAAGGCAGAGGAGGAGGGGAGGGGATGTGTTGTTTAGACTGAAAAGTCCACCTCTGTATGACCTGTAAGGTTCATGAAAAGTCAACATTTGCATGCAGTCTGGGTTGGTTGTGTTTTCTGTGTTACACTGATGTCTGTGAGAAACCTTGTCCAATTTACATGGAGCATTACTTCATTGGCGTCAGTCAATCCACATGCATGTATACAATTATAAGAAGACATTATTGTTGTGGTGCATGTCTTCTCAAATATTATATCTAGAAGTTCTGAGCTTTATCATCCATCCATTTTCCATACCGCTTATCCTATACAGGGTCACGGGAGAGTCTGGAGTATTCCAGGGAACTTGCAGAACAAGGCGGAGGATGCCCTGGACAGGGTGCCAACCCATCACAGGGTACAGTCTCACATACACACCCCGGACAATTTGGAATGCCTATCACTGGGGGAGGAAACCCCAGAAGCACAGGGAGAACGTGCAAGCTCCGCACACACCAGGCAGAGGCAGGATTCGAACCCCCAACCCCAGAGGTGCGACGCAAACGTGCTAACCACCATGCCCCCTGTGAGTTTTTCATTATTTAGCTAATACTTTTTACCTGCCTGAAACTAACCAACTTAAAATATCTCACTTTACCGAATATATACTACAAGTATACTACAATATCTATTACAAGTAGTAATATATAATAATTGTATTGTTCTCTGCTTGATATATTGCTTTGCTTGTATTTTCTCATTTGTAAGTCGCTTTGGATAAACGCGTCTGCTAAACGAATAAATGTAAATGTAAATATAGCCCACACTACAGGATATTCATGACAGAAGGCCAATCCAAGACATAAAATGTGTAAATGTCTCACTTTGTCAATATTTTTAAAGGATTTCATTAAATAACCTTAATATTAAGTGTGGTCCAGGCGGAGCTCATCTGTTTTATTACTGTTTATCACTTTTAACAAAAGCAAGGATGAATCATTCTAAGAAAAGTGACGAGCATTTGCTGGTTTTGCTCGAAGCCCCGACAGGTGCCGAGCTCAGATTTAAACTCGTAACATTTTCGTTAACAGCACACAACGTAAACTGCTGAGCTATCACTACAGTATATTAATTGTATATTAATTTCTTAAAGTGGCTGTGTAGTACAATTGAAAAAGGCACAAAAAGCAGTGGTTTGAGTTCATACATTGTGGTGAACTGAGTTCCAAACTACACGTTGCAAGCTCTGGTCCAAATATCACGTCATCGCTTGTATCGTTGCCCACGGGGGTAGTTGTTCTGCCGATTTCTGCTTTTAGTTTTGTTTGCTAAATGGGGAAAACTTGCAGAGGAGCCACATGGTTATCCAGATGTACAGCACAGCCTCTTTCAGTACTGTCAGTGCTGTTCTTGTTTATTTGTTCTCTATTTGATATGTTTGGCAATGATTGTTTTTTAAAACTCTGGTATTTTGTTAGTTGAAGAGTAGAGCCATCTTTATCAAGTAGATGGCTCAGTACACTGAAGTCATTGCCACCAAAAACCAAAGACTCTTGGCTTAATTTCCATAATTATAATCTAATGCTAACTCTCATTTCAAAGTAGCCCTTGACTGTATCTACTAACATAACATTTCCCATCAGCCACCTAGCTTTCAGGCTGGAGTGAAAAAATGGTTGGTGCCAAATAAATCCTCTAATTGCACTCACAGAGATACCTCTGATACCAAAAACAAGGAGTTTATTATGTCTGCAGGGTGACTTTTTTTCTGTTTCCACTTTACACCCTTTGATCTTCCTATCGTTTCCCACAATAAGCCCAGGAGCTATTAGCCGTCAGCACATGGTCTCTGACTTACACTGGCACCAGAGGAACTAATGTAATCTGTCAGAGCTCGAGTCTATACCTACATGAGCGCTCATCAAACGCTACAGTAAAGACCGTGAGTTAGAGGAGCAGATTTCCAAACTTCCCAGACTTTCTGACAGGATGCAGGAGGTTTTAAATTAACAATTGAACAAAAACAAGCATTTATTTAACTAATTTGAGTACTGGATGTGGAGATTTCATTACCTTTTGCCTGCCTAGTGGTGATGAGGTCAAAGCGGGACATTAGGTCTGATTAGTAGATTATACGTAATTGTTGACATGGTGAAGCTTCCTGTAAGAAGGTGTATATGTAATATTTATGGAAGGAGTCTCCTGTATAGTTTGGAGTCCCAAATTTCTCCTTCGGGGGATTAATAAACTATTATCTTATCTTATTTTATGTATCAGCAATTTGTAACAGTCTATAAGTTTTCCACTACATGAAAGTCTTCAAAATGACTATTTTGTATGCTATAATGTAAGTAATAAGAGGAACTTCTTTTCTGGGCATTACACAAATTTAAATAACTATAAATGTTCAACTATAAATGGTTGAAAAGCACAAATGTGTAATTCATTAATAAATAACAAGTAGAACTCAACACCGACGGCATTTACAGGAACGCTTCCCCCGCCAACAAGTCTGGTCCTTTCAAACATTTGACCTTGCTGTGATCTTGACCCTGTTTGGATCAATTCCAAAATCTAATCAGTTTATCTGATGGTTAACGTGATAATGCTATATTAATTATACAAACATTCAACCATTCATTCTTGACACATCGCACCAACAAGATTCTCAGGAGGATGCACCGATGGATGAATGGATGGACGGGTGGACCTAAAACATTACGCCTCCAGGTTCTTTCTGCTAGATTTTGGAACGTGGCTGTTTGCCCATTCAGCCACAAGAGCATTAGTGAGGCCAGGTGCTCATGTTGGGCAAGAATTCATCTAAAAGGTGTTCAATGGGGTTGAGGTCAGAGTTCTGTACAGGACACTCAGGCTCTTCCACTCCAACTTTAGCAAACCATGTCTTCATGGAGCTCACTTTGTGCACTGCTGGAACAGGTTTGAGCTACTTAGTTCCATCCATCCATCCATATTCCATACTGCATATCCTACACAGCATCATGGGGAAGCCTGAAGTCTATTCAAGGGAAATCGGGGGGCAAGGCGAGGGACACCCTGGACGGGGTGGTAACCCATCGCTGGGCACAATAGCACATCCATGCAATACAGAAAGTGCCAGTCAACCTACAACGCATATCATTAGACTGGGGGAGGATATCGGAGTACCCGGAGGAAAACCCCCAAAGCATGGGGAGAACTTGCAAGCTCTGCACACACAGGATGGAGGCGGGATTTGAACCCCCAACGAGAGAGGTGTGATACAAATGTGCTAACCACTAAGCCACCGTGCCCCCTCTTATTTCCAGTTAAGGAAAATCTTAATGCTAAAGCATACAGTTGTGTGCTTCCAACTTTGTGGTAGCAGTTTGGGGAAGAACCACATATGGGTGTGATGGTCAGGTGTCCACATTCTTTTTCCATATAGTGTATATGTAAGACATTTAAAACCAGAACATTGCTTAAAGGAGATAAAAAAAAAATATATGAAGTTGAAAGTTTTATGGCTTAATATTTAAAGATGAAACCTGATCATTCCAAGGTGTCAATGTACAGTCCATACACATTCTCTTACTGGCTCTCTCCACTTACTGTTGTTGGTTTTATTGTAATTATTGTTTACTGTGGTTGTTCATGTTATAGTTTCTGTGCTCGATTGGTGTCACTGTGTCTGACTTTCGTTCAGTTAGGTTGTCGTTATTGTTCTTAATTCACTCCCTCTTTATTATTATTATTATTATTATTATTATTATTATTATTATTATTATTATTATGATCATTATAACCAAGTGTGCCTGGTTCTGGAAAGAACAATTGGCACGTCTTTTTTTAAACTTGTAAAAATTGACAATGTGTTGCATTTCCTGTCCCTTCACCACATCCTTTCTGCACACGTGGCCCACATATCTGCCTCCGTTATCCTCCCTCTATCTGCATCGCTCACTCTTTGTCTCTTATTCACTGTCTATCCGCCTCTCTCACTTGCTTTCTGTCTGTCTTCTGATCTCTGTCTGTCTCTCTCTCTCTCTCAGTCTGTCTCATTTTACATAATGGTTGACATCACACCAAGATGCCCCATAGCTTCTAAGGAAACAGAATCCAATTTGCTATAAAATCCCTTCTCCATCCAGTCCAATTTAGCGACTGTGGTTTTAAGTCTCTGTATTATTGCTTAACTGACACTCCGAGTCCCTGATAACGTTGGCCCGTTTGTAGCCAGGTTGGCATTTTGAGTCCACCAATCTTACAAACATTGTAATGATGAAAAGACTCATGACAAGCATCAGAGTGAAGGAAGTAATATCACCCACGCTTCCTGTGAGGGTCGTATGCCACATGTGCTGATCTCGAAGCACTTTTCTCTGCTCTGAGCCTTGGTGTTGATCAGAAGAGAACGTGCAATGCTGATCCTGAATCTGTGTAAAAAGTCTGTCTGTACCCACGAGCTCAGACGAAAGAGGAAGAGTGTGTGTAGGCATGTGGTGGAGGCGTGTTGCAATAGTTGCCTCAATAGTACAATATACAATGTTCAGTATGTATAGCTTTGTGGCTTGTCCGTGGTGAACAGAACATTTCCAACTCCCTCCTATTTTTCTCTCTCTCTTTTTTTTTTTAATCGAAAAAGATGGAACAGATTGCCGCATGTGGTCATCTGTGGGTTGGTAACTGAAGGACCCAGACATTTTCCTCAGGAAAAGGAAATGTCAGATGTATTGATTTGAACATATTACGAAATCAGTAGTTTGGTGAGGTTTTGTATATGTTTGTGCCCCCTTCAGCACTATAAGCCTTATAAAGAGTCTTTACATCGGTTACATCAGGACGTTGGTATAACACCACAATGAACAAGTGAACCGTCTTCAATTCAAACACACTTGTGTTTGGAGAAGCGAGAATGGTGTTTCCAAAACAACGCAACAACAATGACGAGGAATTGAAACCACATAAGCTACATATCTTTGACCTTTCATACACTTGCACGCACATATCAGCACTGGAATAAATACCAACTGGAATAAATGTGAATCTACCGCTATATCTGAGTTAATATATATATATATATAATAGTCATGTGGTTTCATTCTTACTCTTAAGCCTATGGCATATTTGATGATGGAAGCAAACTCTGTGGCAACTTTATGAGCTACTTTTACATAGAGGTTCAGGTAGAACAGTAGATCATGATTCACATGGACAAAGATGAGCTTAGTCTCTAACTGAACACCTACAAGGTCGAGTAACAAGCTAATCATTCAATTTCCAGTAACGATGTGCTGAGAATAATCCACTACCATGGGTGGACAGCTCATAAATTCATTAGCTCAATGCTTTGGTTGTGGAAATGTAATTGATGAGGCTAAATTTTTTTTTTTTTTAATGTAATATAAATTCCCGCATATTGGCTGACCGGACCATAGTCATTATCCTGTTTTAAGAAGGTGGCTGAGATACATTGTGAGTATGTACATATTACATACACTGAGTAATATTAGTAGTAGTGTTAATAACTATTAATTGACTATGGATTTACAAGTCCTAAATTGTAAATCTGGGAAAACAGTTTACCATGGTTAACGCTTTGGGTTGTAGAAAATTCGTAATGCCAAAAAGTTTGGTAAGGCCTTAAATTCCTTAAGAAGATGAGAAGCCGACTCTAAAGCAAGCCTATCCTCTTCTGAGTGACACCGGATAGTAATCATTAGAGTCAGGTTAGAGTGACTGTGTTATATACAATCACTAATTATACATCCTGTGTGACAAATACAGCATGAATTTCCTACATGTTGTTGAGTGATTAGATATCATTATTATTTATTCATTGCTATTGTCCTGGCAGGGTTCTCCTGTGGATTTCCAGTTGAATCGACCTTCCTTGCGTAACCTCTCCTTTTCAGCGGCTGCCAGAAAACGCAGGTAAAAAACACGAACACAAACGTTAGGAAGTCCACTACAATAGAGGCCTTATGTTGGAAACTTGTGCTCATTGCAGTACACGCACAAGTGCGTAATTAGGAACACACTCTCGCACAGAGCGTGTTTGTGCACAAGTGGGAGGAGGCTCGGGGATCAACCGGGCTTTTTACCAGCTCCAGGGAGTTGTTGGATTTCCTCCTTGTATTCGCCTGCCATTGATTGTGATCCAAGGACAAAAGTCTTTGTGTCAAATGGACAGAATAAAGCAGCGCTTTTCTTTTTTTTTTTCTTTTTTTTTTTTTTTTGCAGCATGAGGTTGGATTCCTCTTATCCTGTTAAAAATGTGTTTAACCAGAAATTAATTTGGAAATATGCCAAAAGAAGAAAAACAATCAAGCATTGTCAATGTAATTAAATTGATGTGTGTCATGATGGTGCATTTTGGGTGGATACCAAGACGCACTAGAAGCAGTGATGGTATTACATGCTAATAAAAGGAGAAAATTCATGTAGTCTTACTGCAGTAAACCTCCACATATTTCAGCAGTAATTTTGATACAACTGGCAAGAAGCTTTTCAATAGAAATGGGGTTGGGGGGGATGCACGATTCAGATTGGTTAATCCTGTTTTTCGGCATAGAAGCCAGCAGCCAATAAAATCTTATTAAACAAACTAATGGTTGCATTCCTTTGATGTACAAGGTGGTTAAATACAGAGAAATCGTAATGATGCCTTTGTTTCCCTCTTATGAACATAATTGTAGCTCAATTACTGTGCAAATCAGTCTTATTTGACACGCTGTAAGTATATGTTAAACAAACGCTCAAATAAACTTTCGGAATGGTTATAAAATATTTCAAACCTGAAATCCCCCTCTTAGCTACTTCCCTGGCTTATAGCACTTTATCAGTCACATGACTTGTTTTGCTGTTGTTTTCCAGGTGTCACAGTCAAGTGAGGAACCACACAGACACCAACACAAACAAACTCATACATACATGTTACCATACCAGTTACTATAAATAAGTATTATAAGCAGCCACACCTACACCACATTCCTAATAAAACCACCCCCTTCCTTCCTATTAGCAGTGCTAATTATTCTGTAGAAACTCTCTTCCTATCATTCATCCGTGCCTCTTACGTTCGCTCGTTACGTATTCAGGCCTTTTAAGGGACTCTAATCACTCCGAATGCCTGTAATCATAATCGCTGACGTCAACCACCAATTTACACCCCTTTATCTGTCACTAGTTGTAAACAATAGTCCAAACGGCCATCCAAACAGCGTCATGATCCAATTGGCACCGGTTGTGGGAGGACACAAAGCCTGAGAAAGAAAAGAGAGAAAAGAGTCGAGTGGGAGGGGGATTACATGACCTCCCAGGTCAGAGGAGACACTGAGGTGAAAGCCTTTCTACCAAAAACCCTTGAATACTCCCAAAGCTCCATGGCAACGTGTTATTCGTGAGCTCACAGAGGCCAAGGTTCAGCTGTGACCTAGAGATAGAGAATAGAGCAGGAATTTCGGGGTCAGTCTTTCTTTCTCTCGCACATTCCAATACGTTTTATCCACAGCGATTCAATGAACAGTAGCTATAAACAGCCAGAAGCGCTTACTCAAGGACACTAGAACAAGGTCCAGTTTGAACCCTGAACCAGAAGAATGCAATCAACCTTTTCTACTCATCACACACACATTGAATTTGCTAACTATGTCAAGTAATGCTACATCTCTGTGATGGCTGGTCGTGATGATATTAAACAAACAGAGAGAAAAAAAATCTAAATACTTTGTAACAGATACTCATTAATATTATAACCTTATAGCATGGGGGTCTCATCATAGGCATTAAACTGTTACACACGCACTCATAAGGACATATAGGCATCTATTTTTGTGGCCACAAGCTACAGGACCATCATAGTTCAAAACCACTTGCTGTATTGGACAATTGGTGCTTATTCTGTTGTTACACCCAGTATTGTATTTTTCACTGCTTTCAGTGAGGACATGTTGTGGGTGTGTCAGTGAAGAGGGCTGAAATAAATCGGATATCAAATCTAGGAGGCATTTCACGCTGTGTAATCATCTGACACTACTGGCACTAGGCTACAGTCTGGGCTAGAAAGAGATCAGCCCCAGCCTTGCTTCTTTTTAAGATGTATTTGTTCCTGACCATCATTCTTGCATCTAAAAAAGTTCAAAATGTGTCTAGGCAATGTGGATTCAACAAATAGGACCTTTTATTTTTTCCTTCTTGGAGATCTGTTTACACCCGCCAGCCCTGCTACAACTAGTCTTAGTCTCGAGACACTTCACCCACACCTCACGGAGTCTGATATCTTTTGTACACTTTTCTGACCACAAGCTTCAGGATCATGAAAGTTCAAAACCATTTGCTATGTTCATTTCCATACATCGTTTTCCCAACACTTTTGTTGAAGTAGCTACGGAATTGAAAAACATCCACACCACTTCTTTAGAAGTAACTAGAATTTTATTTTTAAAATGTAACAGTTGAATAATGGTTGGGCGTTTGCAGTAGACACTTATTAGCAATGTTTAGTAACAATAGTCATGTCTAGCTTGAAGTCTGGTTAGCAATACCTACTATACCCAGCCCTAAACCTAGTACTTAAAATGTAAATATTTTGACTCACATTGACTCAGTTTTTGAGGCGAATGTCCTCATAATCTCCAAATTCTCTTGGTACTACTATTCTAATCTTCATAAAGAGATAAAAACACCCACTAAAAAAAAAAAATAATAATAATTCATAACTGTCACTAAAGTGTTGTTTTAGGTGCGTTTTTTCTTAGAAATACCCTCTCCGAAATCTTTATTTATACAATAAACGTAATGACGTAGCTAGCAGCTTTAATTAACAAGTTATTTCAGGAAATCTGAAATAACAGCACAGATGCAAACTAAAAATAAATAAAATAAAATAAAATAAATAAATAAATAAATAAAAAACGCAACAAATGGCTCCTGTAGGAGGTGTGAAGTGAGGACACGCAAGACAGAACTGATATCACACATTTATTTTGAGGGTTTTTTTTTTTTTTTTTTTCCTCCAGAGTAGAAAAGACATGGATGAATACAATATATGCCAAAAATAAAGGGTAGGGGTATATTGAGTGGTATTGAGATGGGTAGGGATATATAGAGTGGTGTTTAGAGGGGTGGGGGTATATAGA
>JANDJT010000050.1:22914009-22926177 GCA_024331685.1 Stegophilus panzeri
ATATGTGAACATTTCTACAGACTAAAAGGTGAACATAAATTTACTGTTCAGTGTTGATAAATAGCTCTGTGTGTGTGTAATTACACTACAGTCATGAAAGGAAAGGAAAATATAATTATAGCAAAAACATGTCATTATATAATCGCAATTATCTGTAGGACAATGTCTAGGTCTTTACACGACAGGACTAAGTGTTCGACTAACCTTCGCCACACTCGAGTAAAAATAAGCGAGACGGGTCCGAGAGCATAAAAAAAAAGCAGACCTTTTGTAAAAAAACACATCATCCAAAATAGGTTTGTTCATGGAAGTAGTGTTCAGGACGAATAATTAAGTAATGAAGTAATTATGATGAAGTTTATGTGTCTTGTGTAACCAAGCTGGCCTTAGCGACAGTAGCATCCGGCTTAACCTCGTGACTGGGGAAGTCCTGAACTTCATGTGGCATTACTACCAGACGGCTGCAGGGTTTGTTGACTGAAAAACAGGTAACACACGTTGGTGATATTTGCCTTTCCCTAAACAGCAGGCTGCCACGCATCTGCTCCAGTGTTGATACAGTGACAGGAGGCCGCTGGGTAACAAAACAAGACGGGGCGGTGCACAAAGTAAACCTGGTTTAAGTTCCCCTCACAGTGCAGGCTTTAGTTATTCTGCGCTGGTACTCTGCCAAAGGAAATTTGGCCCACAGTGACAAGGCAGTATCGGAATAAAAGAGTGCCTGCTCCTGCATAAGCCCTGAAAAATGGTTATTTGCATCAGTCTTTTATCTTTCCTGGCCATTTCCTTCTTATTACTGTTATTTTGCATCCAGGTGCCAAATACCAGTTTAGAACCAGACGGCCTAACTAAACACTTTACACACACTTACCCATTTTAAGGCCTGCCTGCTTTGCCGGACTGTCCTCATGGACTTTGCAGACAAACGTGCACATCTCCACAGAGTTCTCGTCCTGGTGGTGCAGCCCGTATGTCTGTAACAAATAAACGAGAAGTATAGGAAAATAAATAAATGAGCCTGACTCGCATGCCGAGGACATTTGCTATCCAGATCATGAGTAAACGTACGCAGGGATCAGGCATGTAAACACAGAGGAAAGAGTTTGTAGGTATGAAGGGCCTGTCCACCGTGTAGTTTCGCCAACAAAACTATGACTCATACGGACTTACTATAGAGCAGATATAATCGACAAGTATTCTTACACCCTGTTTTTGATACGCATGAGCCGATTTCAAGACGCACCGCCGGTTACGAACGAAATGTTCACAATGTTTTCTCTCAGCCAAAACAGGTTCCGGTGTCTGAAGCGTGCTTCTTTAGCTTTGCCCTACAGCTATGAGGCTGGTGTATAAACACAAAGTTTACAGGAACAAATTTGAATCGTCATTTCAAAGTGCAGAATGTTGTTCAGTTCGCAGACGTATGTGGTTTCTAACACTCTACGACTTAACAGTGCTATTTATATAACAGAAGAATAGGAGCTAAAATCAGCCATAGCAAACATTTTAGAACTGAATTACGTTCTGTCTCAGTATAGTCCGCACCGTAAGCTTATTCAGAACGGATTAGTTTTACATGGTGTTGGTAAGGTAACGTAATTATTAACCGGGTTAGGGTTGGGATTTTAGTCCAGTCCCAGTCAGTCATACGTATATGTGTCTGGAAGACTTGAACCATATTTGATTTGCATTTCTTTAAAATGAGGAGGAGAAATAATCACCGGTATTATATATCCTATCTGAATACGGTAAATGGTCTGCACTTATATAGCACTTTTTTAACCTTAGCAGTTCTACAAAGCGCTTTACACTGTTTCTAACCCGAAGCCCAACCCCATTCTCACACACACACACACCAATACCAATGGTAGCAGAGCTGACATGCAAGGCGCTAGCTTGCCATCGGGAGCAACTCGGGGTTCAGCGTCTTGCCCAAGGACACTTCGGCATGTAGAGTCACGTGGGCCGGGAATCAAACCGCCAACCCTACGATTAGTGGACAACCCGCTCTACCACCTGAGCCACAGCTGTCCCAAAATATATATTAGATATGTTAGTAACCATTCCATTATATTTTGTGGGGAAAGAGGTTTCACACTTTCTTCGGCACTTTAGTTAGTGCTCTTTGCCACCGTAACCAAAACAAACCCGAGTAAAAATGCAGAATAATAAAATTAATGATGATGATGATGATGATGATGATGATTAGATGACTTATCAGAGAAGCAATGCTTCTGGGAGGTTTTAATCATGTGATTAAATTTCTAGCACAGGCAAAGCCACATACATGTTAAGGTCATGTGACCTACTCTCTGGAATAGACAGACATATGTCTGGAAATCTTATCCCATACAAATTGTACTTTATTCTGCTTTCTATTGGAGTCTATTGAGGGAAGTATGTAATAATTTGAACAGGACTTTGCACAATGCTAAACTAGTGCCACTACTTTGGCTTCATACTGTATACAATTAATAGCGCAAACTTGTCTTGACTGACTGATAGCAAATGTCTTGGCTGATTGACTACATTTGCTGTAAAGTGAGACTTGTATGTGTGTTTCTTTAACGGCACCATGGGCTGAAAGTACACACTGTACTGAACACTGGGGCACAGTTCCCAAAGTTTAGCTGATCAAAATATTGAGCGACAGTTTCACAAGTAACCTCAGACTGTTTGTCACATCCTCATTTAACAAGTAAACCCGAAACCTCTTCAGCCTTCCAAAACGTCTCTTCATGTTCTTCTTCTTCTTCTTTTGTTTAGGGCAATGAGAAACCGAACACGTCTTTCAGTAATCTGACACACTCTGACCTGCAGATTGTTGCTCAACTGGTTGCAGTGACTTTTTGTAAGGAACAGAAACACTTCAGGATGTTGTTCAAACAGCAGACCCTGAGGTCAGAGCTGAAGCCCTGATGAGCGAATCAAGAAGGACCAGACCGTGCAGGAACGCCAGAACATTCACTACGTCCCCATGATCCACTGAGAACGATAAAGGGTTTCGGATCCAACTCATTCACACTCAAAGTTACATAGGGAGGAAGTGAGATGCAGCCAGACACAAAACTGGAGATAAAACTATCGCTACAGGAAGAGGAACTCTAGCAGATTACTGGTAGCGTTTCCACATGCAAAACAGTGAAGCTGCTTCCTACTGCAGTGCTACTGAACTGAACAGCTCTGTTATGATGGCACAGACGTTAATGTCTCACAGAGGACACGGCAGTCTTGTACCCATCGAGACGGTTGTTAAGCTCATTTGCTTACTGTCCTGCAGGGCATCAGCAATTCTTTGGTTGAATAAAAAGCATATTCAAATGAACGCCACATCTTTTAACGATTATTCGCTTTGGAAATGCTGAACTTGGACCAGGCAGTTTTGTTTAACACCTATGATTACGACGTTATGTCCGTCATAATTGTACTACTATGGTCAGTGGGTCATTCCAAGCACAAGTGAAACGCAGTATACTGAAGTTAGTTGGAGAAATGTTTGGGAAAAACTTTGCTATTTATTAGGTGATGTATGATGGATGCAGTATTTCTTTGCTGTTACATAAGAATACATATGCAAATTAAGTTAACTTTGGTTATTCGTTTTCCACAAAAACAGGAAACAAATAACGCTGTAGTTAAGACTGTCTTAGTCAAGACCAAGAAATGTCCAAAATCCAGACCAAGCCCAAGACCTACAACAACTACGATAGGTCCAAGGCCCACACCAAAAGAGACAGAGACAATACCAAGACCCACACCAAGATATGTCCAAGGCCCACACCGAAAGAGACAGAGACAAGTCCAAGACCCACACCAAGACATGTCCAAGGCCCACACCAAAAGAGACAGAGACCAAGATAAAATGGGCTTGAGACCAAGGGCTCGAGCAGAGACCAGTATGAGGGAACAGTGATCTAGAGACTGACCTATAACCCTAATAAATAAACAAAGACAGAATAGTTAGTTGGAAAGCCTTGACCAGGATATGCTGAGAAGGTTAACTAAACCACAGTTCCTTCTTCCATGTAAAACATCAACCCAAAATCAAGAACATAACAGTTAACATAGGTACCTGCAGTAAAACCATGTCATGGCCCCAAGGTTCCATAGTAACTGTGGTGATCTCCCTAGGTAAATATACAATATTCTATGATGCACCACATAAAACCACAATGGTATTACAGTTTGATCAACACAGTCACAAAATTACCCTAGAAAATCATACTATAGAATTTTCACAAGGGACGTTTCAGAAATACCCAGAGAGTACAGTACCCAGTCAAGTAGGAAATGGAACCAACAAAATCATTGTCAGAAAAAAAACCCATCTACTATCTGACTGGATTGTGAGTAAAAGTCTCAGGTATCGCTTCCTACACATAAACCCCAGCAATGCACTTGAGGTTAACACATGTGTCAGCTGAGTGTGTCTTGAAAGTAAACGGTCATAGAAAGAAGGTAAATATGAGTAATATCGGCTTTATTTCATCGCTCCAGTTACTCTGAAAAAAATGGTAAAAATGTCACCGAAACAAGATAGGGGAAATTCATTTTCACCCACATACGTCACAGAACCGAGGTAGTCAAATTCTTAGCCTATTATCAAGTGCATTTCAGCTGACGCAAGATCCCAAAAGCCTGAATCATATCGAGTAAAGATGCTCGGAAACATGGAGGTTGTAATGAATTACAGCATGAAATTTGATGTCGATTTTAAAGCATTTCCAAATTGAGTCTCTACTTTCCTCTTTTTCCTTTGAGGGGTCTCAGAGCCATGGATTCTTGCTTCACAAGATGTGAAAATACCACTGTGTAACCTCGACATCACAGTGTCCCGATGTCACATCCTGAACCAGACCAAGCAGGAAAGGAGGGGCCCAATGTCCTACAATAGCCCGAGCCATCCACCACTAAATATAAACTAAATATCTGGCGTACACTCAGTGAGACAGTAGTGTCATGACCGTGACCGATAAATGCAGGTCTTCATAAACGCTCAGAGGACAAGCCCTCACAGAGGGAGTATTGTAAAGAGAGAGCAGGAGACAGTAAGGGAAGCCATGCTGCCAAGGACCAGAGGTGAAAAGTGTGTGCCAACAAGAAGAAATGAGGGGAAACAAGGTTAAAAACTTTCAATAAGGAAGGATCTTTCTTCAGAAAAGAATATTATGTTAAATATTTAAATATAAATACCTTCAGGACATTTAACTAATAAAATAGAATAGAAATGACTGCAGCTAAAACAAACACAGCACTAAAGCTGGCTAGCTAGTTAATTTAGCTCTGATAAAGCTAGTTAATTGAGCTAACGTCAAGTCAACCATCATATTTTGTTATTAAATCCATTAATCTATCCAAGTCTTTTAGCAAGCTAGTAATCACTAGGCTAACTGTGTCATTAAGCTAGCTAACCACTATCCAACTTAGGTTGGCCTAATAGTATAGTTAACCTATGTCATAAAACCGTTATCCAATTTTGCAAACAAGCTAGCTAACAGTAGGCTAACTATTACTCTCTGTGACTAAAACCAGTCTAAACCGGTTTCAAATAGTCCCGGTTTTGTTTTAATATCATGTTCGATCCAATTTGCACTAAACTAACTGCCACTATACCTTTCTAGAGATCTGTTTTGAATAAATCTAGTTAAAACATTCCCCAAAGAAAACCCTCTTACCTGAAGCTCAAAGCCGTACGTTTCATCCTCTTTCTTCTCCAGGAGGACTGTCTTCCTGTAAAAATAAGTTCTGGATTAGTTTGGAATCGTTAAACTGATCTTTGCTTTCTAACATGAAATCAGATAAAAGTTTTTTTTTTTGTCCTTTGGTATTAAGTGCATGTCCTGTTACGTAATCATTGTCGTGAGATCAAATGATGAGGAGGATGATCAGATTAAAAAAAAAAAAATCTCCAGACTTGTTCCAAAGCCGACTTTATAACAGATGCAGGCTTTCCAAAATGGGAAAAAAAAAAATTAAAAATAAATAAAAATATATATATATATCATAAAAAATCATTGGCATAGCATTGGTTCTTAGTTGTACACAACTCTCGAGGAGATATCACTTCAGGTTTGTGCATGAAAGACACTTTTTCTTTCAACAACCACAACACCACCAAAAAAGCTCAATGAAATGCGCACAAACAGGGCCGAGAGTTTTGATTCAGTCTAAACAATCATGGGTGTGCCTTTATGAAAGGTCAGCTCTCCTCATCAAGCCACGTTTCCTCCTTCTCCTAGCTTCAAATGGCGTCAATGTCCACTGAGAGCATGGGGAGCTGGGTAATATTCAAGCCAACTTCCAATTAGTGTTTCAGTTCGACTGAAGTTGGAAGGCCAGGACAATCACGTCGCGTATATATGCGTCTTATCCTCCTCTAAAGGAGATACGACTTTGGTATGAAGTAGTATATTTAGATCCTTTGTCATTCATGTATACTGTCCACAGAGCTACTGAATTGTTCGGAAGGTTTCCATAGTAACAACTCATTCACAGGGACTTGTAGAGTGGACCTTCCGCATAATTAACAGATTAAACAAAAGTGTGTTATTTACCAAAGATGTTTAGTCCCTAGTGTGGTGAAGCTTTCTGTATGGAGACGCTTATTTAGTATTAATGGGAGGAGTCTCCAGTGTTTTGTAAAGCGCTTTGTAAAGCCCAGTAAGTTGTGCATCGTGTGCTTTGAGCTTTCCATTTTCTCCACTGCCATGACAAGCTGTGTTTTTTTTCCTTATTAACTTCAAGAGAGAGGGAGAAAAAAAAAAAAAAAAAAAAACATGAGGCTGGTGAGGAAATGACTGTTTATAGCTATTTTACCAAGATTAAAAACAGGAACTAAATTGTCTCATGGAAATTCCACAACATTAAACGCAACTATAAACAGATAAAAAGTAGGTAATTTACTAGAGAATTAAAAAAGCTATAACTGTTGGAAAATTACTGTGGTATATGGGGAATAAAACACTTCAGGACATGCTGTCATAAACCAAATGGTGACAATGGGGTGGTAACAGTAATGTAATTTTTTTCCAGGATGCATCACACCAACCCATTGATCATGTTATTTCTCACTTGACATGGCCACATGAATCCCATGATTGCTGTATGATGAAATATTTTGTAAGTCTGACACCATAGTTTGGGGAAATGACTGACACGTCCAGACACGAACAATGTTAATACTTAAAGTGAAATCAAGAAAGAAGAAAAGTAGACGATGCAGAAGTACCGTTCTGGCTCTGGTGGCAGCGTGAGGGGCTTCCACTTCTGTAGTCCTGCATTCTGAGAAAGAAAGACAAACATAGAGGAGGATTATAGTGGGAAAATCTAACCAAAACCTGTCTTTGGCGTCAAAGGTGCCACTGGTGACAACTTCAAGAACCCCCCCCCCACTCAAAAAAACCCCAAAAACCCAAACCTCCTTTGCTATCTAGATCAATACGCAACCCTGACAAGGACGACATAATTTAAAATCCCTGAAAGTCCAGTGCACACGTGTCTCTTGGTAGGTACACTATGCTCAGATCAGACAACAGATAAAACCTGAAATGCATGTCTGTCTGTTCTCGCCGTTTCATCAACTTCCTCAACTTCACACTAGTTTTGTTAAGTTAGAGAGAAGTGCTATTTGCTGTACGCAGGAGCTGCCTGTCTATAGCGATCCATCAGTCTGACATTGCGTGTGTGTAGGCAACGAGCTGCTTGCATCTCAGCACAATAACAGCATTGAGGTAAGCGCCGAATCCACACGAGTCCCACCAAGGCCTCCACTGTATGAATGAGCTGGTAGAGTACACCCCTGTGTTCTCTCTGTTTGCACTGAAGTCAATTCACCCATGTTTCACCTTCAATGGCCTAGAGTACAGTTGCAGTGAAAGTGTACTTTGTACCCCAAGCCCTTCTGGTCTAGTAAAACTGTGCCTTTCTTTATTTTCCTACACTTGCAGAATGGTCTTCAATGACTTCATTTATTTCCAAGTGGCCCAGAGGCTCCCTTGGGGGTGGTGTAGGGGGGTGCGCAAATCTGTTGGACACACAATACCCTGTTGTGGCCCAGAGGCTGGTTTGGGTGTAGGAGGTGGATTACAGTGGACTCTTCATAACTGGCAACTGGTGGCTCTGTTCCTTCACATCAAGTCTTATAACACACATATACATTGACTATTGGGGTTTGACACTCCCCCTCCCTCCCTCCCCCAAGACCCTCTTGAGTCTTAAAAATGACACCTGTTGTGTAATTTTTTATATAGTTAACACACTTTAAATCTTCTTAAATAACTGTCCATTGTACACTGAATGGAGAAAACATACACAGCAGATAAACAAAACGATTTGTGAGTTAGCTTGCAATTAAAAATGCAGTTGAAATGAGTGTGATATGAATTTATTTAATGTTGTTTGAATGCTAGCTAGTTAACTGATATTGCTATTACTTAGCAACTAGTTTATCAGCCAAGCTGATTTTGTGTCCATTTCTCCCAGGGCACTCGCACCATCATTATTATGGTATAACAGGTCCTTTCTTGCCTTCATACTTACTAGGAGATGGTAGGTTAAATCGCTTGCCTAAAGCATAGCTAGCTTATTTAGTGTTGCCTGAACACATGACGTTAATTATTTCCCAACATTAGCTGCTTAACTGATATTACTACCACTTAGAAAGTACTTTAAGCTGTTTTTGTGTACTTTTGTGGCCTGGTTCTCCCAGGGCACTAGAACTATCAGTACAAAAAAAAAGTATACAACAGGTTTTCAGTCATGTTTACTGAGTGCTAGCTGGATAGAATGACTTAGCTAGAATCTAGCAAACTGCAAGTCACTGAATGTCTTTGTATAATTCACTTTCTGGCTATAAACTTCGTAAAAATATAACACCGGGTTGATGATGGCTATACACGCAGCAATCTTTAGTTTACGCAATCCAATTCAACTCTTAAATTCCACCGGAGACAATAAAACTCCAGTCTTATTTAAGACATCCTTCACTGATTCACATCAAACCTTCTTTTGTAATCTGGGAGTCTCAGGCATCGGCATTGGTAACGCTTGCCCAAGATCACTCGGCATAATTAGGTGGAAGGATTTAACTCTCATTAAGGAAGTCATGGTCAATTATCTGACAAATAATGGAACATGCTGGCGAGTTCAGGCTTAAGATGAGGATCCGGTCAATTGGGCAGCCATACTGACCCGTGGTCACTGTAATGACGAACCAAAGATTACTGAATGACGCCAGAACGCAATTTCAAACAATACAGAATCCGGCCACTGTCACTGAACAGCCTTGTAAGAAGCATGAGAAGCCACACAGTGGGGGTCCATTGTACTGCAGGCTACTTACTGCTTACAGTGCGTCAAATGAGTGTGGGGGTCAACGCTCTGGTCAGGACGTGTGTGTGTGTGTGTGTGTGTGTGGTCTAAACAGGAGAATGTAAGGATACCAACACCATGGCTGAGCACTCTTCCATATGTGTGGAGGCCAAATGAGCAGCCAAATAGCTTTTCAGGCTTGGAACTGACACCAGTTTCTCTCATTTAATACAACAGAGAGTCGTTCAAGAGATTAACAGTCCTCATGAGTAAAAGCTTTGATGGTGTCACGTTGTGAAACTTGAGGCCTGTCATGCTTGGAGAATTTCTGACAAAGTGCAACCTTGGGAGATTTAAAAGCAAATATCCTACGAAGGAGTAAAATGCTTCAAATCTAAAGCAGTTCATATTTACACTCTGGGGGTTCCTTATAAATGTAGAGGAGTCACTTTCTCCTTATACCTCGAATTTCCTTACACCTTTGACCTTCTCTTCACCTTTTGCTACCTCTAGACCTTTAAGATCATCGAACCACTTGCTTTTGATCACTCCATGCTCTCAGCTGAGGTCCCCCCCCCCCCCAGGTATTTGAGTCTTTCTGATCTAGAACATCAGTAGCAGGACCACACACGCGCACGCGCGCGCGCACACACACACACATACACACCACACTACCTTCCTTGACACCAGGGTGGTACCCTCAAATGTACACCTTTACTATGTGTCTTTGACCCAGAGATGTGCAAATACTCAATATTACCTATAATGTTAGACTGGAAATCGAATTATTCACCTTAAATTAATATAAAAAGGTACAGCATATCTACATTTCCAGACAACAACAACAAAAATACATATTAAGTTACAAAAGAGTCCGTTTTTCAGTCCTGTTACCTGTTCAGTCCTGGATCATGTCTTGTAGTGGCTCTTATTTTTGTATTCTGTTTGAATCAACATTTTATTGTGCAGCACCTGGATCAACACTATTCTTTATTTTTATTGCACATTTTAAAATGTACTCAACTTCTGTACTTCACTGCTGCCAAAGCAATAACTAGCAATGGCACTAATTATATCACAGGTTTATAGTTCAACCAAATGCAAAGCTATACACATCATATGCTTTGAATATATAAGAATTGCAAGCAAAATTATCTTCCAAGGTTTCCACGAGTTAACACTTGAGTAGGATTGAGTTATCTTTGGTGGGGGGGTGAACTGGACAGGACAGGACAGGGTGGCGTGTATGCAAATAATAAGGCAGGTGCGAAAACCTAACCTCGTGCATCCAGATGCAGGTGAGAAATTGGTTCAGAAAAATGCTGTTCTTAAATGCAAGTCAGACGGAGAAAAATAAATACATAAAAACAAGTGTCTTCTGATCTGATTATTAACCATTACGTCTCCACTAGGCGAGAGATTTCTAATTCAACTGAGCGCGCGTGCGTTGGCCTTTCTGATGCAATTAAGCAGGGACATTTGCACGCGCCCTAATTAAGATGGAGGCAATAAACTACTGAGGGATTTATTTATTTATTTATTTATTTATTTATTCTTCTTCTTTTGTATTCTCAACTTTTAACCTGATAAAAGTATAAATAAAAAGTGATTTAAAAAAATCACAACAACCTCACCAACCTGTGTGTTTCTTAATTAATAAAAACATAAATAATTAGAAAATATTATTTCATCAAAAGGTTTCCCCAACAAGGGGTTCATTAAGGTGGCATTATTAAGTAGTTCAAAAACATATTTTTTATTGCAATTATAAAAACTGATAAAGTAACATGCTTTATTTAACAAGTTTTTGTGCAATTTATTCAAACGTTTCACTGCATGTTACCCGGATTAAGTCTCATGTTAGGCTGAGGGGTTTAGTTTACCAAAAAAAAAAAGTCATAATAAAAGAGTCCCAGTCTATGAAAGATCCTCTGTTGTTACCTTCTTAAAGTTTCTCGGCAGTGTCCCTCCGGAGTACGCCAAGGTTTTATAATTGTAAACGTCCGATGAGCCAGAGGGTACATCCATGCTTCTACAACTATCCGATTTGGAGGATGAAAAGTAAATATCCCCACTGCCCGTCCCGCTGTCCTTAACACGTCGGAAAGTCATGTTCTTCATGATCCGACGCGTCCGAATAACACACTTCTGAGTTTATTGAGTAGTATGTAAGACTTGCTGTCTAGCACGCGCTCCTCGGTAACTATGAACACACACTACACTCACTAAACTAGAGCTTAAGCTCTGGAGGGGGGTGGGGGTGGGTATATGCAAATGAGCCGCGCACTGAGGGCGGGGTTTGGGCAACGGCGAGCGATCTGATTGGACGGTGAGCGCAACCGTAATGTTTTTGCTTTCTTCCATTTGTGTGAAATGTACCGTGACTTGACGCACGACCAGAGATGAGGTAAAGATTACAATTCAAATAATGAAAAAAAAAAAAAAGAGACTAAAGAGAAGTTTGAGAATGACAAGATTTTATTGGATAGGATATTATATAGGCCTATTGGATATGCTATTAAAATTTTGTATATTAGTACTAGGCTAAATTAATACTTAGCTGCATAAAATGAATGTTTGTAAAATACTACAAGATCATTATCTACAGCTAACATTACTCAGTAGATATACAACAGTTTTTTATGTGTATGTGTGGAAAATTAAAACAAAAATGTTTTCTTTTCAAGTTCATATAGGCTACTTGAAGTCCTTACACATGTTTCCTATAATTGTGAACGGTTTTAATCTTTTGTATAACTTTTTTAATAATAATAATAATAATAATAATAATAAATCTTTGTAAATCTATGACTCTACAGCTATTTAAAAACTCCTATATTCAGTTCCAAGACCCCACCC
>JANDJT010000050.1:22934150-22950409 GCA_024331685.1 Stegophilus panzeri
TGGAATCACTAACGAGTCGTTTCAGCTGTTCAGAATCGGTTCCTTCTTTTGGGAGTCGATAACTCCGTTTGTCGTGCGCTTCGATTTGCAGACGTTTTTACATTCACAAACAGCTCTATAACACACTACATGAAAGGTAATATCTGAAAAACCATAACAGGTGCACTTTAAAGAGGTATTTAGCTTTGAAGCTTTTAGCATTTGTGTCATGTTTCATGAGGTTTATCTTTCAATCTTACCTCGATGGTGAGGCACTCCTTGAGTTTTTTACAGGAAGCTGAGATCGTCTCCGAGGTGGCAAACTCAAAGTACCAGAGCTTGTTCTTCATTCTGAATTCAAAACAGTAAGATTTACATATGAACATAAGCCGCTGAGAATGAACGTCACGCGGTTCACACTCTAACAACATTCAGTGTTTACACGTGCCACGCTGCACCCATGCTACCTGAGACATTAAAGCGTAAACGTGATATTTTGATGAATTGACCAGAGCTTAATATATTGATTTCAAAGCATTCAGTAGTTCAGCTGCAACGGTTCTGCTTCAGTTTGTGACCGGTGTATGAATAAATGAAGCATGAATAATTCATTTCCATGTCGTGACACCTAATAGCTTCCTCTCCTGATGATATTAAAAGAAAAAAAACAAACTGTGCAACCCAAAAAGAATACGACACTTTAGGACGTGCTGTTACAGGAAAATAATCAACAACGGGGGTTGAGTGATGCAACTAATTTAGTGTTACCACCCTGAAGTTTTTTTCCATTGTTTTTCTATAACAGCACATCTCGAAGTTTTTTTATTCCTCTTATAACACAGCAATTTGCCAACGCTAGCTATTTTTAAAAAAAATTATTAAAAAGAAAATTAACAGGCAACTTTAAGTTTCGTGTGTCAAGAAGCCTAAAGTTACAGCTGACACTGGAGACTCCTTCCAAAAATGTTACGAGATCATCGACATCATAATATAATACAATACAATATCAGATGCAAGTCTCTGTGAATGCGTTGTTCTGATACGTTGTCGTTTCTATAGCAACAAGTACATTATTATAAACCTGCGATCTCGATTTCTGTCGAAAGTGCTGTGGTAATCTATGATATACATACTATCATTCACATAAAAGGCAATCAAGCAGAATTAAAATAATCCCCCACCTGCTGTTGAATTTCCGCGGATGTTTTTCACGCATGGTATGAAACCGGTGAGCGATTGACGCGTCCTGCAAAAACAAACACGATCGTATTAGATCAAATAAATAAATGAGCGTCCTAGGAAATTCTGACTATAAAATACTAAATGCTGGCTGGTGGTTCAGTTCGACCATTTTGAGAGATGCATGTAAATAAGATTAGATTACTATTATTATTATTATTGCAACACCAAGAATAAACACTAGTGTAAGCGTACAAAGTTACATCACATCGAATGACGTTGTATTAACGTGTCCTCAGTAATAATATTGTGTGTGTGATGAATAATGTAGTATAGTATATGGACAATGTCAGGCACATGATCTAAAATATACTCTTACTATACTCTTAAAGGTCTAGGATTTGCCAGCTGATGAGTGATGAGGAATTTATTATTATTATTATTATTATTATTATTATTATTATTATTATTTAAAATCTCTCTCACCACTCCGATGGAGAAGTAGTTGTTGATGATCTCATAAGGCACAGGGTCTCCTTGCTCCTGACTGTCCTCCATCACCACCTCCACGCTCCATCGGTCCATCAGTACCGGCGTGCTGGTCTCCAGATCCTTCAGGATACGGCTCAGGTCCACGCCATCATAACCTGCGCACACACACAGCCCACTATTCCAACTGCAGTACTCTACAGGCTAGAGGTCGACCGATAATTAGCATCGATAAATATAAATGTGCAAAAATCCACACCGATAGTTTTCCCCGGTTGCGTCCGTTGCGGGAGCGGCTGAGAAGGGTCTGCTGTCATTATACGATATGAGAGCGGCCTCGAGCTTACTGAAAACTTTCTTGTGTTATTTGAAGTGTTTTTTGATTCATTTTGGATGTCTCTATTTTTATTTGTTGTGTTACTTTTTGGTTCAGTTTGGATGTATATCTTTTATTTACTTTAATATTTATTAACAGTTAATATATATTAACATTTATATATTCACGTCATAAAAAAAAAATAAATAAAAAAAAAGTACGGTACATTTTCATGGTACAGTCAATACTAAAATTCTAAAAAAATAAATAAATAAATAAATAAGTAAATTAAGTACAAATTGTTAATAATAACAATATTATTACAATAATGTTCTGCAACACAATTCCATCATCGACATCAAATAAATTTAAATAAATAAATAAATAAAATAATCACAGTAAAAATACAAATCTCGCTCTGTGGCATATTTTTAAAAATATTGGGGTTTTTTCCCCTTATATAAAATTATTCATATACTGTTACAGAATAATAAACCAGTGCTTTCTCATTTAGCTCCTGGAATACTCGTATATTATATATATATATATATATATATATATATATATTTTAGTGTTTTTACTGACTCCCCTAATTGAGCTTGCAATAGAAACACTTGCTGCGTCTCAATTCGCCTACTTATACTATGCACTAAAAGTATGTAACTCTTTTCGTGAAGAAAAACGACATACTTTTGAGGTTGTATCAAAAGAGTACGCAAGTACTGGGACATACTGACACGTCGCGTAACGGAAGAGAACGTTATTATCCTAGTCCTTATATAATGTATACTATATCATTTAATTTACCGTTCCCTTGATTTATTTTTCCACATTTCATTTACACCTCTCTAAAATGTGTCCTTGGATTCGGCGAAGCGAACCGTCACAAAACTCCGCCTCCTCCTGCTCCCTTGCGCAAGGAGTTGTGGGCGATATTAGTTGAAAAATTGTCCACGGATCCACACACCTTCGGGATACTCATTTTAACATACTACGATTTGGGACACGCTAATTCTAATCTCGGATACCGTTTAGGACGGACACTATGCGAATTTGGACGCAGCGACTGTATTGAACATGAAAAACTGAACAATGCCGAGTTCAAAGCCGGTATGATGTCATCACATCAAAGAAATTAGGCTGCGGTTCCTCGGATATTCAGAAATTTTAAACGAGGAACCAAAGTTTCCTCTTTGAAAATACTCTGTTCAAATAATTCTGACTGTACACATCACAAAGCTTTACATTTACATGTGATTTCAGTTCAAATGAATTCGATTTGATTTGCATAGTGCCTTTAACAAAAGACGCGGTCACGGTGCAGCTTTACGGAAATCTGGCCGTAGATTCAGATCCCTCATGAACTTGCAACTTGTAAGGCTGAGACTTGGCATAAAATATTCCGAAACAACTTAATAACATCATTTATAGAGCAGAGGAGATAAGCATTTATTTGGAAATCCAACCGCTATGAGAATATGTGCTGAAATGAAATATATGACGAGCAAATCTAAACAACAACATAACTGAAAACTGATGTTCTTACCTCCTCCCCATCGCAGACACCGCGCGAGGTCATTTCCTGTGCCGAGAGGAAGCACGGCCACTGGGGGGCGCACTGTCAGGTTGGCCTTATCTACAAGAGGGTGAGAGAAATGACGAGTCGGTGATGAATCAGAATAAAAGCAGAACATTTTAGACAGGGCTGCTGAACTTTAAAGGTGATTATCTGGATATTCAGCGCTTTTCTTCTGATTTTTCTAAGATTAGATGATTATAATAATTTGAAGAGAAATCATCACGTAATTACAGACTGAAAAAATCCGTAAAAGTGCTCTCTTCTCTCAATCATGGCTGTAAGAGGTCTGGCACTACAAGAATAAGCACTGTATCTTTAAACCTTTCTCAATGTCTTCTGATGTCCCTTATCTCAAACAGTCCATGAATAACACTTTACTTTTTTTTCCCATGTTATTCATCGTGGCTAAATGACAATGCTGATTGGTCAATAATTTATTTACACCACCACCGAATAGCACATAATACGAATACAAACTGACTAACTGAGTGCACCAGCTAGTGTCCAGCAAAGGTTTTCTTGTCGTCATATTCACTATGAAAGATTACAACAACAACAACAACAAAAACGTTTAATTCTAACCTATGGCGTCGAGGATCCAGCCCACAGTCCCATCACCTCCACATACTAATATTCTGTAGTCCTGAAGATCCTTGAAGAAGCTCAACCTGGTGAGGGGGGGGGAAGAAAAAAGAAAAAAAGACAGTCAGTTTTTATTTATTTATTTCAGATTCAGTCGAGGCAATTTTATTTACTACACACAAAATCAAAAGTATGTATCAAATAGCTTTCACAGCTGGGGAAATACAGCAACGGACTCGCCGTGAAAATAAAATAAAGTTCAAGGAGAGACTATCACCTCCCTGCTGGAAAAAAACAATAGAAACCATCACAGAAATTCTAATGGTTTCCACTACAAATACTATTTAAAGTTACAAACCATCAGCTGTTAACCATTAAAACCATTACTATTAATATTATTTGTCCTTAATGGTATACAATAGACATAATGCAACAAATTACCAGTAGAGAACCACATTGACCATTAGAGCTTCCATTAACACCAATACAATTCCCATTATAACCATTACAAATTCTACAAGGGTTTCTACTGGGTTTTTTTTTTTGGTTTGTTTTTCAGCAGGGCTGGAACATTCTAATGGAAACAGTTCAATCTAGAACCCTATATAGGTGTTATGCAGAACCAGAATGTTTTTCTATCAGAGATGGCTCCAAATAGAACCGAAGCTAAGACTCCACAAACAACAAATGTAACCTGCACTGGATTGGGGCTAAATCTAGTGCTGCGCTCGGTCCGGATCCGCTCCAGATCCGTATAGCAGAGGTAGCCTTGGTGTCTTTTTGCACAATGGTCCTATACAGGAACTGAATCAGCCCCAAAACAGATCCGGACAAATGTATAGGAACCATGTATAGAACCGGACCATATTAACAAAGAAATTGCATCTGGCCTTAAGCTTGTTCCGATCTGAATGTTATTTTTTATATCTGGCCCAGATGTGGCACAGATCCGGTTCATGAGTGGTTCAAACTCAAGGCAGTACTGTCCCCGTTGCTACCTCGTACAAAATTATTCATGAAACCAAACAGTCAGAAGTTGATCCAATCTCCTGTCTGGTTGGAACACAAACCTGCAGCCACACCAGTTCTTTAACCATTCTACTGTGTATTTATTGTTCTTTGTCGCGAACAGCTCACACAGTTGTGTATTTGCACGTTCTGATTGGTGCTCTTGAGCGCTTCATTTCGTCACTGCATGCGGTGTTCATATGAAAGTGGACGGATCTTGCAAAAACACCACCACTGACAATTTAAGAGATGAGTTTTAATGAAAGACTCCAAAATGTACAGCACATGGTGACTCAACAATGATTTAATTAGCTCGTTGCGTTCGTTCTTTTACTTTTTTTTTTATCTCGGCCGCAGGAAAACATGGAGTGAGATGTTTTGTTCTGCGTCAATGTGTTGTATATCTGCCACTACTTGCACTTCCTTCTACATTTCTAGCGGTTCCTCTTCCCTAAAGCCTGCAGTAACAATCTGCCTGCGTCTGCACTTTAACTCACCGTACCTTCACTGGCAGCTCACGTAAAAGCCTTTTGATTTTGCTCCTGCTTTACCTTTATAATACCAGGAACTTCCATTTCTGAAGTTCCTGGTTCCCTTTCAGTAACCAAGCATAAGCTTTGCAGACGGTTTGTCAGAAATGATGTATGTCACCATGTCAGAAAGGAATATACAGTACATGAGCAACACGCATACTGTAAAAGAACGAATGGAAGAATCAGCTCTAGAATCAGGAGTAAAAAAAAGGTACTTTTTACTCCTTGCATTTTTATTTAGACCTTCTAAGTACTCTTTTTCAATCTCACAGGTTTCTTCTTTTGTCATCCAGCCAATAACTACACACTACATCAATCAAACAGGCTCCGTTTAGCACACGATCATTTCAGCTTCACATCCCATCTGGTTCATCAATATAAAAAAGAATCATGCCAATTTATCATCAGCCATCACCTTCTCGTGCTACGCAATGTATTTAGCACTATTGCTATCCGTGTATGTAAGCCACTGGACTGCAGTCTGGAACGTGAAGACGATATGCCCCTGGCCCTACCTCAGGAAAAATGTTTCAATATGCTGGACTAAGCAAAGACTCGTATAAAACAATAAACTCCTTCGCCTCCCTGAATGTGTTGCCAGTTTGCTAACGTTAACTAGCTATATTTAACTACAGTATTTTAGCCTGTTTGCGTCGCTAATGCCAGGTCAGACTAGCATCAATTTCAGTAGCTAACATAATCGGCTCTAGGTTCTAGCTAACTGTAAATATAGCAAACTGAAGTCAGATTTAGAGAAGTATAAGCTTTAGATAAGTAATAAAAGTTACTTTTCACATGTAAACATCACATTAACTTAATTTCATCAGTTTTAAACATTTGCTTTTTAATAATTTAGCACTATACATTTAAAAGTAACAATTTTTTGACTTTGTTTTGGCTGGAAAAACAAACAAAAAATATTACAGTTCTTCTCAATGATAAAACTCTCGTATCCTGAGAGTTTTAAAATGAATACTGGAAGTTTCTAAAATAATTTTTACCTATGCATCCATATGTTTGATTTCTGCATTATATATATATATATATATATATATGTATATGTATATGTATATGTATGTATATATACGCTCACACACATACACACTTACACATACATACAGTATGTTGGTATCTTCACACAATTGGACCATGAATTAATTTCTAGAACATTTCCATCAATAATATTAAGGTGTACTTTAATAAAACATAAGCTTTAATAACAGATTGGCGTCTTTCCATTAATCCACAGGCAAACATGACTAAATACAACAAACAGCAGCACAACACATGTGACATCACATAGACGTGTAAAATCGAGAGATGGCTATCTGGATGGGACGATCAGACTGCCCCTGAATTAACTGAGAAACATTAGATAGTTCAGGTGGGAAATTCCTCCAGGAAGAAAAACAGACATTAGACCTATTTAGATGGGATTATTTTTTTCAGGATAAAAATCTGTAATCAATTTGCATGTCTCCTCCGTAATAAAGAAGAGCATCTGCTATGTGGACGTGTAAATTAACATGGGGCAAGCACACAAGCACGATTCTTCTATGAACCAGGATGTTTGTGTGTGTGTGTGTGTGTGTGTGTGTGTGTGTGTGTGTGACACATGATGACATGTTCACATTACTGAATCAAGAATTTATTTATAGAATATTATTTATACTCGCTGTAACTGTCAAGATCTGTTTGCATACAGTGTATGTATATATTAATAGCAACTAATTAAGAGACTCTTATAGAAATTTTTTTTTTAATCAGCTTTACTATGGTACAGAAGTGTTATGGCATGTGTCTATCATCTAAGAAGCCTATAGTTTGATCAAATAAGTGATAATAGTCAAATTTTAAACTATAATTAGCCCAAGTAATATGGAAGGAGGTGTGGAAAACAGGTTATTTCTCATCAAGGATGTGTTTGTTTTTATGTACGGTCGGAAACACCACCTCTTATGGAGAAGAAGCCTTACCCTGGTCCTGGTCCACCACTGGAGAGGTTATAAACCTGTCGAGGGTTTAATAAGTACTGGAATTTGCGCAGAACTCTATAAAACAAAGAAAGAAAAAACAACAACCTTAAACATTTCACTGAAAAACAGCAGTGTAGTCTATCAGACGTTATCAATAAATGTGCTCTTTTTGAGCGGTGTAAAAGAGATGTGTTCATGTTAAGAAGTGATAGAACATTAATACTTCAATGCAAATTAAATAATTCGGCTTCTTGATTAGAGGTTTCGGAAAATGCGGTTGCTTCTTTCTTTCTTTCTTTTTTTTTTTAAATCCATGAAGCTGAATGCAAAATCTTTACGAGAAAGAAAAATAAACAACAAAAAAAAAAACCTACGAAGCACTTTTTTAACTTCCCACGGGCCAATTGTGTGCGAGCCAAAATAGCCAAAAACAAACAAACAAACAAACAAACTAACAAAACAAAACAAAACAAAAAAATCCCAACCAATTTTCATTTCAAAGAGCAAAACCGGCGTCTCGTTTCTAGACCGTATTTGTAAGACGTTTCTTGAGTTGCACCTTTGCTGTTCTGCTTGACGTCTGACCACAAAGCAAAATGAAAATGAACTGGTGAAAGCGATAGCGCACTCAAAAGGAAATTTACATCGACATTTCACATTTACATTTTCTGCTCGTCAGCCGAGACACGTTTGGCGTCTCGAGTTTGCTTCATTAGTTTGGCGCTGGAGCCACGAGGTTAACAAACACTTAACGACCACTTTAATAGGAATACTTCTGCACACTACAGCAGTGCACGAGTCTTGCGAAACAAATGTGTGATCTCGTTGACTTTGACTTTGGCATGGTTGCTGGTGCCAGACAGGCTGGTTTGAGAGTTTCAGAAATTGCTGATCTCCTGGGATTTGTGCAAGCGGTCTCTAAAGTTTAAATAGCGTGAAGAACTAAAAACAGTGAGCGGCAGTTCTGTGGGTGGAAACGCCGTGATGATGAGAAAGGTCAGACGAGAACCTTGAGGTGGATGGGCTACGATGGCATGAGAAAACAGTTAGTTTTTTTAGCCACATGATTGGCTGATTGGATAAAGTGGCATGAATGAGAAAGTGTACAGGTGTTCCTATTAAAGTGGCAGGTGAGTGTATCGCCTCCAGTGCAGTGCAGATTTACTCATAACGGTGTCTCGTATAGTGTTAGAAAGCAAAGCCGTTTTGAGATACTGAACAACTCCAAAAAGGCATCTGAGATGAGTGTGTGATGATGTCATACAGCACAGCAGTACAGTGCTAAACTGGTGGATTCCACTCCTTGCTAGCTACTTTAGCCTTGTAGCTCCAGTGCAGAACTGAAGAAACAAACACAAGGCGAGGGGACACACCCTGGACGGGCTGGGGCACATTCACACCCCCGTTCACACACTATGGACAATTTGGAAATGCCATTCGATCTACAGCGCATGTCTTTGGACTGGTGGCGGAAACCAGACTACCCAGAGGAAACCCCTGAAGCACGGGGAGAACATGCAAACTCCACGCACACAGGACTGGGGCGGGATTCTAAACCCCAGCTCTAGAGGTGCGAGGCAAACGTGCTAACCACTAAGCCACCGTGCCTGTGACTACACACAGTACGAATTGTTTAAATACTTTTCGCATGTAATGCGAGTGAAAATCATTTAAGAAGAATGTATCGGAAGTGGTCTCACCTCTCACCCTGTTTACCTCCACTTTTAGGGTTCACAAACACCAGAAGAGGATGAGTGTTAGGAATTGGAACGACCTGTGTAAAGACAACAAAACACTCAGTATACATACATACATACATACCGTACAGGACGTTTTTATTCAGTCTCAAAAACCAAGCATCCAATTGGCACAGAATTCCACAGTATTGTAGAATTCTCGAATCTGATTGGTCAGAAGGTGTTGATGAATTTTCTATAATGGTGTTTCCGATCATAGTTCCAGCTACACGGTTTACAGTAACGTGCTCATTGTAATATGTTATCCTTTCTGTAGTAACAACTCATTCAACAGGAACTTAAATGAAGACACTTCATTTAAAAAAAATGATTTAAAAAATGTATAACTGTTGATATGGTTGATTTTCCTGTGAGGAGATGTTTATTTGATGTTTACGGAAGGAGTCTCCAGTGTCAGCATTTAGTAACTAACTTCTCTCTTTGATAAATAAATGGTTAGGATTGACAAATTGCTGTGGTATAAAAGGGAGAAAAAGGTAGTGGTGGCTCAGTGGTTAAAGGCTTTGGGTTACTGATCAGAAGGTCAGGAGTTCAAGCCCCAGCACTGCTAAGCTACCACTGTTGGGCCCTTGAGCAAGGCCTTTAACCCTCAATTGCTCAGTTGTATAAATGAGAGAAATGTAAGTCGCTCTGGATAAAAGCGTCTGCCAAAACGCCGTAAATGTTAAAACCCACTTCAGAACATGGTGTTATAGAAAAATAATCAACTTCAGAGTGAAAACAGGAACTCAGCTTTGTTTCGATTATTAATATATAATATATAACAGCAAGCCCCTAAGAGTTTCATTCCTTAGATATACTTTAACCCAAGATCAAGTGAGCTCAGGAATGTTCAGGAGTAGTAAGCGTAAGCAGGTGAAGAGTAATGAAGTGTAATCTCACCTGCAGTACCTGTCCATCAGGTGTAGTGTTGTACTCAGAGTCGTCTGACGCGCCGTTCTTCACACAGTTTTGCCTCTCCTAAAGAACAGAAAGAGTGACCTCCTCGCTTAATCAACTGCGAAACTGAACCATATTTTATCTACCAAAATAATAGTTTCCAAGTTGTTTCCAAGACGAAAAACAACTAATCTGCAACAAGACAACAATTCAAAACAACTCAGAGGAACTTAAAATGATTAAAAGAAAAAAAAAAAAAATATATATATATATATATATATACACAAATAAAGAGAATTAAAGGCAAAATAATCATGGCCATCATTTAAGGCATTATTCTGTAGCGCTGAAATAAACCCATGTCTGTAACAGACGTCTGTGGCGTCTACCTTAATGACTGGGTAAATGGCCCACGGTGGTAAAATGTGGTCTTTCAGTGGGCCAAGGCCACACTCTGAAGGCTCCTGGTTCGCACACTCGTTATGGCGCTGGAACAGGAAGTGACAACAACAACAAATCAGCTGCCTGAAAACTTTCCATCACTGTCAAGAAAGACCTGAAATCATGCTGAGGCATGGCATTCAGTATTTACTATAACTGTTTAGAACTATTTAACATCTGT
The DNA here is from genome assembly GCA_024331685.1 of Stegophilus panzeri. Taxonomy (NCBI): domain Eukaryota; kingdom Metazoa; phylum Chordata; class Actinopteri; order Siluriformes; family Trichomycteridae; genus Stegophilus; species Stegophilus panzeri. The sequence goes on from JANDJT010000050.1 coordinate 22,945,050, forward strand.
TTGTGACGGTTTTCTTTGTTCTCACCGTAGCATGGCACCATACACAGCTTTTTCCGTGCACACCCTTAATCTTCTTCTGACACTTGTCACACTTCCCAGACTCACAGTTCCCACTCACCCAGTCGTGGACTGAAACCTGGACACACACACACACACACACACACACACACACACAGAGAGAGAAAGTAATAATCACAGCATGCTATAAATATGCAATATTGGATTCCTATACTAGGGAAAAACAAGGCCAGACGAGCTGTGTTTTGCAGGAATGCAGTCGCCCAACTGAACTTTCCAGAAGTCATTTACATCGCCATAGCAACCACAGCAAACAAAACAGTGGTACTTGAGAATCTCTTAGGCTGAATTATTTGCCTTTATTTTCCACATGCTTCTGATGGATAATTGGTCTGCATTTTAGGGTTATATCACCAACTAGATGCACGAATGTCCTGAGAATTTCCCACCCACGTCCCTTATTTAACAATGCGGTGTCTGTCTGTCTATCACGGAAAATCCCTCTTTCAAAGCCAAGCCCCTGCTTTATTTCATTATGGTTATTACATTTTGGTTCGACGTTTCAAAATGAGTAATACGATCGTTAGGACAAAAGTGATTAAAGCTCTAATGTGCTGCAATACAGGCTAAGGAAAATTATTATCCTCTTCTAAAAACGTTTCTAATGTCCTCGACCAAACATTTTGGCTAGGAGATGGAGTTTTCTGCCTTCACATTGCACAAAATATACATATATGCATATATATACATACATACATACACACACACACACATACACAAAGGTTTGTGCACCCCTGACCATCAGACCCATATGTCCATGTTGAACATCTCACTCCATTCCAGATTTATTCCCACTTTGCTGTTATAATAAGCTCCACTCTTCTGGGAAGGCTCTCCACTAGATTTTGGGGTGTGGCTGTGGGGATGTGTGATCATTCAGACACAAGAGCATTAGTGAGATCAGGCACTGATGTTGGGATATTGAGGAGGTCTGGGGTGCAGTCAGTATTCCAGTTCATCCCAAAGGTGTTCAGTGGGGTTGGGTTCTGTGCAGGACACTCGAGTTCTTTCACTCCAAACTCGGTAAACCATGTCTTCATGGAGCTCGCTTTGTGCACAGGGGCATCGTCACGCTGGAACAGGTTCGAGCGTCTTAGTTCCAGTGAGGGGAAATTATAACGCTACAGCACACAGAGACATTTTATACAATCGTGTGCTTCCAACAGTTTAGAGAAGAACCACATACGGTGCGATGGTCAAGTGTCCACAAACATTTGGCCATTTACTGTGTTATTTAATTCTGGCTAGCATCTTTACTAAGAGGAGGTTACTTTATTTTGCTTGGATTTGTCAGTATTTCCACATAACCACATCCTGATTTGGAAAAGGTCATCAGTAATCCACGCACAATAATTAATCCCCTAGTAAAAAATCATTCTTCCGTCAGCCATGATCTGTCCACCCCTGTTTGACAGCAGTTCGTGGCTAGCTTCTACTTAGCACTCGTTACTGGATATTTCATACGTTTAAAAGATTCACAATCAATTTTAGTGCTATAATTTATTATACTGTAGATAGCTAGTAGTGTGCTGGATGCTAGCGACAGGGTCATAGCAGCATGCTAGTTAAGTTAAACCCTTGCTAACACACAGGAGAAAAATAACAGTAAGGTTACACGTGTGACACAAAAATACTTAATGAATCGAAGTATTTCTGATTGTATAGAAGGATAATTGATTGTTTTGTCCTGTGGTGTGTAAAAGAGAGCTGGCGCTAGTTAGTGCTAGTTCTCTTCCACCAGAATGCTAACATTACTATTTATCAACTGAAATGCCAATACTGATCTCATACATATCTTACAAAATACAGTATTTTTTTTTTAATTTATTTGGATGCGTTTTAGGTTGTCAAAACATTTACACAATATATTTACACGTACAGAAACTGGGTTTCTACATTGCGATGTTCAAGTGCTGTCTGATTTACCGAAAGCTTTACGGTAGCGAGAGGTTAGAGGAATCTCACCCCAGTGTCCTTCTTGGATTTGACGTAGGTGCGAGTGCACGGAGGCGGATTCCTGTTGGCGCAGCGCCCGTGGACGGTAAACCTGCAGCCTGTGGGACGATAGAGAGCTGATGATGAAATGAACCCTTTATTTATAATAATGAGCTGAAGACCGGCGAGTCTGCGAGATACTGACATGTGCAGCAAAGGCCCTGTTTGCGCAGCCCCAGCAGCATGCTCTGACACACGTTACAGTAAACCGGCCTGTTAAAATGCTTCATCCTCCACAGGTGCTGCCCGTCCGTCTGAGTCACCTGAGGAGAGAGAGGAAGTGAGACTGCAGAGCTGCGAGATCTTCGGTTTTCAACTGCTTTGCTCAATTAGCTGATGCTTGTTTTTTTTTTGTTCAGTCAAAGCAGCTTACAGCTGAGATGTTGAGGTTTCTTACTCAATGGCCCAGCAGTGACAGCTCGGCCATGTCGAAATTTGAACTCACAACCTTCTGAGTCTTTAACGCCAAAGCTATCACTTCCTTATAGTGGATCTGGGTATACATTCAGCATTAGGCTTCTCAATAATACAGCTTTAACCTAGTTAAAAGTCATCATGTATTTCCTGATTGATGCGGTTAAATTTGTTTCATGACCTGCTGTGTTCAATTATGGGATGCCTGAGCTATCTTTTCCGGTTGTATTTATTTTATCATACATTTTATACTGCAAGCAAGATAAATCTCATTACACCACAGCACTTATGAATTCTCAAATCTGATTGGTCAGAAGGTATTATTAACGTTCTGTAACAGCAGATTTTCCGACAGCAGTTCCGGCTCAAGTCGGATCATATCCTGCGTCCCAATTCGCCTACTATCCGTGCGTAGTACAAGTAGGCGAATTGAGACGCAGCAACAGTTTCATATTAACGCGCTCGTTTGAATATGTTTGCGTTTCTATAGTAACACACAATTAACGTGGGCTCGTATGGCGGACCTTACACGTACTCGAAGACTAATAATAAACTGATTAGGAATCAAATGTGTTATCATTGATATGGTGGAGATGAGGGATTATTTAACATTTATGGAAGGAGTCTCCAGTGTCAGCGCTTTGTAACAGTCAGTAGGTTTTCTGCCATGTGAAAGTCTTTAGGACTAAGGAGTTTATAAGCTGTGTTTTTTGTCTTATTATTAGCAGAAAGACCGGTTGGTGAGGGAAAGACTGTTTATAGCGGTTATAACACGAGTGAATGATATGAACTAGCTTGTTTTGCATTTGTTCTACAACATTAAACGTCACTATTTTTAGCATGACTTTGGGACATGGTGTTATAATAATAAAAAAAAAAAAACCCCAAGAAAGTAACAGTAACTTCACACTTCCACATTACACCATGGCATCACAGCACGTCCTGAATTGTTTATTTCTTTACATATGAAACTAATCCGAACTTTTGCTTCTTTGTCCTTAGCTGTAGGTGGAAATCCAACCATAAACACAAATCATTGTGTTACTTAAGTGGAAAAAAAAAAAAGCTCCAGTTAAGCTCATTACTCATTGAGATTGTTAGTCACCTTGCCCACTCTTCCATCCACATGTGGCTATTATTCGTAAACCATAACTCATCTTTACAGTGTGGGTGCGCAGGCTCAGGAGATGGTACACAATGTTTATTTGTGCTTTGCTCTATTTATAGCCCGTTCGTTACTAGAGACGGTCGGTTGGTGTGACTCAGAAAGCTGCCAGCTTCAAAACAGACCGGAGGAGATATGAAACTGCAAACCACCAAAATAAGCAGTGAACAAGCCTGTGAGCGCACAGCACACCGCCATGCTCAGGGATGGAAATAGACTGAGGGGAAATCCCTCCACATGCTTCTCAATATGTGGCCTAGTATGAGGATTTTAGATCTCAGTCACACATACGATTAGAAAGCTGGTGTGTATTTGTCACATTTCTTAAAAATAAATAAATAAATAAATAAATAAATAAATAAATAAATAAATAAACGAAAGCTTCTAGTACACACTAGGGTATAACAGTCGAGTTTACTGCTGACTCCATGTAGCGTTCTGAGACGTTCCTTAGTTTTGGGGGTAAAACGGCAGTAGGAACATAATAATTAAATAATAAATAATGAGTAATAATAAGGAAAGCTGCTTTGTGAAAAATGTCCGTTGTTAAAAGCGATTAAAAAAAAATGACATTGCATGGCACAAACCTGTTACTCAATCCTTTCAGGCACGATCTATCGTCAACCAATAACTCTGACATATGAAATTATGAGTTATGACAATTCTATTAATAATGATTCAAATAATAGTCTAGTAATATTGGAAAATGACATGTTATCTTCCCTAACCTTCTTTTTCTCATTCTGCACTAAACCATACATCCATCCATTTTCCATTCTGCTAATCCTACACAGGGTCGCGGGGAGCCTGGAGCCTATCCCAGGGAACAAGGTGGGGAACAAGGTGGGGACACCCTGGACGGCACGCCAACCCATCACACAATCCCAGACACATTCATACACCACTGACAATTACGGAAATTCCAATCAGCCTATGTCTTTAAACTGGGGGAGGAAACCGGAGTACCCGGAGGAAACCCCTGAAGCACGGGGAGAGCATGCAAACTCTGCACGCACAGGGCGGTGGGATTCAAACCCCCAGCCCGGAGGTGTGAAGCAAGCATGTTAACCACTAAGCGACCGTGCCCCCGAGCCGCCAGTATTTATTTCGGACACTGTCGCCCCTCAGTTCAGACTGCAGCTAGCTGCATTTCAAAATACCCAGTCCTGATCATGCACAAATATTACTTGTGCATATACAGTAATAATAATAATAATAATAATAATAATAATGTAATCAGCTGCGCTGTATGTGCGTTTTATTAACCATCCAGGAATGAGTATTGGGAACTGGAACATATTTTAGAGGGGTTCAAAACCAAAATCTAGGACCCTGATCTGAGACTTTTAGAAGTGAATGCATGTGTGTGTATGTGTGTGTGTGTGTGTGTGTGTGTGTGTGTGTGTGTGTGTGTCTGTCTGTCTGTGTATGTAAGTATGTGTGTGTATATGTATGTATGTATGTGTGTGTGTGTGTGTGTGTATGTATGTGTGTGTGTGTGTCTGTGTATGTAAGTATGTGTGTGTATATGTATGTATGTATGTGTGTGTGTGTGTGTATGTATGTATGTGTGTGTGTGTGTCTGTGTATGTAAGTATGTGTGTGTATATGTATGTATGTATGTATGTGTGTGTGTGTGTGTGTGTGTGTGTATGTATGTGTGTGTGTGTGTCTGTGTATGTAAGTATGTGTGTGTATATGTATGTAT
>JANDJT010000050.1:22960241-22982202 GCA_024331685.1 Stegophilus panzeri
CTGTAAAGCTGCTTTGAGACAATGTCTATTGTAAAAAGCGCTATACAAATAAAATTGAATTGAATTGAATTGAATTCCTGTTTTACTGTTCTTCATTTACATGGGTCTTTGGTGGCATGTACCTGTAATAATGAAGGAAGGAAAAAAGGAAGGAAGGAAGGAAGAATAGACGGATGGCTGGATGGAAGATAGGAAAAAATCAAGGATGGATGGAAGGAAGGGAAGACTGATGGAAGCAAGGATGGATGGAAGAAAGGTAAAAAAAGAAGGATGGAAGGAAGGAAGGAAGGAAAGAGCGATGGAAGCAAGGATGGAAGGCAGGAAGGTGAAAAGGAAGGAAGGAAGGAAGGAAGGAAGGGAAGATCGATGGAAAAAAGGTGAAAAGGAAGGAAGGAAGGAAGGAAGGAAGGGAAGATCGATGAAAGCAAGGATGGATGGAAGAAAGGCGAAAAAGAAGGAAGGAAGGAAGCGAAGCTCGATGGAAGCAAGGATGGATGGAATGACGATGGGTAATTACCCAGGAATTGTTCTAGGTCTCAGTCAGTCTATGCAAGTTCACATCATGCACACTTCTCTGGTTTTTGTTTCATTACCGTATAAAGGTGCATGAATGAGCAGCAGGCGATGCTGATCAAGTGTCTACAATGCAGCTGTGCTCAACCACATAACGTTCCGATTCAGATTCTAGCATTGTTAGTCTCAACAAACCCTTTACTCCAAAGCCATTTCATATGACCTCTGACCCCCACTTCCTTCCATGCTGGGGTGAAATCTGTAAACGTTCCTACAACACTGCTGCAACATTTTACACAATGAACACTGTGAAGCAAACCACTCCAGCACATCCTGTTAGACCATCACTAACGTTACAGTATTTTGGGGGCATGAAAGCATAGCTGGGCTTCAGCTCTCTTGATTCTTCCTGTAATTATCTTACACTCGTGTATAATCGCTCAGATCACTGTCAGCTTCCTCGACAGCTCCGTGCTCGGACAGGATTCCGCCTCGCTCGCGAGTCTCTTTGGGTAAAAGAGTCTGCCAAATGAATAAATGTAAATGTCGATGTCGATGTAAATGTAAACGTGGATGCGAAATGTAAACAACATGGCCGCGTTTAACAGAAGAAAGATGAGTCGTCCCCACTCACGCTTTGGCTGGACCTCAGAAAATGCAAATCTTTATTGCAGGGGTGTCCAAGCTTATCCACTGAGGGCTGGTGCTGGCTGCGGGCGTTTATTCCAGCCAAGCCAGAGAACATCTGATAACTCATCAGTCCTCTGAAGGACAGCCGGGATTGGGTGTTGCTCTGGCTTGATTGTGATAAAAAATTTAATCATTTGAAGTCTTTCACATCTTAATTTCTCTCAGGGTTTGTACTGCACTAAATAACAGTATAAATCTCTACTAAGGATACACACAGCTGTCACTTGTAGCCAAAACACAGTGGAGCACGGTACTATATTTATATCGTCACTGATATCGTTATCGCAATAAATACCGGAAAATATCACGATATAGTTTTAAGTCAATATCGCCCATCCCTAGTGCTCAGTGCTCGCAGAGCTGAAGTGCTCGGACGCTCTGATGCGCGATTCACTGCTCCGTTTGCGTGTGCAATTCACGGGAATTTGTGCTCGTTTTTAATGACCGCACTTCATTAAAAACGAGTCAACGCACGTTCAAATCAATACACTGCTGAAACACCAGAAGAGGTTTTACCAGGTTACGTGTATTGCAGGAAGGCGCTGTAGTTCCTCCGTGCGACAGCTTCCCAGAGCAAAGTTCATAGTCTGCTTCGCTTTGAGTGGCATCATTAACCGTCAAATACGCTCAGATTAGTAATTCCGTGTAGTCTGTTCTTTAGTACGGCAACGTACGCTACACTCGCGCCGCACAGTATCACTATGTGGAATCGGATGTTGGGATCGTTTGACAAGCATAGTTTCGGTATCCATATTACTGCATCCCTAATGTCTACAGTTAATATTTCACTCGAATGGAGAACAGACAGCAGCGATGATGGTAATGTCTGTGACAATGTGGGAAAAAATGGCTGAACTGTCACGCTCCGCTATAGCATACAGCTTTTATAATATGAGTGTGTGTGTGTGTGTGTGTGAGAAATAGATCAGTCCGCCGATGCTAAAAGGTGTCTGGCTCACGGAGCCGTGTGATCCAGCAGCCTCTTTTCGGCTTTCCCTGGAGGAACGAGTAGGAAGTGAGTCTTTAGCACGCTGTCGCTCTGCCGTCTGTTTGAAGAACTCCATAGACACATGAGAGAACGACAGCGTGCTAAAGACTCCGCTCCTCCTCACTCCTCCGGGGAAATCCGAAAGAAGCATCTGGATCTAATTGCCGTTGAATTGGGTGACCCACTTTAGGATTTAGGAGAGTGTGGACAAGTCTCAGGCTCCTGGTCATATCATTTTCTCAACATAGAGCGTTTAAATATAAATAAATAAATAAAAATCCAGTCCACACCGGCCTTACACTTGCACAAGATCAACATGTAGGAGTCCATATGTCACGGATTTCCCCTTGCCCGAAGCGCGTGCTGACTGTGTTTACTTTTGACACGTGTTTCTGCGTTTTGCCGCCAGAGCCATACCAAGCCTTTGTTCTTTGTCCTCGTTTCCCGGTGTTTTGATCCTGCTCTTGGTTCCTCGTCTCTGCCTAGTTTTGCCCGTTTGCTCATCGCCTGACCCTGTGCCTGTTTTTTGATTACTTCTTGCCTATCGATTTGGATTGGTCTGCCTGTATCTTTAATAAAAGCTTTAACTGCACTTGCATTCGTCTCGACCCTTATAACAAGACACCACAAATGAGACTCTAAAATAAAAGACCGCTTATTTTACTAAACTCTGAGAATAAAATACAGCCATTTAAGAAGAAGAAAAAGAAGAAAAAGAATCAGCAGCATCACCACTCTATATATGCTACTTTTTCCCATTAAAAATGAAGCTCTGGAGACTCCTTACAAAAAGCTTTACCATATCAACAATTTTCTTTGTTTAGAAAAAAAAAGCCCATTTTTAATCCTTTTATTATAAATCACAGATTGTGTGAGCATACGTCATACCAATCCCCGTGTCGGCTGTGTCTACACAAATTACGGACGCGCAGCCAGAGTTTTCGTTTATGCTGTCAAACTTTTTTGTTTACGCTCCACAAGTTTACATTGGCCATTCTGGAACAAACCTCTCGTATGGAGAGGACCCGGAAAGGGGGGCGGGGCGCAGCAGCTCATTTGCATGTAAAGAGACACACACCAAAACAGCGTGTTTTTGCTTCCGCGCATAAAGGGGCATTTTCAGCATTGTATAATAAATGATCTGTAGGGTATTTCGAACTGAAATTTCACACACACACACACACACACACACACACACACACACACATTCTGGGGACACCTGAGACTTAAAGTCAGTCTTTGTAAATAAATAAATAAATAAATAAATAAATAAATACAAAAAAGCTTAAAATAGGTCTCCTTTAAAGCTACTGTTTGCTGTTTCTCAATTTCAGGCATTGTTGACATTTTTGTGTCCTTGATATGGCTCCGCCCCCACCTTGAAATGAGCTTCGTAACTCCGCCCCTTTTCATTAAACGAAAACTCATGAAGTATATGCTTTTTTTTTTTTTGGTTTTGTTTTTAACAGACAGGGAAAGGGGATTGTTTATCAACGTTAAAAATGTCATTCAACTTGTAAGCAGCAAGTTTGAAAATGACAAACCGCGCCTTTAAAAACGTGACAGAAACACACCGATTATGAATATCGAAGGCCCGTGATGTTTGGAGCATTTAAAATAAATAAATAAATAAATAAATAAATAAAATAAAATTTAAAAAAAGGCAGCTTTTCTCCATTTTTCTTGCGCTGAAGTTTCGGGATGTTCAGCGAGGCCGCACTTGATCTGAAACCTGTCAGACTGTTAATCATCCCGAAATGGATGAAAGTGCAGAAGCATTAGGAGCAATAAAAGCAATGAATTCTACCCGAGAGCTGCAGCGTGGTGTCGTGATGCTAAACGACTCTCTCTGAAGCGCATAACAACTCTGATTGCTGAGTTTTGATCGAGCTGTAGCCTATTACGCTTTCAGACAATAAGCGTGAAATGGCCTGATGGAGAAAGGACGGAGGCGTGAGTCGGCCTGCCGGCGTCCTGCAGTCGTTTCGCAGACAATGAGCGAGCAGAATCAAATATCGCGACTCTTCTCCACCTAAAACGGCGGAATTAGCAAGAGCATGCAATTAGAGGCGTCGTATTATCAACTGATAATGAGATGATGATGAGGTGATATAATGGCGCACACACACACACACACACACACACACACACACAGAGTTCCAGGGAACAGAGAAAGTTATGTAAGGAACGAGCTATGACGGGGCGTTACTGTTACCACCCCGAAGCTGATTTGCATATAACAGCATGACCTGAAGTGCTTCATTCCTCTACTATCACAGCACGTCATACTTTTTACTTCTTATTGTACTTTACGGGTTTTCCCATCATGCTTTTTATCTGTGAGACTAGTCACTTCCTGCTAGCATGTACTTTATAATAGTCCCACACCAGCCTCTCTCTTTCTCTCTCTCTCTCTCTCTCTCTCTCTCTTTCTCTCTCTCTCTCTCTCTCTTTCTCTCTTTCTTTTAAGGTTAATATGAAAAAAAAAACCCTGTTACTGAGAAACTGAAGACCTTCCTGTATCAAACTGACACGACTGACACTGGAGGCACCTTCCAAAATAAACATTTCCTCACAGTTTCTTTTATCCGTTTATTTTTGCGACCGCAGTACAAGTCCTTATGAATGAGTTGTTACTATAGAAACGATAACGTAGTCGAAAGAACACATTAATATAAACCTAGGACTACTGTCAGAGCCGCTGTTACAGAAAAACGAATCAAGGATTCAATAGCGTTATTCTAAGTATTTAACGGTTCTTAATTAAACGCTTCTCCTTGATGAAATCATTTCTTTTCACACAATACTTCATATGAAACAGCGTTCATGATTACAGCTCAGTGTTACATAGAAGTAGTTCATTTCCAACAGGCCTTTATTGAAGTCCCAGATGTTTTTCAGTGTCTGAATCTGAAATCCTGTTTCTTTTGTGCGTGTAGTGCACTCCATTTGGCTTGGGTGCAGGTTTTCATTCCAAACCGAGAAGAAGCCATATTTGGTAGTTTATTAAAAGCCAAGATCAACTGATTAAGCAGGTGGAATCAGGTGTGGTTCCTGCTCGACTGGAACGAAAACCTGCACCCAAACCGACCGGCTGTTTAGGATACGATTGGCTCTCCCTGCATTATACCATGTATCTCCTATATACTGGACATGCTGTATATAATGAACAGGAAGCCATTTGGTATTTAGCCCAAATACAACATTGCCAACATAAAATTCCTAGCAGACAGAGAGAAGAAAACAAAATTACACAGCAAAAGTCCTAGTGCATGCCAGTGAATAAGTGGTAAATATTATTATTTAAAAAAAAAAACAACAGCTCGCAAGGCAAGAGTGAGGCAAAAGTCCTGCGTGATGATACACGATATGACCAAAAGTATGTGGACACCCAACCATCACACCCATATGTGCTTAATGAACATCCCGTTCCACATTTTATCCCTCCTCCACACTTCTGAGAAGGCTTTCCGCTAGATTTTGGTGCATGGCTGTGGGGATTTGTGCTCGTTCCGTTCAGTGGGGTTGAGGTCAGGGCTCTGAGCAGGACACTCGAGTTCTTCCACTGCAACCTCGGCAAACCATGTCTTCATGGAGCTCGGTTTGTGCACAGGGACATCGTCACGCTGGAACAGGTTCGGGTCTCTTAGTTCCAGTGAAGGGAAATTATAACACTACAGCACACAGAGACATTCTGTACAATCGTGTGCTTCCAACTTTGTAGCAACAGTTTGGGGAAGATCCACATATGGGTGTGATGGTCAGGTGTCCACATACTTTTGACCGTATAGTGTACTTAATAGTTAATTATACTATTATGTACTTAATAATAATTAGCAGTACCTATTTTATTTTATTTTTTACAGAAGTGAAAGTAACTACTATAAGAAACAAATGCTCCTCTTTTCCACCCTTTCCCCTTCAGTGAATTGCCATTTTAGCCGGGTGAAATTCAGTCATGTTTGGTCTGAACAAAGCGTAAAAAAAAATATTATAGTTTTCAGCTGACTATCACCATAGTAACCACCTAAAATTTTAATTGATACTCTGCAAACGTGTTAAGTTGGATTAACAGAGTTGAACAGAAATGTAAACTCGACCTAAATATCAACTATTGTGGTTAAATAAATTTGTTTTTAAAATCTTCAAAGTTGCCTCCTCGTGATTTTCATATATAAATAGATAGATAGATAAATAGACAGATAGATAGATAGATACATAGATACATAGATAGAATAGAACAAGTAACTAAGTGCAAAATAAAGATAGATAGGGAGGGACAGACAGACAGACAGACAGACAGATAGATAAGAACAAATAACTGAGTGCAAAGTAAGGATAGATAGACAGATAGACAGACAGATAAATAGATAGACAGACAGACGGATAGTAATATTATAATAAATGGTTAATTATATAATTGCAATTGTCCAAAAACGGTTTTATTATTATATTTTCAAATAAAATCAAAATGTATTAACAATTTTATAAAAAAACAAACCCTGATCGGAAACCGACAACTGCACGTTAAAATTTTGTAGTCGATCTTTAAAAAGAAAAAAAGTTCATTCATATATTATTGTAAACATGAAATAAAAGCTTGCTGTGAGACCTATATAAACCCATCACAACATATATTGTGTATCATAGAAAAGTCTTCAGATATTGTGATATGATATTTTTGTCATCCGTACTTCACTCTACCTTTCAAAATATTGATGTAGATGTTGCAACACCTTCTGAAACTAAAAAAAAAAAAAAAAAAAAAAAAAAAGACCATTTAAAAGCTGTGGGATTCTCAGAAACTGTGCACGCATTTGGTTTGACATTTAGTGAAGGTTGCGTTTTACACTTGTTCAGGCGATCTGCTGACTGGTGTGTGACAAATAAGTGTTGCATGGCTGCTCTCACACTCTCACCCTCTCACCATTGTTTTGTTCTCATTCTTCATGCATGCTGAAGCTGAATCGCGTCCAGGAACAAAGACCTTCAGACCGAACGATAAAAGATTCAGGGCGAGGAATTTATTGAGCTTCTTCTCTACACCGTAAACGGGGTTTAAAATAAGCAGCGGACATTACGGGCTATTAAGTGCTGAGACCATGCTCTGATTATCTGTAACAGGTGGCCGCAAACGATACTGAGAGGAGGAGCGTTCATGCATATGCATCAGATCCATCCATCAATCCATCCATTTTCTATACCGCTTATCCTACAGAGTCACGGGGAACCTGGCACCTATCCCAGGAGGCATGGGACACAAGACGGGGTTCACCCTGGACGGGGTGCCAGTCCACTGCAGGGCACAATCACTCCCATACACATTCACACACCCATTCATACACTATGGACACTTTGGACATGCCAATCAGCATACCATGCATGTCTTTGGACTGGTGGAGGAAACCAGAGTACCCGGAGGAAACCCCCTCAGCACGCGGAGAACATGCTACCACGAACGTACTAACCACTAAGCCAGCGTGCGCCCGTCATACACATTATACTATATTACATTATATTATAAAAATGTGTGTGTATGTATGTGTGGACATGATCTTATATCTTGATGAGAACCAAATGTCTGCAGAAGATTAGCAATATCTGACAGTACTGATTGGTATTCCTACACAACAATAGTAAGACAAATGTGTGTGTGTGTGTGTGTGTGTGTGTGTGTGTGTGTGTGTGTGTGTAGGGTGACGTCTGCGTGCCCATATTTGCTCTCTTCAGGGAAAGATTCCTCTGTGAAATCTTGTGGTGACCCTGTGGCGAAAATGTAGGAGAGAACAACAGCCAAACCTCACAACTAGGAAATGCATATTAGCCTTTATCATGCACTCACAGCACAAAAAATAGGAATAAGAGTGTGTGTGTGTGTGTGTGTGTGTGTGTGTGTGTAGACATTTTTCAACGAGGAACATCACACTCCACCTTGCTTTCAAGTAACATACAGCACAGTACTGTATAGATGTTTTAGAAAGGTCTTAAGAAATTCTGTAAAGCATTTTTTAAATTCTGTAAAGCATTTTTTATGTTTTTAAAATACTTTTTTTTTTTTTTTTTTTTTTTAAAAAGGAAAAGTTCCTAAACAGTAATACAGAGCCTCAGTTCTTTACTGTCATGTAGTAGAAGAAATCAGCTGATAGGTTGTTCTAAGCATCTTGGAGAACTTGCCCTATTTCTTCTGTATGAGGTGTGGTTCTTAATAATAAGGGGCAGTGGTGGCTTGACGGTTAAGGATCTGGGTTACTGATCAGAAGGTTGGGGGTTCAAGCCCCAGTACTGCCAGGCTGCCACTGTTGGGCCCTTGAGCAAGGCCCTTAACCCTCTCTCCTCCAGGGGTGCTGTATCATGGCTGACCCTGCGCTCTGGCCCCAACCTCCTAACATGCTGGGATATGCGTCAGAAAAAGAATTTCAGTGTGCTGTAATGTATACGTGACCGATAAAGACTCATTATAAATGTGGCTAAGAACCGACTGCTTTCACAGGAAATGGTCACTTGAGTGATGAACGGCAAACCACATTCACTTACCAAACTAAACTCTTGAACAACATGATGTCATAAGCGTGAATGTTTGCAGAATTTTCAAGGGTTTTCCTGTGCACACAAAAGCAGCGAGCCAATCAGATTGCTCCACATAACGTGCACAAATGATACAAATATATCATTTCTATATTCCGCGTTAGTGTTTAGCATCTCAGATGTTTCCTGACTACATTAGTGTAGGATGTAGACTTTGATCCCTAACGACACCCGAAGTTGACACGATTGAGAGGAAGAAGATTCAAAAGGGAATTATCGATCGCGACAGTATACAGTCGTATTGAAAAAAAGGCAACCGAAATAAACATTGAAAAGAAATAAAGTGTAAAAATCTAAGCTGCATAGCAAGCGAGTTGATTTCTTTAGGGATTTGTAACAGCGTACTGTGACGCATGGAGTACGCAGCCGTATAAAAACCTAGAAACAATGTAAAAATATAAAAACATCAAAAAATGTTTGCGCTTTTGACATGGTAAGCATTTTATTTGCGCTTATTCAGCCGGTCAGATTGAAACAATATTCATGTCCATGAAGTCTGCAGTCATGATTCACTCCCTCGAACTACCAAGAGTCTATAAAGCGCTGGTGTGAATAACGCGGTACATTCTCGATGCAGAAAAAGCTTCATTCATGAGCAGCCGGTCAGCTGCTAAAAGACATGCCAGTTTAGCCATCAGTAGTAAAGTCTATGCAGAGTCGATCCGGGCATCGGGACTGAGATCCTGCGGGACCCAAGAAAAAGTCGCAGGTGTAGGTGGTTTTTTGTTTGTTTTTGTTTTTTTCGTAACTCTCGTACGGGCGGGGTCAGGTGGTCAGATATGAAGCTTGCAGGACAAAGAAAGGTCACGCTCATTAACATGGGAGCATATTATACATAGCGCAGCGCTAGACACATTTCACATGCTCCTTTAATTCATCTTCAGTCACAGTGTTTAAATCAGTCATTTGTTTATATTTTCAGAAACAGAAATGATGGTGAGCAGGTGCAAACAACATATTAACTGCAGGAGCGGGCGAGGTCGTACGACAGCATTTGAGTGACAGGTTTTTTTTGTTTTTTTTTAAATGTATATGTAAAATAATATTTCGAGGAGGAGAAAAAAAAAAAGAAAAAAAAAAAAAAAAAGAGAGTCATAATACTATTCTAAAAAATAGCTAAAAAACACGCATGGTATGCACACGCTGATACGGTGTTGAAATTGTAATAATAATAATAATAATAATAATAATAATAATAATAATAATAAGCAGTTGCTCCACGGTGAGTCTTCCAGAAACACGTGACCCCAGCGTTAATCTCTTACAGTAAGTTCTACTGGTCCACGTTTCCAGAATCATCAGATTTGCTTTGTTAAAGGTTATCTAGGTGAATTCGGGAAAGCATTTTTAATGGACTTTTTCCACCAGGCGGATTTGATTAGCATCCAGTGTATCTGTTTCTGCTTTGCTCAGCTGTCACAATCCCACAATGCTCTGCGCAGGAGTTCTCCTGTCTCCACAGAACAAGAATGTGAGGAGGGATGAAAAATGCTTGGACCCGCTACAATTTAAACGCGCTATTAAAAGGTATGTTCAGCAACCTCGGCATTAGTTAGCTGAAAGCAGCTGTTTTAGGATACAAACGCAATCCCGCATTTTTAATGTTCCCTCCAAAGCCACACCCATAAAACAGATGTAGATACACCGCCATACCTCAAACAGCTGAGCTTTCTTAATCGACAGGTTCTCTTATTTTTGAGAGCCTGGAGCACTCTTGAGTCTCTAGAATGAGAAGAAAATTTCACCACATATAACAAAGAGTTTAATTTTTCAAAAAAAAAGATTCACACAGGGTGAAACTGCGAGGCCAAGGTGAAGAGGTATTGTAATGAAACACAGCAGGTGACTCTCACATACGTTGGGAGAATGAGCTGGGAGAATGAGCTGGCAGAATGTGTTAGTCAGTAAAAGGGTAATGTGATGACTGCTATGGAAATTTCGGTGCTAACGCGGTGGCGTGCTGCAGTGGTTAGCAGCAGGCTGCAAAGCTGGAGGTTTCCTTGTGTTATGAGTTGCAACATAATTCTCTCCTCTGATGCGGTCACACGTAGAGGTGTTTGTATAAGCAGGTAAAACAATTGAAGTACCACATTGTCAACTTATAAAATAGTCGAGATGTATTCCACCCTCCAGTGTAAATCAGGTTTATTGTCAAAATGTACAGACTTTCAGCTGTTTGTAATGAACAAATCAAACAAAAGCAAGTGAAATAGTTCGACACGATGAATGCTTCAAGTGGTTTCCCCCAAATTCAACTGAAAATGCAACTTATAATGACTTCTCCAGTCTCAAACATATTCAACCCCCTGAATAGACTTCCTCACAACAGCACAAATATGCAAAACGTGTGTTGTCTCAAGCACACCTGATGCAACTAATCAAGGGCTTCATTAGTTGCACAAGGTGTGCTTGAGCTAGAACACATGAAATACCTGAACTGGCTAGGGGTAGAAAATTGATGAAATACCTGAACAGGGCAGAAAGAGGAAGCTATCGATGGCTGCAACCAGATTTCTGAGAAGGCAGGTTGTGAAAAACCCTCGAGTGACTACAAAAGACCTGCAGCAAGACTTGGTGGCAACAGACACTGAGGTTACAGTGAGCACAGTAAGGTGTGTACTCAACGCCGAAGGTTTCCATGCCAGAACTCCAAGACGTACACCACTGACCCAAAAGCAGTCGGCTCAAAATCATATAAATAAGCCAGAGAAGTTTTGGGATTCTGTTCTGTGGAGCGATGAAACAAAACTGGAACTTTTCTGCACGATGGATCAGCAGTATGCCTGGAGGAAGAAGAATGAAGAAAGAACACTCTGTCCACTGTCAAGCATGGTGGTGGCTCGGTGATGCTCTGCGGCTGCTTTGCATCCTCTGGCACTGGAAACCTGCAGCGTGTGGAAGGCAATATAGATTCATTGAAGTATCAGGAAATCCTAGTAGAAAACATCATGCTGTCTGTGAGGAAGCTGAAGCTTGGGCGTCATTGGACCTTCCACAGGACAATGATCCCAAGCATACCTCAAATTCCACCAAGGCTTGGTTGCAGAAGAAATCCTGGAAGATTCTACAGGGCCATCACTGTTACCTGACTTGAACCCCATAGAAAATCTCTGGTGGGATTTGAAGAAGGCGGTTGCAGCACGCAAACCCAAGAATATTACTGAACCGGAAGCCATTGCTCATGAGGAACGGGATAAGATTCCTCAGGAACGCTGCCAGAAGCTGGTGTCTGGCTATGTATCTCGTTTGCAGCAGGTCATAACAGCTAAATGGTGCTCTACTAAGTACTAAAGATGCTCGCCATAAAGGGGTTGAATAATCTTGAAACTGGAGAAGTCATTATAAGTTGCATTTTCAGTTCAATTTGGGGAAACCACTTGAAGCACTCAATGTGTTGAACTATTTCAATTGCTTTTGTTTGATTTGTTCATTGCAAGCCGCTTAAGTCCATCAATTTTGACAATAAACCTGATTTGCAATGGGGGTTGAATCATTTTGATCGCAACTGTATAATGTACAATGATATATCGATGAATACGTTTTAATACTCAGGAAACTGATAACAATGATCTTGGAAAATCTCTACCCCTTTACCCTCATTAAAAATAAAAGAATCTATAAATATGCATGCCAACATGCAAATTAGAAACACGCCTCCATCCAACACTGCCATGACCTCCTGGTTTATTTCATTAACAGCAGCAAAATATTACTAGAACTAGCTAAGTTACTTATCCAGCTATCTTCCACATCATTACCACATGATCCTCTAATCATCTGCATATCAAAAGTGATTGGTCCAGAGCCCAAGAGCCTTCTATGGGACATCACAATCTAGAGATGGGCAGTTCAGGAAAACATTACTATGCTAAAAAAAATAAACAAATCATTTACACCTTTACGCCATGTCAACACTGCAGGCCGCGATACGCTAAAGGTTCTCCGTCTTAACCTGAGATATATTCGGAAAAAACTAAAAGAAACTGTCCAACCACACAGACAGCAATACTGACAGCCTTCTCTTTTCCTCCGGCCATGCAAGGCACTCTTGTGAACAGTATTAAATAAATCTCAGACATTTACTACTCAAGTTTTAAAATGAATCTAGTTAATTTTTTTAAGATTAGTCAAAGTTGTACATTGCTGTAGCCAAACAGACTTAATCAAATTAGTGTAACCCCCCCCAAAAAAAACCTATATTTCAGTTCTCCATCCATCTTCTATACCACTTTATCCTTTTCAGGGTCACGGGGAAACCTGGGCCACGGTGGGAATCGAACCGCAACCCTGGATGTGTGAGGCGAACATGCTAACCACTAAGCCACCGTGTGCCCTATTTCAGTTCTGTACACCCTAATGTTGTCTTTGCTTAAACAATCAAGTCATCATGACTAAACATTACATGAAATGTTGCGTTTTGGACCCAGAAATCAAAAAGCTATGTTCGTTTAACTTTTTTAGCTACAAAAATACATGTGACTGACCACACAAGGCGTTCTACCTGGCAACAAGTGAACGAATGCACTGATTGGTAGATAACTGCGAAAGGCGGTCCTCTTCGTCTTGTCTGTTGCTGGTAGCTCTGTAGTGAAATTCAAGAGTTCATGATGAGTAGATGAGACAACTTTGTGTGTGTTTACAAAGAAATGGCAATCATGTAGAGGATGTTTTGTAAATAAAGTTACATTTTGCTAAAAAAAAGTGTTCATTTACCCTATGTACGGAGACTTTTGGGACACCGTGGTGGACTAGTGGCTAGCACGCGGTGCTCTCATGAGCCACCACCAGAATTTCAATTCCCATTCAGCAAACTAGAAAGTACACTATAATGAACAGTAAGTTAAGTGAACTTAAATATCCAAATTTTGGGAGACCCCATTACTTAATTAAATCGAGGGAAGGAGTTTACTCAATCAACTTAGTACGGTCAACTTGTTAGGGGTTTCAGCGTGGACAATCTGTAGTTTTCAGACCCGTATATAGTATACAGGTCACATTTTCACCATGCGAAGGGTTTTCCCGTGCCGCCACACATATCATCTCAATCTAAGAGGATTTCGACATCTTCTTTCTGGAGTTACGGGAAGTCTTGTTTATGAAAACGCTGATAAACAAACTCAACGTTGTCACACCCATGCGCTGTTCCTTGTAGATTTTATCCCTAACATAATCACCTGCACGCCCATCCATGCAATGAAGCAGAGGACTTAGTCCTATAATGACACTGTATCCAAGTTCAGCAGTGCATAATAAGAGGACTTGAAATTCTCCTACAAGCACATGGTCAATGTTTCTTCACCGCCTTTCACTAATTAAGGCTTCCAGTCAAGTTCTTACGTAAAACCATTTTGTTCTCTCGGCATAATTGCAGTTTGCTCCGTCTCGCGTTTGATGAAGTCTCGCCCACGCAACCGACGTACGTGTCAAGCCTGCGTGCTCTTTTATAACCACCTGAGTTCATCTCCTGGCCTTTTGACGAGAAAAGAAAAAGAAAACAGGCGTGGTTCCTTCCCTTTTGTATATTGCTTGCACTGTTTATTGAATTATTTGTAGTCTAAATCGAATGAAATCGTGTGTATCTGCGAGAGAGAGGCCGGGTTACGTCTGGTCGGTACGGACAAAGCGGAAGGCCTGGTCACTATGAAAGGAGTTCCCCCCTTCGGCTGGACTTCGTCACAGTGTTTCCGAGGGTGACTGCTAGGAACGAAGAGATGAGAATGAGCGCGAAAGAACGAGAAATTAAGAGTGGAGAGAAAGAGAAAGAGAGAGAGAGAGAGACAAAGGGTTGAATGGGTCTTCCCCTGGCCTCCACCCACGCTGTCGAGCTCTTGCGGCCTTCAAACAGCCTGGTTTGCATTCCACCTGCAGATACGAGCGTGATTCATCTTCCTCTATGAGGGGGTGCTCCATGTCTATAAATGGACACCGTGCTTTTGAAACACACAGCGTGTGCGTCTGTGCGTCCGTGTGTGTGTGGGGGCATATTTTTATATCTTAGTGGGGACTAAGGGTAAGGAATATCTGGCAGGTTCGACATTATGGGGACGTTTTCCTGGTCCCCACAGAAAAAGTGCTTTATTTATTTTTTTTATTTTAAATACAGCCTGTAACTTTTATTTGAAAATTTCTATTTATTGAGGATTAGAGTTAAGTGTAGAATAGCTTTAAACAGCTGTATTAATAATTATGTCAATAATAAGACACAAGGCAAATCTGTTTGGGCACGGTTTACCAAATGTCCCCACAAGGATAGGACTAGATGCCTGTTTTGACCTTTTTCGATCAATGGAAAGTCCTCAAAAGGATAGTAAGTCAAACATGTGCGTATGTGTGCGTACATGTATGCATGAATTCATGCCTTTAAGGACATTACTTTGCATGTAAAATGAAGCCAGTGTCTCGTTAAAGCGCTCTAGAGTTTCAAACTATTTACTCCGAAATCCCTATAAAAACTGCGTTTCTTCCAGCACCGAGCAGACGAACTGAAACCGTAGCGCGCAGACAGCCAGGATGACTCACACCTCTTTGAAGGTCTGCTGTTTGCTCGCTGCAGTGGCAACGTTGTGCTATGAGAACAGCAGATGCAGCGTGACAGGAGGAAACCCGTTCAGAGTTGTACACCGACCGCAGGCACGTCTGGGCCTGCTGACACCACGCCTCAGCCTGCAACGCTGCGCTCTGCTTTCTCCTGGAACGCTCAGAGAGAGGAAGCGCGCTCTCGCTCTCTCTCGCTCTCTCTCTGCTCACTCCTACACACACTGCAGCAGATTACAGAATGAACACAGTAGGATACTTCACACTCTCCGTGTCCTCTCTTTCAGCCAAAAGCACTGTGTAACTACAGTTCAAAACCCTTCAGGCCAGGTGAACTCTCTCCAGCCAGGGACGTACACCTTTATTACATTTTCAAATGCGTCAACAAGACAAATGCGTCATTTTCAACATTCTGACTAAGGACCAGCCAATTCTGGAGTACTAATTTGCCTACATTTACATAAACATCTGAATAAGTGTCTACATAAGCGACCCAAAGGCGAACTCTGTCTCCATTACACACACACACACACACACAAAAAAAATGTATTCTATAATTAAACAGTTTCAATTAAAGGAGCTCTTTATATGATATCAGTTACGTGAGACGGATTAGTTTATTCCCAGGTGAATCATTCTAAAATCATGATAACACTAGCTTAACTAAGCGACTTCGTGTAAAAATCGGTCCGAAATGTCCGTCTGTCAGAGAATCAGGGGTTAACTGAAAGGGCGGATGAAGCAGACTGAGCTCGTGCAGCTTTACTGCAATCTGCGTGAACGGAGATGAACTAGAACAGGATGAAAATGGAAATCACGACATGGCAGAACAGTGTTAATGATGATCACGACAAACAAACTGAAAAGCTGAGCTCCGTGCATTCGGCCGTACTCGGGTTAACAAAGACTTTTATTTATTAGGACAGAAGGAGATCTATCAGATATTTATTTTCCATCATTTCTGCAACGCCGACGTCGAGATCTCCGCATAATAACACATACTGCATGGTACTGTTCCAATACTGTTGGCACCCATAAAGAACAATCCCTGTTAACCCCTACACAGCAATACAAAAAAATAATATAAAATAATAAAGATTTGTCAGAAGTACATAAAATCAGATAATACCACAGTGCTGTTGACCTCTGATTGGTCAGAAGGTGTCGATTCATTTTCTAGAACAGTAGTTATGACAGTAGAGCTCATTCTGATATGTTATCGTTTCTATAGTGACAACTTGTACGTGCATTTTTATGGCAGACGCGCCACATACACACGTTTTAAAAACGTAGGTAATTGTTCACATGGTGACGTTTTTTGTATGCTCATAATTTAAACTGCAGCGTTACCTTTTCCCCCCAGTGTCACAAATGACTCGTTCAATGATCCGTTCTAAAGGATTTGTTCTAAACTCCTCCTTTCAGAGAGCATACTCTGCTCTGATTGGTCAGATGTCCCAGTCTGTCGTGATTGGTCTACCGCTGTCAGCGAGCAGCCGATGAAGACCAGAGGCGGGTTTTTTTGTTACAAACCTACGTAGGTTAGTACAGGAAGTAAAGTCTGGAATCACTAACGACTCGATTCAGCTGTTCAGAATCGGTTCCTTCTTTAGGGAGTCGATAACGCCGTTTGTCGTGCGCTTTGATTTTTGAAACTTTGCAGACGTTTTTACATTCACAAACAGCTCTATAACACACCACATGAAAGGTAATATCTGAAAAACCACAATAGGTGCACTTTAATAACTTCAAGAGAGCAAAATGAGAAGCTGGTAACAAAGAGGTTTTATAGCTGCTAGGACGTTAGTGAAACATGAACTAGCTTTCTTCCGTTGTTAGGAGTAACAACTTCCTGTGTGATGAGAGGAATAAAATTGTACAGAATATGTCGTTATTGGAAAACAATCAACTGCAGGATTGCACCCGTAACTCCACTTCATGTCAGGGCACATTACACCACCCTGTCGTTGATTAGTTTCCTATAACAGCACACCAGTGAGGTGTTTTACTTCTTAAAAATTCAGATCCAAAATTTCAGGCCAAGTATTACCAATATACCAAAAAATAAATAAATAAACAATATTCAGTATCAGATGAGTGCAACATTCATTTCTGTTGTTTTGGCTCTGTACTTTTGATGTTTGAAACCTGACTACGAGGATGAAGTGTTAAATGTCGCCTTAATGTAATCTGAGGACACCGAGGACACTTACGTCTACACTGGATGTACCATATCAGAATCAGAGCTCTTTCAGAGCCCCCTCCCCAGATGGATGACCATTTCATCCCAAATACACTCCCTCTACACACCGATGATGAACAGCTCTTGTTTTGGAAGCCCTTGACGACCAGAATATACACATGGGCTGCTCACACCCCCAAAGACTTGATATTTAATACTTCTTAGAAATTACAGCCTGTCTATTTTTTTTATACATACAATGAATCACGTCCATAAAATGTAAAAATAATAATAATAATAATAATAATTTTTTTAAAAAAATTTTTTAAAAACCCAGGAAAGATCATGAGCTCCTCAGAGCTACTATTATATAACTGTACACTGGAATTCCATACAAAGCCATAGTAAAGATTTTACAATAGATTTTCAATTTTATTTAGACCACAGTGCTGCTGAATGCTCGAATCTGATTGGTCAGAAGGTCAGAAGCAGCTCTGATAGTAGCTCTGATTAATATGCTCCTTCTAATATGTAATCATTTCTATAGTAGCAACTGATTCACAAGGACTTGTACTGTGGACAAAGAAGAAGAAGAAGAAGAAGAAGAAGAAGAAGAAGAAGAAGAAGTCTTTATTTGTCATGTATACATTACAGCACACTGAAAATTTTTTTCACATATCCCAGCTTGAAAGGAAGCTGGGGGTCTGAGCGCAGGGTCAGCCATTATACTGCAGAGAGCAGAGAGGGTTAAGAGCCTTGCTCAAGGGCCCAACAGTGCCAGCGTTGCGGTGCTGGGGCTTGAACCCCCGACCTACTGATCAGCAATCCGTTGAGCCACCTCTGCCCTAAATCAATCCACATAAATGGATTAAAAAAAAGGGTGTAATTGTTGTATTTATAGTTTTCTGTAACGAGCCATTTATTTAGCATTTAGGTAAGGAGTCTCCAGTGTCAGCACTTGTAACAGTCAGATGTAAAACTGTTGGCCAAATTGCCGTGATATACGAGACACAAAACTCTTAAGAATGTGCCGTTATAGGAATAGAATCCATTTCCTGGTGGGAACGGAAACATTGCTCTTTGTATTGGCACCCCATCACACCACCCTTTCGCTGCTCATTTTCCTATAAAGTGTTTCATTCCTTATTAATCGACGCACACCGTGTTGACAGTTTATCATTTACTCTGCTGGTATACCTAATAAACTGGCGACCGAGTGTATATTTGTATTTAAATCCGAGTTCAACAACAACGGTCAACAGGACGATAATTGACCTCAAAACAAAGCAGTAATTGTACCTTTAAAGGCTCTGATTAGCCTCAGCATTGCAGTCAGAAGGGATTTTTTTTTTAAAAACTCGGGGGGGGGTGGGGGGTTTCTAAATCCAGCAGCACTTCTCCCATTTTAGCAGCATAATAAGATCATGTGCAGCCTCAAGCTAGCGAGAAGGATCGCCCCCGATAACTCCCACAAGGCCTGGTTTTTCCATTCGGGTGATGATGTGGTTCGACTTCGAGCTTCACGTACAGTTTAGGAAAAACCTCAGTGTTGTTCTGGAGGACAGCTTCAATTTCTGTGTGGTTATAAATATAGAAGCAGAGGGAATTTACCCCTAACTGACCTACCAAACTTGTGAGGTCAGGATTTCCTCTAAGAGAGAAGAACGAAAGACACACAGAGAGAGAGCGAGAGAGAGACAGCGAGAGTGGGGAAAACTGATCGTCCAGACTCCCCCTCCCCCGCGAAACAAATCTAAATATTTGTGACGTGTTCCTGATTTTGAAAGCTTTCAAACTGACAAACATAAAACGTGGTTTAAAAACAAAGCAGAGCAGACTTGCATTCTTTCCACAGTGTGGAAAATGTTTCAAATGACAACAACAAGTGCGAAAAATCCTGACACGCGCAACATTTTAGCTAAGAGGTGTTAAAAAAAAAAAAGGAAAAAAAAAAGCGGAGGAGGACACGGAAAAGACGATCGAACTTTCGCCACGCTGCTGAACTTCGTGATTCATCCACATCCACATCCTGCCCATGCAAACGCTAACAGCTACACATCCTACACTTAGGTTTCTGCTAGGCCGAACCCGTCACAGCGACATCCCTCATCCCGCAGGATCTGAAAACACTCGAGTTGAGTCCAGCTTTTTGCCTATTTTCCTGGCACGCACATGGAAATTTGCGTCATGTGACCACTAGAGATTGATGCAACAACAAAACACAATTTACATAGAAACCAGAGAGCTACACACAACATTTGGACGTGATCGGGGACACCCAAAGCGGCACTACGTACAAAACTGGTTTATATTTTCTGTTATTGCGGCTCAAAGAGTTCCCGAACGACGTGATATCAGGTTGAGGGAGAACGGGTTTAGCAGGAACACCTCACCCTGTGGGAAAGCTACTGTTCTCCGCTGTTTGCTCGCCTGCCACAAAAAGTCGAAGTGGCACAGATACACACATTCGCCGCATTTGTGAAGGGTTTGACGTGGCGGATATGAGAAGAAAAAAAAAAAAAAAAAAAAACACAAAGCATTATATAACACCACACTATGACTCTAGCTACATAATATCTATAGCTGTGAAAATAGATCACTGATGATAAACAATGACAAAGTTTTTTTGGTTTTTTTTCCTTTTTGAATATTTTTTGAAGTTGTATTATATTGTATACAGTCAAATACTTGGTTCCTGGATCATTTAAATCACCAGACTGACATTTTGGGGTTTATTTTTTTGTTCATGAGCCAGAATAATAAAGGCTGGTGACGGAATGGGTTGATAACGGCTATAACATAAGTGAGAACAGGAACTAACACGCTTTACAGTCATTCCATGCCTTTAAATATAACTATAAATGAGCAATCATTCTTTAATCCATAAAGAAATTGCGATCGTTGGCAGATTGCTCTGGTGTGAGAGGAACAAATCGCCTGAGGACGTGCTGCTACTGGAAAGTATCAGTAACCGTGCTTTGAGGCAGGTTGCATCACACGACCCTGTCACTGATTATTGATTATTTTCCTTTTTATACATTTATCTCGTGTTATATTTTGTTCATCTTTAAAGATTTTGTACGGATCATCTTAAACTAGTTTAAGTGCTGGATAGTTTCGCTTTTTATATATGTATATGTATATGTATATATATATATATTTGGCTACTGTGTGTGCATGGAAATGTTGTATGTTACTCTGTTTAGTGTCGAAACTAATCAAAACAACAACAACAACAACAACAACAACACAAAATCAAAGTGTATATATGAGAAATACATTTTAACACAGAAGGAGCTTTTTTTTAAAATCATAATGTATTGAACACACTCAGAAATAAAAAGGTACCAAACTAAAAAGGTACTCGTTCCTCGTCATGGTCATTAATGGTACGTTTTCAGTACCTTTGGTGTGTATGTTTACACCTTTAAAAATATTTTAAGGCACATTATTAGATCTTTCCATTTGGTCCAATTTGTGCAGCAAGAAGAAGATCCATACTACAGGCACAAAAGATACTAAAGTACCCTTTATAGTACCGTGTCAGCAGTTTGAGGTATGAGAGTTTAGTAAGATATCTGTGCTTTTAGATCTACTTTTTGATCAATAAAGCCCAGTGATGTCTTACAGAAACAGTCCAGAGTGCAGCACTTAGTATTTTTCTGCACACTGAAATGAGTCCAGAGAGCAGATCAATGCAGCAAATCAGTACTTCAGTACTCCACACACACACACACACACACTTCCTCCGGACATTTCAGACTGGAAAAGCATTCAGAAACAAAGCTTTGTGTTTACCTGGACCTCCTGGAGAATCGTGATGTTGGTTGAGAGAAGCTGAGAAGCAGAGAGTCGGTGAGCTCGCGCGCTGTAACGCTCCGGTATATCCGCCTGCACATACAAACAAACATAAACACACACACACACACACACACCGAGGCGCGCGCTTGAGTTTTGTTCTCCACCGAAACACCGAGTTCAGAGCGTCGACACTGCTGAGGGAGTGTGTGAGGGAGTGTGTGTGTGAGTGTTTTGGTGGCGCTCCGTCTTCGTTTAGAATGGCGGTAAAGCGGCCTGTCAAACCCGCCCTGAGTGACTGACTAACTACCAAACACTCCCCCTGTGTGTGGAGCACCGCCTAGAGAGAGAGAGACACACATACACACAGAGAGAGAGAGAGAGAGACACATACACACACAGAGAGAGAGAGAGACACACATACACACAGAGAGTGAGACACATACACAGAGAGAGAGACACACACATACACAGAGAGAGTGAGACACACACATATACAGAGAGAGTGAGACACACATGCACAGAGAGAGTGAGACACACACACACAGAGTGAGACATACACAGAGAGAGTGAGACACATACACAGAGAGAGAGTGAGGCACACATTCACACATAGAGTGAGACACAAACAGAGAGAGAGAGAGAGACATACACAGAGAGAGTGAGACACA
>JANDJT010000050.1:22998029-23008646 GCA_024331685.1 Stegophilus panzeri
TATATAAAATAAATAATAATAATAATAATAATAATAATAATAATAATGTGCGGTACAATGAAAGAGTTAAAAATAAATAAATAAATAAAAAATAAAAAAACACCCCACATTTGCCGAATAAATTAAATTAATAAATTAAAAGCATTTAAAATTTAAATTACATTAAAATTACATTTATTCTACTAACTGTTTATTTTTCTCTTAACAACTGCTTTAAATGAAAATGTGCTTAAAATTTTTTTATTAATTACAGATTTTTAAATCTATTATTATTTTTTTTATTTATTTATTTATTTTTTATTTTATTTTTATTTTTTTTAGTATTCCAAACAGGACATTTCTCAGCCTCTGCCTCTTGGACTGTCCCTGCAGAAAACCACAACGTAATTAAAGATTTAAATCCCATTTTCAGCCCTTTAATTTCCTAAAGTACTCAGAGTGCAGAATAAACAGAGGGGAAGCGTGTGTGTGTGTGTGTGTGTGTGTGTGTGTGTGTGTTGACGGATTGCCGGCTCACTGACCCGCAGCCCTCCTCGCAGACGACGGGTCGTTTGGGGTTGTGCTCGCAGTCTTTGAGGTGAGACTGGAGCTGGTCGAGGCGCAGTGTCGCAGTGCAGCCGAAGCCGGCGTTGTCGCAGGAGATCTGCAGCTTGGACAGCATGTTGCGCATGATGCGTGGCACCGGCCGCAGGTGTGCCAGCGTCACCACGGTGCGGTCCACCGGGCAGATCTGCTGCTGCGCAAACCACTGCGTGATGCAGGCGTTACAGAAGGCATGCTCACAGTGTGGGGCCTGACACACACACACACACACACACACACACACACACACACACACACAGAGAGATCAGGATTCAACGTAATCGGAGTGCAGCTACACACTGCAGTGCTCCAAACAATACAGTTTTACATCACAATACATTACTCATAGGCTCAAATTAGGAGTCACGACTGGTGCGAATTATTTCACGAAGCAAAACAGACAACCATAGACGTATCATTTTACCCCAAATACTTTTTGAACGCTTTTTTTTTGGTGTGTGTAAAATTTATTTCCCTTTATTTGTCCTACAAATAAAAACCCAAAGGAACAGCTTGACCAAAATGATCATTTCCTGAACTATGAATCTAGTGATTCATGATAAGATTCAAACTCATTAATAACAGGTGAACAGGGTCTGTGCTAGAGCTGCAACAACTAATCCATAAGATCAATAATAACAACAGTCATTTTCATCAATTATGCAAAACATAAAGTTTAACTGACTGCCAGCGTTACAAGCCGCATGTTGCCACGTGCCACTGTGCCCCTTTCGTTAATTTTAAAAATGACCTGCAGAAAAGCAGTCACATTTATAACATCCTAAAGCCATTATTTGCCTAAATGAAGGAAGGGTGCAGAGCGCCAGCTCAGCTTTGTTTAATAGAAAAGGATAGGGTAGCAATGTTACTGTTAGATATCAGCTCCGGTTTGTGAAAACAAAACTGTAACTGCTCCAGTGTATTTCTGATGGTTTGGGCTAAATATAATAACTACAATGCTTAAGAACCTGACGGTGCAAACTGAGCCTCGGACACTGAAGTCCCATTCATGAGCTACAGCTAGTTCCTGGCCCATCTTCAACATTCTCTTGATCATTTTATTTAATAAAAAAAAAAAAAAGCCACCTTTTTTTGATAGTTTGAGATTATTTAAAACAATTTCACTCTGTGTCTCTCTACAGGACAAAGTACCAACCTGCACTGGCTCCTCCAGCACTCCGCTGCAAATGGGACAGAGCAGATCCTCATCTACTTCCCCCTGGAACCTGGTGACGTCGTACCCCATGGCACATTACTGGAGCTGTCTCATACCTGTAATGACAACAAAGAAGTCACGTGAGGGGTGAGCTAAAAAGAAAGCCTTATACAAAAGCACGTACATGGTCATTTCCTTTGTGTGGGTTTAAAAAACCTCGCATCACGCGTGATAAGTGGAAATGTGTTTCAATAAACGAATGTGTACAGAGCTACACGATTATGATCTTGCCCGTTGTTTTGAAAACTCCAGCTGAAGCTTCATTAGCGTATCTGATGCAGACCTTTCAGAAATGCCACACGGGTGGCATTGTGAGGTGGCAGAATCACTCCAGTGGCCTCGTATACACATGGGTAACGTGATCACAGCTCCGGTATAAAAGGTGACCTTTTCTCTGTTCCTATTAAAGACCCTGCTCTGGAGTCACACTGCCTGGGATACAGTGGTGTGTGTGTGTGTGTGTAAACTAGGGCTGCCGAGTATGAGATTACGGATGTTCTGCACTACTGATGTGGGACCATAGTTCTGCACACTGCAGTACTCAATGAGGCAGCGCCAGCATAAGAGGCATGGTGCAGATTATATTTCAGAAGCTGTCTATATCGGTGAAGAAGCTGAAATTAGTTTCTTTAACGCATTTGCAGAAATCTGTTGCATGAAAGAATCTTAAGAGTCAATCCTAATTCAATCCTAAATGGCACTTCCTCTTTAGCAATCGTCACTCTCACTGCCTCACTTCGGTGTATCCATGACTGTTTAACACGTAATTTAATGAAACGTGGCCATGAGAGTGTAACGAAGTGCCTTTTAAAAAGTGTTGCTGCTGATTCCCGAGTGGAGCAACAGAAACAGTTCGCCTTTCGTTCGGAGATCACGAGTTTGAATTCGGACAATGCCACAGAGCCGTGCTCTCTGGGTGGGAAGGATGGTGTTACTCTTTCTCCCCTGTCCATCACAGCGACACTAGTTAGTTAGTTACATTTATATAGTGCTTTTCTAGTACATTACATAGTATTTGGGGGAGGGTGTCCTCAACCACCACTAGTGTGTAGCATCCACCTGGATGTTGTGACGGCAGCCATATTGCGCCAGAACGCCCACCACACACCAGCTATTAGTGGAGAGAGAGTGATGGAGATTATTAGGGGGCCATGATGGAGAAGGGCCAGTGGGGGAATTTCACCAGGACCCTGGGGTTATACCCTTACTCTTTACAAGAAGTGTCCTGGGATTTTTTTTAATGATTTTTAAGAGAGTCAGGACCTCAGTTTAACGTCTCATCTGAAAGACGGTGCTGTTTTCACAGTATAGTGTCCCCGTCACTATACACATTAGGACCTACACAGACCACAGGGTGAGCGCCACCTGCTGGCCTCACTAATACCACTTCCAGCAGCAACCTTAATTTTCCCCCAGGCTCAACCCTGCTTAGCATCACTGGGAAACCAGACGAGAACTGCAGGGAGATATGGTTCTGGCCCACACTAGCCAATCGTGGGTGTATGTGGAAGAGGGCAGATAGCGCTTTCCTCAGGAGTGCATTATGCCACTCTGTGATGCAACATGAGCGGCAAGATGCGGCCAGCTGACATCACGCGTCTTAGAGGAAGCACGTGCTAGCTGTCGTCCCCGGTCGGTAGGTGTAGTATGATAGGGGAGAGCTGGTTGGTGGGTACAAAATTAGCCAAGGCCGAATTAGGGAGAAAATACCAAAAACAGAAAACAAAACACGTTTATGTTGAATCACAGAGGAGCTTCCGACATTTTAAACCTTTTTAATGAATGGGTGGGTGGATGGATAAATGGATAGATGATTGAGAAGATTAAGAGGTGGGTAAACGGATAGATAGATAACATGGATGGACTAATGGTTGGATAGACAGACAGATGGGTAGACAGACAGACAGGCTAATGGGTGGCTGGATAGATAGACGGACGGATCAAAGGATGGACAGATAAATGGCAAGATGAATGTATAAACAGATGGATGGATAGATGCGTAGGGTTCACGCCAACCCTCGTTTGTGGTTCTTTCTGTTCTTCCTCCACTCCTTTCACCATCAGTTTTGTTTCTGACTCACCTGTAAATCCCATCTGCCAAACAAACACCCGAGCATGAATAATGCAAATGGAATACACCGTGTCATTATTTCCCAAATTTAGCTCATGTTTTCTCCCAGAATTTCACTCAGGAGCACTTATTAAACTGCACGATGCCAGCCCCGCTCCCCTCCTACAAGGAGCGCGTCTGACAAAACAAGACGCTAGAAAACAAACGCAAAGTAGCGCGAAATCACAGCTGTACTGTGTGAGAAATCATTCGGCACCTCATCCATCCGGAAATTCTGGCTGCCTTTGTTTTTGGCTATTTAAAAAATAGCTCCGCGTCGGCGTGTTCAGCCAGGGCTAATCCGGCTGTTCTCTGTATGAAGCGGTGACATCAGCACGAAACGAGCATGTGAACTGGCACACGGCCAGAAGCTTTTACAAGTGCAAGGCTTAATAGAAAGGAATCTAAACGACCGGGATCGTGTTCGTTTTCTCATCGAATCATTACAGACGTCGGAAACATGACACCATCAGCAGCATTCCGAGAATCAGATCACCAGTGTGCTGCTAATTCAACCGAACAGGCTTTTATTGAATTATGGGATTCCCAGAAGACACGTGTTGTAGTAGCTCGCTTAGCATTGCAAAAACGACACACCGCTAGCACATGCTAAAACAGCATCCAGCCACATTCCCCCTCACCCTGGCATTAGATTTGTCCTGATTACAACAAACTTGAAATTAGAGAAAATGTCATAACACACCAAGTCCAAGCTGTACCACGCAGTGATGCTACACAACGTATACACTGTAAGGCCAAAACACCTGACCATCACACCTATATGTGCTTGTTGAACATCCCATTCAAGATTTAGTCCCCATTTTGCTGTTATAATAACCTCCACTCTTCTGGGAAGGCTTTCCGATAGATTTGGGAGCGTGGCTCATTCAGCCATAAGAGCATTAACGAGGTTCCAGTTCATCCCAAAGCTGTTCAGTGGGGTTGAGGTCAGGGCTCTGCGCAGGACACTCGAGTTCTTCCACTCCAACCTTGGTAAACCAGGTCTTCATGGAGCTCGCTTTGTGCACATGCTGGAACCGCTTTGGGCCTCTTAGCTCCAGTGAAGGGAAATTACAACACTTATAGCACACAAAGACATTCTGTACAATTGTGAGGAAGTGTAGACACATGGAGTCTCCACCCTGTACGTACATTCTCCAACACCGTCTCCACCTTTTCCTTTAGTGATGTAAATCGTAGCAACCCTGACCATGATGAAGTATTTACTCGAGATGAATGAACAATGATCGTAAATGTTCAAATCTGAATTTTAAAGATCTGAACTGCATTTCTAAACTCTGCCAATCCAATGAGTAAGGAATAAAAACACTTACACGTATGTACGTATTTAAATCTGAGTTTAACAACGGTGGTCAACGTCATTAAACTCGGATTTAAATACGTACGTACTGTACGTACTTCCTCCAGACATTTTTGTATTATAAATTTTTTTTTTTAATATTTCTAAAAAAAAAAAAAAAAAAAAAAAAAAAAAAAAAGTAAATAAATAAATAAAAAAAAGGCTTGAAATATTTCACTGTGTGTAATGGATCTAGAATATATGAAAAGTTAAACTTTTTGAAATAAATTTACGGGAAATTTTTTTTTTACGTTTCCACGATATTCAAATTTTTCGAGATGCACCCTTATACAGTTTAAGAAAATAACAATGACGTGGTGGCGTGATCTGGCCTGGTCCAAAAAGTGGAATTCCTCTCATCATCCAAAACTGAATTATTTTCCAACTGAATAGTTTTAGTCCTCCTATACCACAGTACAAAGTACTGGCATTGCAAAAAGTGCGATTTCGAATTTATTAATGAACGATACCGAAGACTTTCCTGTGGCGGAAAACCTTTACAAAGCGGCGACACTGGAGACTCCTTCCATAAAAGGTTAAACAAACAGATCCTTACTGAAAACTAATCAACAGGTAGATGTTTTTTGTTTTTATTTAAATCAGTTCGTCATTAACCTTAGGTTTATGATCGTTCATCACGCAAGTCCTTGTGAATTAGTCGTTACTATAGAAACGATGTTGGTATGGAATTTCACACCGCTCCGTGGAAAACGTACCCTTACATATGCAAAATCGGGGGATTTGCAGCTCGTCCTATAAAACAAGCACGGACAGGATAAGGCTTTCAGCAGTAGATGAGTCACACCTCAAAATGTGTACACAATAACACTCAGACCACACGGCTGACTCAAACTCACGCCACGCCGGGGGGGAGAAACAGTCCTACCTCACACGAGCCTCATGTTTTCCTGCTGCTCAGTCTTCCTCAGGGGTCAGATGGAGTGGGTGTCCGCCTCCTACGAAAACCTCATCACGCCTCACTGAGGACAAACACAACACAAAACTGCCATTACAGCCCGTTAAAGACAAAAACTATTTAAAAAAACTACAAAAAAAAAAACCAAAAGAAAAATAAATAAATAAATAAATAAATAAATAAATAAACCACCCCACATGTTCTGCAAGATAGAGCATTAACACAACTGCGGGTGGGGACAGTTCAAATCTTCTGAAGGCGTCCTGAAGTCAATCAACTTTACATTCGATCAGGTTAGGGGTTTTTTTGTTGTTGTTGTTGTTGTTGTTGTTTTTTTAAAAACCACTGTCAAATAAATAAATAAATAAATAAATGAATGAATGAATGAATGATAATTTAGACCTAACGGCCCGTGCTAATTTCAGTCTTCCATTTACCGATGGCAGATTGTGTGAGGGAACGTAAGCCTTCAGGAGAGTTGAGGTAGGAGGGTGCTGTTCCAGACAAGGTCTTGTACATGAGCATCAAGGCCTTGAATTTTATTTGTTTATTGAAATAATTAAAAAAAAAAAAAAGCCTCCAAATTTATGCTGCATTCAACTAAAAAGGTCCTGACTCGTAAGGTCAAACCTCCAACTAGGAAAAAAAACAAATAAAACGGCGTCCTCAACCCCGAGTCCCTCTAGCTTGTTGATCACGTAATCCTGAGTTCCCACTTCCAAGGCAAGTCAACGCAGCATTATTGTCTTTGGGGCATTTTTATTAATCGCTCAATCAAAAAGTCCAAAACAATGTCTTTTATAACTAGTATTTAAGCCTGACGCCTTCTTTAAATACGATTCACAATGATCAGAAAGCATTTAGAGCTCATGAAACTGCTTTATGTCATTTGACTGACCTTATTAACACGAGCCTGTTATCATCATCGCTCACAGCGCGTCATCATAGGACTAATGTAATTCTTCTGATTAAGACCTTCATTAAGAACAGGAGTGCCCATTTGATAAATATCTTACTTCCCCATTGTCATGATTTCCCTCACACGCAGCCATTTCTGCTATTTATACATCAATACAGATTGCAATCACTCACGCATAGCGGATGAAATAAAAGGAGCACTTATAGGAGAAACGAGCTTAATGGGCTCTCGTCTCTGGAGACGGGGAGTAAACAGGATCTGAGGAAGACGAGGCTGTGATGCGAAAAAGACTCATGTTCGGAGAATTCTGACAGAGACAGGAGGAGAAGGTCTGATCTTGTAGTCCTGCTGAAATCAGACACTTTTCTCTCTCTCTCTCTCTCTCCCTCTCTCTCTCTCACACACACACACCCCTTCTCCTCATCCTACTGAATACGAACAGATCCAGCGAAGACACAGTAGTATAATAATAATAATAATAATAATAATAATAATAATAATAATAATAATAATAAATCTATATTGTGATAAACTTGCACAATTAACTTTTCTAACATTGTGAACATCGTGATATCTTATTTTTAAAAAATGATTTTAATAAATACAAACTTAAGCCACTGATGGATAGACAGATAGATAGACAGACAAACAGCAAGATAGACAGTTGAATAGATAGACAAATAGATTGACAGACAGACAGACAACCAGAAAGAGACAAAGACAGACAGAAAGACAAATAGATATATAGACAGACAGATGAACAGACAGACACAGCCAGACCAACAGACACAGAAAGATGAATAGACAGGGAACAGAGACAGACAGACAGATAGATAGATGGATAAACATAGACAGGCAAACAGACAGACAGACAGGTGTGTGTGTGTAATTATTTTAAATATAAACATCATTTTTGTTAATGAATGTTTAACTACAAAAATAACTTTGTTGTGTTTTAAAGAAAGCGCCCCCACACCTCTCCTCCCTGCCAGAATTTATTAAAAAGGTGGAATAATACACATAACCCCAGAAATATCACGGGAACGATACGGTCTCCGCTCACTGTAACAGTACTGAACTGCATTCGAACTGAGTGCTGAGTTCTGACAGGAGATCGCTCGTATATAAAGCAGCTATAAACCAGTCCAGTGATTATTCCTCAGCTCTTAAAGCATCCGAGGGTTTGTGTGTAGATCTTCCCGGCTGTTTGAGGTGTGTGGGAGTTGGGGGGGGGGTCCATGTGGGAGAGGGGGGGTCGTGTGCCACATGGATGCTGCTGACCTGATTTCAGCGAGGTGTGCTCAGATTGTTCCGCTCTCTACACGACACATTTAAATGCCATTTCATCTTAAAGCTCGGTGCAGCCTGCTGTACTCCCTCCATCAAACTAAACCGAAGCAGCGTTACTATCCGCAAAATGCTCAATCACAGCCGTCCTAACACGGAGCTGTACATGCTGTTACCGCTCTCGAGATAAATTACTGATCCTCAACCTCAGGCTTTTTGGAAGGACCGAGCTGTACGAAGCAATTATCCTTTCTCTCCCAGACCATCAGCACACCGAAAACAAAAACACAGAGCCGGATTCAAACAGTTGTCCAAAAACAAAACAAAACAAACAAAAAAAAAAAAAAAAAAAAAAAAGCACACACAAATTTTGAAAAAAGCCACAGCAAAATCAAGCATTTTGTACGGACTGATTATCACAATAATAGACTTAAGTCTGCAATATACAAATAAGCTCTCGAATAAAATACAAGTTACTTCTCCGAGAATGTTTCTGTGGGTGCTGTTTGTTTTGTTTTTTTAAAATATAGATTTGCCTGTGTAACATCGACATGGCTGCATACATAAGCCTACATTCCAATCTGAACGATGCCTAGACAATCAGCAATCCTTCAGGGGTCTGAAGGAGTAAATCCTCCCTGGATGGGTCGTCAGTCCATAACAGGACGTGATGCGTGCGTACACACTCACTCACTCTCACACACACACACACACACACACACACGGGGCAATTCAGAATAACCAATCCATCTACTGCCATGTTATGGGAGGTGGGAGGAAACTGGAAAACCCAGAGGAAACCCACACGGACATGTGGAGAACAAGTGAAACTCCATATAGAGAGTGACACTGAAAGCACACTACATGATTTCCAAGACACAGACTGATGAAGAAAATCTGCAACAAGTTTCTTCCCCAGGTAAGTGGGGAAGAGATGCGCACACGCACTCGGCCATCCACACGACGTGAACGAAAACATGATTCATCAGACCAGACCATCTTATCTTCTTACACTGTTCCACGGTCCAATTCTGATGCTCATGTACCCATTGTAGGAGCCTTCAGCCGTGTACAGGGGTCTACATGTTAACTCTGACCGGTCTGCAGCCCCATACGCAGCAATCTGTGATGCACTGTGCGTTCTGACTCCTTTCTATCATAGGGAGCATTAACTTTTTCAGCAATTTGTGCTACAGTAGCTGTTCTGTGGGATCGGACCAGACGGGCTAGTCTTCACACCCTGTCGCCGGTTCACCGGTTGTCCTTCCTCGGACCACTTTTGGTAGGTACCAACCACTGTATAACGGGAAGACCCCACAAGACCTGCTGTTCTGGAGATGCTCTGACCCACTTGTCCAGCCATCACAATTTAACCATTGTCAAAGTCGCTCAGATCCTTACACTCGTCCATTCCTGCTTCAAACACAACGACTTTGAGAACTGACTGTTCACTTCCTACCTAATATAATATCCCAACCCTTTACAGGTGCCGCTGTAACGAGATAATCAATGTTATTCACTTCACCTGTCAGTGGTTTTAATGTTATGGCTGATCATTGTATTTATATGTATATAAAAAAAAAAAAAAAATGTTTTACACACACACACACACACACACACACACACGTAACACTATGAGATGTCCAAAAAGGCTAAGAAACACTCATTTTGATATTCAGGTGCCCTTTAATCTCTCGTATAATGTCCCAGTGTTTCCTAACTCCTGCACTTCCTGTATTGCATATTTTTGTGTTTTTCCTTCTCCAACACACCTGACTCGACTTAATCAGATACATATTAAAGATCATCTTTGACCTGATTCAGGCGTGTTAAAGGTGCATTAGGTAAGATTTCTGAAAATAGGTCTGCATCTGTAAGGGTTCAATGAGTGGAGCTGAATAAGACTTGAATTATTATTATTAATTTTTTTTTTTTTTTTTACTACTCTTTGACTGCATCCGAAACTGCATACTTACCTACTACAGTATATAACAGGTGAAAAGCAGTACGCCAGAGGGGGTTGTATATCCGAATTCTAAGTATGCAAGAAACAGTAGGTGAGAAATTTCCGGAGATTTTGCAGCATGCAACCGGTGGACACTACGCGAGTCAAACAATCCCACAATGCAACGGGACTGGTGTGGACGAGCTCAAAAAAAAAAAAAAAAAAAAAAAAAAAAAAAAAAAAAAAAAAAAAAAAAAAAAAAAAAAAAAAAAAAAAAAAAAA
>JANDJT010000050.1:23008746-23024808 GCA_024331685.1 Stegophilus panzeri
AAAAAAAAAAAAAAAAAAAAAAAAAAACAACAACAACAACAACAACAACAACAACAACAACAACAACAACAAAAAAAACACCAAACAAACAAAAAAAATGTGTTAAACAGCATAGGCTCTTCTTAAGTATTAAACAGGACTTGTTTAGCAATACCCGAATAAATCGTTAACTTGTTTAAGATTTCTGTCTTTATGATGACGTCGAAGGTCACATGACTACGCCAACATGGTAGATGTAGTATGTCTGGGATTGTAGTCATAATACACGCACACATACTGATTAGTACGTACTGTCATAATATGTGATTTCGGACGCAGCCATCGAGTCCACCCCCATTTCCCCTCATGTATAAAGCTCCACCCCCAGAACTTACAGGAGGTTGGAGTAGAACCACCACAACACGATTGCTTGCGATTGCTTGCCGAGAGCCGAGTTCCAACTCTATAAAACATGCAAAATTCTCCTCCTAGTGAGTTATGAGAACGTGAATGTGTATTGGAGGCGTGTCAATAAAATGATCAACAAGACGCTGATCCAAACACAAACATACATACCTTCCGGACCGGAAGGGAGGTTTCCAAAGTGGGTTTTTTTCAGCTACCCAATACATGTGTTGTAACTTAAACTATTAAGTATGATAATTTCTACACAATTTTCCACGTTATTTGTACTAGTAAGAAGTGAAAAATATTGACTATTGCACCTTTAAAACGCAGAAATGTGACTCAGTGTCGTTATGTTTTAGTTTTAAACCCATTATTTAAACTCTGAATTCATGTAAAAACGACAGGGGGCGAACATTTAAACATAAATAACCGTGTTATGAGTTAAAATCGGTTAAAAAAAAAGAAGGGAAAAAAAAAGAAAACAACTGATAAACAGCAGAAATCTATAAAACTCGATGTACTACTACTACTACTACTCGCTAATCACGTGACTTAATCACGCTAGCTAGCTACAGTGACTACATCATATAAATATATATGTTTTTGAGTGGAAGGTGATGTTTATGTTAAGAAAAATAGCCAAACTTGAAACTATTAGAACATTATTTATGGCCTGGAGTAGAATGTATGATGTTTTAACCCGCAGACTGTAGCTAGTTTTGTGCATTTGCGTCAGCAGATGCCGTTCTATTTTTTCCCTACCCGTACTCCTATAAATCCCGCCTCCTCGGCAATGATTGTCGAGTTGTTCGAGTCACGCTTAGACAATTGGATGACTGAGGAGCGTGAGTCACTCTCTAGCCAATCAAATCACAGGAAGTGAGGTTTGTCGAAATACGGGTGAGCAGAAATTTCGCGATGAGCTATCATGTTAGAACGGTTAGGAAACCGATGGATTGTTGCTCGGTTATATAGAAATAAAATGCCAATGACCCGTTCGGATTGAAAAATTAACTGCTTTTCAATCTCCATAGTAACGAAATAGGGGGGAAAATGTCAGCTAGCCAGCTAATGCATCCCATCCTGGAAGGAAAAAACAGACGTCTTCCCAGCTCGCGCATTAGCTATTTGGAAAAACAAAACACGAATATTTCGCCAGTACCTTTCAGTACCAGTTCCAGCACCCGTATCCTTCCTTGAGTCGACGAGTTTAATGCGATTTTCCCCAATTTTTCTACAGCGTCTTTAAAACTATACCTTCCTCTTCCTTAGCTAAAAAGCGATGCGTGTGTCACTTATAAGCCCCTCCCACAGGATCCATCCCACATCGCGTCCTATTGGCTACATCCTGCACTATGTAGTGCGTAGAAAACGTGATTTAATAGCCAGTGTAGTGCACTTATATACGGGAGTAAGGAGCTATTTGGGATTGAACCATAGAGGACCTTGAGAACATTGGAAGGAAAGTGTAGTAGGGGCTCAAGATGTCAGAGCAAATTAAGCATCACACCAGCAACTATATCATTAATTAACCCAAATAATTCACCAAAGAAAGAATAAACTGTAGTAATATTAATGACTAATAATTAAATGACTTCCCACAAAACATTTCAGTTGTTTTTAGGCTATAAAGGCATTATAGAATAAGACAGGCCTGCTGCAAATATAATAATAATAATAATAATAATAATAATAATAATAATAATAATAATAGTGGTTAGCACGTTTGCCTCGCACCTCCCTGGTTGGGGGTTCGAATCCCGTCTACGTCCTGTGCGCACGGAGTTTGCACGTCCTCCCTGTGCTTCCGGGGTTTCCTCCGGGTACTCCAGTTTCCTCCCCCAGTCCAAAGACATGTACTGTAGGTTGAATGGCATTTCCAAATTCTCTCTAGTGTGTGAATGTGTGTGTGTGATGTCCAGGGTGTCCACCGCCTTCATTATTTTGGCCCCGAGTCAACCGTTTTGGGTCTCGTCATGTAAATCATTCATCTCCGGTAAGTGCTTTATCCTGGTTAGGGTTGCGGTGCATCCGGAGTCTATCCCAGGAATGCTGCGTGTGAGGCAGGAATACACCCAGAACAGGATTCCAGTCTATCACAGGTCGTCATAAACACATACGATCACACGCTCATTCACGACGTTTATCTTCGGTACGAGTTTGATCCTGGTCAGGGTTGCGGTAGGTCCGGAGTCCATCCCTGGAATGCTGTGTGTGAGCCAGGAGCACACGCAGCCGTATTACAGGACACCATGCACACACACATTCACACCCTGGGACAATTTAGCAAATCCAATCCACCTATTAGAATATTTCTGAAAGCTGGGAGGAAACCGGAGAACCCGGAGGAAACTCTTGCATGTAAAATTGACTGCAATTGCATCCTACATGCAAGCTGTAATTATTATCCAGACTTAATGTATGTACTTTGTGCATGTTTTTATTATTATTATGAGATCCTTTCATTGTGTGTTGGATTAATCTAGTATATTATAACAGTTCTGTGCTATTATACAAACTAAAATCCTCATGCATGTGAGTGGTTCAAACGTTTGATCATCCTGATTAATTTCTTTGCTCGGATAAAAGCTGGGGAGAGGCCGCGTTTATCCTTCTCCTCCCTCAGAAACATTCTCACCCTCCTACTGATTACTTGAGAGGATCAACGTACCTGATCAATCCACCGCAGTTGCTTAAAACCCCAGCAGTGACATTTTAACAGTGTGTAAACATTAACCAGAGCCTCCTCGCTGCCACAGAGAGCTCAGAGAGGCTTTGAGGAAGCACGTGAAGGAGCAGAATTTCAGGTAAGGTTTTTGCACATAGCTATAATCTGTCAATTTTAAGTTTCATTTTGATATATATATATTTCTTCACGAGTTCTGCAGAAAAATCTCAAGATCTTCCCAAAAACTGCACTTGAATCTTGAGCACCAACGTTTAGTCCTACGTTCTTTTTTCTCCTGAAGGCTTTAACGTACTGAGTATTTAACGTACTAACTCGTGCATTACAGATTTGCGTGTCCAAATATCATTTTGTGTTCATTTGCTCTTTTCTTGCTTGTCTTCAGGATGCCTCTGGACTTCAAGCTTAGTGTTTACTTCAGTCTCCTGATCATTTCATCCATGCAAGCGTCGCCCACTCATTCGCATTACAACGCAGTCGAATCGACGAAAGACAATAGTCAGGTCACACCTACAGCGGAGCACTTAGAGGAGGCTTTTGAAGAGCAAGTAAGACCATTCATCAAAACCAAGCTCATACAAAACCACCTTTCTGCATCAGAAAGCAACTATCTGACACTTTATCTAGGACACGGTGACGCAATTAATCCAGATCCATAATGCTGAGCTTTAGTGCCTGTGTTGAAAGCAGAAATCAATCTTAAAGCTATAATCAGGGCAAAAATTATACCTTTTATTCTAAGTGTAATTCATCAGCAAAGACACGTTCAGCTTCTGGTTTGCTTCTTTAGTTTTGCACTGGAGCTACAGACCAATGAGCTGAAAAAAACCCAGCATGTGCTATGAATTCTGGCTTTGACAGTTCCTCAACCTCAACTACATCACTCTGGTTTATAATCGATCTCAAACAGAGATGTGCACGGAAGCCATGCGTTATTATTTCTTTCTTTCTTTCTTTTTCGTGATCACGACTTAATTTTCTACATAACAAAAGCTGTTTTCTCGCGACATAATTTCATCACGAGAAAACAACTCTTTTGTTGTGTGGAGATCGTGAGAAATTTAAGTCGTGATCCCGAGAAAGCAAGAAAGCAAAAAAATAAAAAAATAAAATAATAATAATAATAATAATAATAATAATAATAATAATAATAATGCATGGCCTCTTAGGGCTTCCATAGATGTGTGGGAGTGTTTCGTCAATCCTTTTGTTTGTCCCTGCCCACAGTATTTTCTAAATAATTACATTACATTTACATTACATTTATAGCATTTGGCAGACACCCTTATCTAGACTTTTAAGAGCCTTGATCAATGACCCAAGAGTCACAGCTTGGTAGTACTGGGATTTGAACTCATGACCCTCAGTAATCCAACACCTTAACCATTGAGCTACCACTGCTATTTTAGTTGGTTCTTGCTAGTAGCTTGATTCAAACCACCGTGACCCTGACCAGGCAGCTACTAAGGATGAATGAACGAATCCCGTAAATGCACGTTCACGAAGCACAGCGTGCTTATCTTAATAAACACGGTCTTTGTTTGTCGAAAGTAAAAAGCTCCTGCTTGTGCAATTAGTTTTTATTGCATCCCAGTCCCGATACACACCTCTTTTCTCATCCGGATGCCCTGTGAACCTTTCTATTTGTACCTGTTTGGAAGACTTTATCAGTTAAATCCAAATAACGTATTCGTATTTAGTTACATTATTGACGTTAGAAGTGATTCAGTAGAATCGATCAATCATATTTCAGCCAAACGATGTCTTTTAAGGTGAGCTTGTGATCACTCTGTTAGACGATCGTTGTTGAACCAGTCCACAGGGTGAATATAATTTCTGACCAAACTATCACTTTAAATCAGAAAACGAATCATGATACAGTATAATATGGCTCTTGAGTATATCACAGCATCAGAAGTTGTCCTTCAAAATGCCGTCATACATCTGCATTAATGTTTAACGTATCTTCCGTAAGGGCTACTACCTGCAGCGCCTTTTCCTGGAGTACGGCAGTAACGGCACTCTGACGTTTGAAGGTCTACAGAAGTTACTGGGCAGCCTGGGAC
Organism: Stegophilus panzeri; assembly: GCA_024331685.1. Taxonomy (NCBI): domain Eukaryota; kingdom Metazoa; phylum Chordata; class Actinopteri; order Siluriformes; family Trichomycteridae; genus Stegophilus; species Stegophilus panzeri. The sequence goes on from JANDJT010000050.1 coordinate 23,013,886, forward strand.
TGGGCGAGGTCAGCGTCCTGGAGATCAGACATGGCATGGTGAAGCATTCCTCTCCCAGCCTGGCTCAAATTCACCAACACTTAAAAGAAGACCATCATCATCATCATCAGCCCTCGAGTTCAGCACCATTAAACAAGTAAGAGTCTCTGAATCATCTTCAACGATATCTGGATTTTAATGAACATCAGTGAAGAGCGGTATTGTTCTGAATGATCTAAGGTGGAATTGTTCAGAGAGTGAAACTTCAGAGAGTGTGGTTAGCTACATCTCCAAAAAAAAATTTAAAAATCAGACTCTGGCAAAAAAATTCTTAAACATGTTTACGAGTACTGTGGTAATAGGAAAACTTTGGGTATACTTGAGTCAGTAATCAGATCTGATTACAGCTGTAGGACTTGAGTCTGGTTTTGGAGTTGAGTCCAATCTCAGGACATTTTCTGTATTGACTTGGACTTGTCTCTGACGTGTTGGCATTTGTACTTGGACTTGTCTTGGTCTTGGGCATAAGACCCCCTAAATATGATCTTGGTCATTATTGAGAGTGCAAAAATAATGTTCGTGATGTCTTTTCTTTTGTCAAGCACAAACTTTGACGAGAATAAATTCCATCTTCTAGAAAACTGCCTGAAGTAAAGGCTTGGCCTTGAAAAGGATTTGATGGTTTTTGATCTCAATCTTGACTCAATCTTGACTTGGCCTCAACCCCCTTAAGACTCTTGATCTTGGGCTTGTCCTGGTCTTGGACTTGACAATGGCGGTCTTGACTATAGCCCTAGATTTCCATAATGCTTTAGATCAAGGTTCTCTTAACTAAAATCATCTAAGATCATCCAAAGTATTAGTTAACATTAGCCTTAATAAAACCATTAGTGATGTTAACGCTGTATGAATTGATGATCGTTTAAATGTTAACTAAATACATCTTCATCAACTAATGTTTATTCAATCAATGTCTAAAATCCACATAAACTAGCACCAATTAAATGACCATTATGGACAGCTCCAGGGTCTCTGGTTCAATCCTGAGCTGAGATAACTATCTGTGGTGGGGTTCCTCTGGGTTCACCGTTTTTTCCCCAACTTCCAAAGTCATGCCAGAAGATTTGTTGGCTTAATTGCCCCAAAGTGGGAATGATCTCAGGGTTGCAAGGTGCCATGCGATGGACTCGCGTGTCATCCACAGTGTTCCTGGGAGTAGCCAGTGGAGCATTTGTGGCTCAATTGTTAAGGTTGGAAGGTTGGAGTTTCAAGCCCCAGCACTGCCAAGCTGTCACTGTTGGGCCCTTCAGCAAGGCCCTTAACCCTCTCTGCTCCAGAGGTGTGGCATCATGGCTGACCCTGAGCTCTGACCCCAGCTTGTTAGGATATGCAGGAGGAAAAATTCACTGTGCTGTAATGTATATATGTCAAACAAAGGCTTCTTCTTCTTCTAAATGGTGATAAATACCGAAGTATGCTGTTTGCATGACCACTTGAATCATCTGGTTACTTCGGGAATAATGCAGATCAGATTATAGTTTTATCTTAAAGGCATTTGTAGTCTCAGGTCTGTATTCTAACACAAAGATGGGTTTTCTTGAAGTTCCTCTGGATAAAGCTGACCACAAAATGCCATAAATGTATTCATACATTTTAGTATTTTATTAGTATAGTATACTTTAGTGTATCATCAGTGTGAACACTTTCACAGAGGAACGAATTCATTCATTCATCAAGTTTGATAATTAGATCGAAATTTGTTTGATTGTTGATATAAGGTTTATTTTTAATCTGTTAAGTGACATGCAACCCCATCCCCCCCAGAAAATGTAGCATGATAGCAAGTTGTTTTGGCTTTTTTTTTTGAGTTTCCCAGCAAATGTTTTCACATGATTTCACACAGAGTCTCTGAGCCTGAGACTTTTAAACCAAAAGCGACAATGTCCACAACCGATGTCGAAGTGGTGACGCGTGGATCTTCAGGACGGGGAGATGATTTGCAACCTACAGCTCCACTTGGCACAGAAGAACCATTACTGCTCTCTGATCATCCGACAAAGAACCACCTCCACGAGAACGTGAGTGTTAACTGTTAAAGTGTGTGGAGTAGAGTAGCCCGAATGATCAAAGTACATATCTGATGGCTTGCTGATATCATGTGATCAAAGGTCACATGATAACCATCGAGTTAGGTGTCAAGAGCTAACAGCAGGCTAGCAAGTAAGGTGTCACGAGAGTGAACTGCAAATTGAGATTGGTCGTCAGTCAGTCAGGACTTTTAGGATAGATAATGTCTGCTTATAAGTTTGCCATGAGGACTTTTCAGGCTTAAACATTACAGAAAGGTGTAAATCGCAGCCTTGTAAAAGCACCAATCCTTTCTTTACGTCTTTCCTCTGGTCAGTGTTTGAACGTCACGCAGCTCCTTTGGAACTTCGGTTTGGATCAGGCATCTCACATCACCCCGGCTCACTTCACCTTCCTGTGTCCCGCTCTGCTCTATCAGATAGACAGCGGCGTGTGTCTTCACCACACAGATCCCCACACGCAGGAAGCTGGAAATAACGTGGCTTTTCTCAGAGGTGATCAGCCCCTGCATGTAGATGTTCCTCTGAAATGATAATGGAATGTGACCTAGAGGAGTCTGATATTAAAATAGTCTTATAATCTCTGATCCAAACATCGTAAAATAAAGCAGACGTGCTAAAAGGCTATCGCTGTTGCTCCAGTTCAGGACTATTCAACTGAGTAATGTTTCACACAGCCTGACGGACTACTTCTAATGAAATAATATAAAAGAGAAAACAATCACCAATGTGAAGTTCATGGCATATAAGTAGTCATTTATGCTCGAATACAAATATGTATCTCTTTTTGTAAGAAAAAGAAAAGTAAACTATTGATTTCAACACATTTGGGCATAAATACTTATGATAACTATTTGTTTACTTTCAATATATTGAGAGAAAGAAAGAAAGAGACACTACAAAAACAATATCTCAGCGAGTTAAGATATCTTTAATTAAGGAAAAATGATCTTATATTTATCATTGAGATTATTATTGTTATCTAACAAATACACGTCAAGTAGGCCTATTTCTATAAATGTTTAATCGATTTTTAAATTGAAATTGTCTTATTCTATTGTCAGATAATTTAGCTTCTTTCTAGAAATACGTAAATACTTGAAATAAGCAAAATTATCTGCCAACAGAATAAGACAATTTCAAGCTTGAAATGTGTAAAAATATCCAGAAATAGGCATAATAATCTTATATTTGTTTAAAAACAGTCTAATAAAGAGATATATTAGTCGTATTTGCCCATATTTAAGATATTTTTACTTACTAAGATTTCAGAAAGAAAGGTAACGTAAGTAAAATGAACTAAAGTAAACTATAGTAAATTATTAAATAATGTAAGATAAAGTAACATATACCAAATGAAGTAAGTAAAGTAAAACTGTAAAGTTACTTAAAGTTCATAAAAAAAAATTAAATAAGATAAAGTGAAGTATTGTAAAGTAAATTGAGGTATAATGCTTAAATAAATAAGGTAAGGTGAAATAAGTAAATAAGTTAGATGAAAAAATACGGTGAAGTAAACTTGGTAAAGTGAAGTAGTATATGTGAAGTAAGTAGTCAAGTCATACATTTATTTATGTAGCATGTTTAAAGACGATAAGTGTTGGCCAAAGTTCTGTACAAAAGCATCAGTCAAATCCAAACATCAATGAAGTGAAATAAAACAATAAAACAATAAAAGCTTTCAAACATAAAAACTGGACATCCAAAGACAAAAGACAGGACAAAACAGAAGATTTGATACTAAAGACCACCCCCCCAAAAAAAGACTCAAATGCCTGGGAAAATAAATACATTTTTAAACTGGATTTTTAAAATGTCCAGAGCGGGAGATAGCTTTATAAAAAATCAAAGCTGTTCCATAAACTCAGAGCTGCGACAGAAAAGGCTCAGTCACCTTTAAACTTTATCTGACTCTGTGGAAAAAGTTGAAAGTTGAAAGTATTTGGCTAGATCGTCAAGCTCAGGTTTACAGAGATCTAAAAACAAATAATAAATTACTTCACTTAGTAAGATAAAGTAGGTAAAGTGAAGTAATGTAACTAAGAAAGTAAATGTCTAAATGTAGGCAGACTAAGTGAAGTAAATGAAATGAAAGTAAAGGAAGTAGCAGGTGAAGTGAGGTAAAGTAAGTACAGAAAGCAAAACAAAGTAAGAAAGGTTAAATAAATGAATGCTAGTGAAGTAAAGTAAGTATGCAAAATAAGTTAAAGTAAGGTCAAGTAAGTAAAATGAGGTAAAGTAGATTAAAGTATAGTAAAATAAATAAATAAATAAATAAGTAATGTAAGGTAAAATAAAGTAAGAAGGTAAAGTAATGTGAAGTCAGTAAAGTCAGGTACGTGGATGATGTAATTGAAATTATAGTAAGTATCAAGTAACTACTTGTTGTATTGTAAATATTAATTACGTAACTACTTGAGTAACTAATGTATGGTAAAATGAAGTAAGTATCATGGTTTCATGATGTAATTGAAATTATAGTTAGTAATTAAATAGCTATTTGACTAACTAAGTAACAATAGTAAGTAATTAAGTAACTACTTGATTAACTAAGTAAAATAAGGCAAAATAGAGTAAGTAGGTAAAAATAAGGTAAAGGAAATTGAAGTATAGTAAGTAACTAAAAAAAAAATAAGGTAAAATAAAGTAAGTATGAAATGTATGCAAGTAGTGTGATGTCAGGTGAAGCCAGTTAAGTGAAGTATGTAGGTAATGTCATTGAAATTATTGTAAGTAATTAAATAACTATTTAATTAAATAAGTAACATAAAGTAAGTAGGTTATGTAAAGTAAGGTTTGTAGGTACAGTAAGTAAGAAAGAAAAGTGAGGTAAAGTAAGTAAAGTGAGCTAATGTTAAGTAAATAAGTGTAGGTAAAGTTTAGTGAAGTTAAGTATGTAATGTAAAGTAAGTTGGTAAAGTGACATGAGAAATTAACAAAGGAACAAGGTCAAATACGGTAAGTGAGTAATGTAAAGTAAATTTAAGTAAGTAAGAAAGTCCAAATGTACATAGGTCCAAACATTCTGCTGTAGTCACATGACCTAGTTTGGATATGTTGACATATAATTGTAGTTATGTATGTTATATTCATTCCATGTTAAAGCATTTTAAACACTAAGAACAAACTGTGTATATATTTCCTCTTAGCTCTGGGTTGGGCCTCTGTGGCACTGCTAGTAATCAGTCTGCCGTCCCTCATGGCCCTCGGACTGACTCCCCTGATCCCACCCGCTGCCCTCCGGACCTTCCTATGCCCCATGGCGGCCATGGCAGTGGGCACTTTGTGTGGAGACGCCCTGCTGCACCTACTGCCTCATGTAAGTGACCAGAATAACAGCAAGGGCAGTAAAAGTAAAAGGATGGACAGAATATCAGATTATTGTTTTATATTATCCCATATATTTTGTTTGGGTTTAAATGTAAAGTGAAAAAATTCAAACATACCAAATAAACATTGATCTGGGACAAAGAGACTATACTACTATTGTTGCTATATGTTTAATATTTTATTCCATTTTTATTATTCTAATTTGTTATATTTTATAACAACATTAGAAGATGATTTAATCTCTCAGATCTGTACATACATATAGTTAGGTGTATTTAAGTACGTGTGTGTGTGTGTGTGTGTGTGTGTGTGTGTGTGTGTGTGTTTGTGTGTATGACTAGAAGTCATTTCTACACAACATTAAGAGCTTAAAAGGTTAAAATATGACTTTTAAATGTCAAACATTAAAATATGCTTCGTGGGTCTGATAAGTGGTGCATTAGCATTCTTAAAGCATGAATATGTAAATGTCGTTGTGTTTAGCTCTTGAGTGTGGGTGTGTGTGTGTGTGGGTGTATGTGTGGGTGTGTGTGGTGTCTCAGGCGAACTCTGGGCCACACAGTGATCACCATGATGCAGTGTTAAAGGGCCTAAGTGTGCTCGGTGGACTCTACCTGCTCTTCGTGTTTGAGAGTGTGCTTGGACTCAGGCACAGCTATAAGGTGAGCTTCTCTCAGTAGAACACACACACACACACACACACACATTAAACACTTCCCTTAATGAGTATGGGAACCTGTGAATTTGTTTTAGAATTTTGGATTTTTTTTCCACTCAGAAATCAAAGAAAAGAAAGCAGAAAGCAGCAGAGGACCGGGAGATGGAGGCATTGAAGGGTAAGTTTGAAAAGATGAGGACACACATAGGAATTATAGAGTTAAATCCAAATGAACTAAAACCTGAAGCTGAATTCATGAAGCTTGGAAAAAACAAACCCAACATGAGTAATTTGATGTTTTCGAGAGAGTTTTCGCAGCAAATATTAGAAATGGGAATTCAGCATTTTTACATTCAGCTTAACACAACTGAGTAGTAGAAAATTCAGCAGTAGACAATTCACCAGCTTAAATTTACACAACTTTAGATATAGAATTTCAGGTTGTAAACATCTGTGGATAATCAGAGAATACATCTGTCATATTCAAAAAGAGCAAACAAGCCTAGATATATTTCAGCTCAATCCTGACCAATCACAAAAAAAAAACACATATCACCAAGATGTTCTCGAGGAATAACTTTTCTCAGCATCTGTTTATGAAATTTCAATTAGTAAGTAAGGTAAAGTAAGAAAAGTAAGTAAATAAGTACGGTAAAATAACTTGGGTAAAGTAAATTGGTAATGTTACGTAAAGTAAGTAACATAGCCAAGATAAAGTAAGAATAGTTAAGTACGTACATAAATAAGTATGATAAAGTAAAATAAGTAAGTAAATAAATAAATATGGTAAAGTAACATAGATAAGGTAAAGTAAGAAAAGTTAAGTAAAGTTAAGCAAGTAAATAAATAAGTATGGTAAAGTAAATTAAGTAAAAATTTGTAGGAAAATAAATAAATATGGTAAAGTGACATAGGTAAGGTAAAATTAGAAATGTTAAGTAAAGTTGAGTAAGTAAATAAATGAATATAGTAAAGTAACAGGAAAGTTAAAATTAGAAAAGTTAAGTAAAGTTGAGTAAGTAAATAAATAAGTATGGTAAAGCTAATTAAGTAAAAAAAGTAAATATGGAAAGGTAATGTGAGTAAAGTAAGTTCATAACTAGGTATGGCAAAGTTAATTAGGCAAAGTTAAGTAAGTAAAACAATATGTATGCAAGCAAATGAATATGTTCAAGTGAATTAGGTAACGTTATGTAACTAAACGAAAGAAACATAGATAAAGTAAAGTGTGTATATTAGTGTATATTGTACACTGAATCTGAATTCACATTTTTCAGGTACAAACATTTTAAGCAGTATAAAATTCAGCACTTCATATTTACATTGTTTGGGAAATTCCGGACATGAAGATTCAGGATGTGAAATTTCAGAATGTTTTTTCTTTCCACGAAAATGACCGCTTTACCTACTTACCAACATTACCTACATGCTTTATTTTACTTCACCTACGTACCTTACCTGCTTACTTCAATTTTCCTCCTTCACTTAACTTTCATATACTTCATTTACCCATGTTTCTTAACATACTTATTCACAGCACAACAATAGGCATATCACATCGATACAAATTTTTCTTTCAAGCATCATAAACTTAGATTTAGGTTCTGGTAAATCGAATTACTATTCAAGAAATCAACATTTTCACCACAGTCTACATTGGACACCATCTTGGTTTATTTTTGACTTGTTGATATCCTACAGATCAAATATTCTAAATTAACACTATGTGGGAAAACTAACCATTTTCAAGTGATCTAGCCATTATCAAATGAGTTTTTTTTTTTTCATTTAAAATGTCCAAACCTGACACTGATACTGATTCTCACACTGAGATGCTCCTGAAAGCGAGACCAGTGTCAGGTGTTAAATTAGGTGGTTGTAAATAATTCAAATGAGATCAATGCAAGAGACTGTTATGATCAAAGAGTGTAAAGGCTTTTCATGTATAATACATTCGAGCGAGAGTGCGTCAGTAAAGTCATGAAACCTGTGGTTCTCTTCTCCAGGTTCTTCTGCTCCTGAGCACTCTGTGATTCCTGAGTCGGGTCACGGTCATTCTCACGCACCGCCAGATCGAAGCTCCTCCGGCCTCAGCACCGTCGCCTGGATGGTCATCATGGGAGACGGAATCCACAACCTCACGGACGGACTAGCGATCGGTGTGTATGTCCGAGCAGGTTACCGTGGGCGATGTGGCCATGACATAAAGGAAGGAACACTACGCGGTGTGCTGTTAGAGGAAAATAAGCAGTGATGGGGTAGTGAGAGTTACTTATACCACCCTAAAGAGGATCATTTTCCTATACAACACATGCCGAACTGTTTTATTCCTCTTATACCACAGCGATTTGCTCGTTTTTATTTATTAAAGAATGACACCTCATTATATATACAGTGCCCTCCATTAATATTGGCACCCTTGTTGGTAAATACGAGCAAAGGTGGCTGTGAAAAATTGTCTTTATTGTTTAACCTTTTGATATTTTGTTCAAAATAATTCACAAAACTACTCTGCTCTCATGGATAGCAGACAATTGCAAACAAAACACAGGTTTATCCAAGAAATATCTTTTTTATGAGGTAACACATAGGCCAAATTCCCTTAGTCATTCATAACAATGGGTAAGACCAAGGAATAGTAAGAGCCTTATTATTCGTTATTCGTTAAACCACACCATGTCTCGGCTTTGCTCAGAGCTCCGAGCTCACAGGTTCTCATATTACTCCTTTGTTTGTTTGTTTTTTGTCCTTGTCTCCTGCAGGTGTGGCGTTTTCTCAGAGCCTGGCTGGAGGACTCAGTACCACTATCGCTGTCTTCTGCCATGAGCTTCCTCACGAGCTGGGTACGACATTCTCTCCAGCAGTTCTGGTTGCTTGTACTGCCCCAACACCTTACTAACACACTTTATGTTGGTATTTCCTTTCATTTGTCGCACGTGTGTGTACATAATCATAAGTAAATTAAGTAAGTAAACAGCTGTGTCTGGGAATGATGTGTATAATGTGTATAATATGTGTATAATTATGTGTATATAGCAGGACTAACGGTTTCAGCACGTGTGTTCAGGTGATCTGGCCGTGTTGCTGGCTGCAGGTTGGCCTGTACGCAGACTGGCACTCTTCAGCTTGCTCTCGGCCCTGCTGGGGTACGTTGGAGTGCTGATTGGCACTGTACTGGGTTACCAGTGGGCACGGCACTCGCCCTGGATCCTCACACTCACCGCTGGAGTCTTTCTCTACGTCGCACTGACTGACATGGTGAGAACAGTAGCTGTGGTTGAGACTCTAAAACGGCAAACTTATTCATATCAATGCAATGCAGTATGGGTGCCAGTCGGCACGGTAACGCACAACCTTTTCTGGACAGTAGCATCGCCTCACTTGAAGTATTAGTAAAGGTGCGGATTATAATATTAAAGGTGTTCCAAACCTGTGAGAATGATATAAATTCGAAGATATCTTAATTGAAAAAAAGCTGTAATTCCCAATATTTCCATGCCATGTGTCAGATTAGGTTTTTTTATTCGAGGATTCTGTTGAAAATTTTCCAGCCCAGAAATCAGCCCCGCCTCCAGGTTCAGCAGAACTACTCAGCGATTTTCCTTAAAAAAAAAAAAAAAAAAAGTAACCGAAAACTTTGAGGCCCATTTTGCTGTGGTGTGCTAGCTAGCTTGATTTCGCTAGTAACAAACAAACTGGCGATTAAAAACGAATCGAGAAGAAGGTTATTATATAAACTGAGATTCTAATACAGACATGGGGGTGTTTTTAATTTGCATATTTATATTCTTAGGATTTTTAATTATGCGAGAGGTGTTGAAATGTTCTTCAGCCATGTCAGTAGTTTCTTGGGCATTAAAAATATATTTTTTTTGGTTTAACATACATCTGAGATCAAAAGTTTGCATCCGGTATGGATCTTAAATAGGGGCAAAAAAAGCAAGTATACCTCTGTTTAACAATTTAGAAGAATAGCAAGATTTTTGCTGGGTTTATCCTGCTTTAAAACAACAATATGAAGTAAAGTGAACATTATACTGAAATAAAAAAGAAAAAAAAAGCAAGCAGCCAAAGTTTTGGCAGTTATAAATAATAATAAAAAAAAGGTTTAAAAAAAAAAAAAAAGTTTTTGAAGCTTATCTTTTTATGATAAATGTTTTGATGATGATAATAATAATAATAATAATAATAATAATAATAAAAATAAAGGCACATCTGTGATTTGTTCGTGCAAAAGAAATGTTTTTCTTCAATTTGTCTTTAGGGTGTACAAACTTATGCACTCAACTGTATCTGTTTAAAGCTTTAAGATCATGCATTTACCAGAAGTCCTCAATGTATATACTGTTATAATGAATTTAGCTTGTTGCTAACATTTCTTGGAACCCTATTGTGCTTCCAGATGCCCGAGATGCTGCATGGAGATCGAGGTTCCGCGAGTCCTCTCAGCTCGTTCCTCCTGCAGAGCGTCGGCTTGCTCGCGGGAGCTGCCATCATGCTGTGCATCGCTCTCTTCGAGGAGAACCTCAGCGTTAACTTGGGGGACGGATGAGAGACAGAAAATAGCATGTGTGGAATCGTAGAGCAGCACCAAACCTTGCTAACATGGACGTGTGATGGCTATTTAAACGTGGGTTTGCGTGCTGAAAGGACAGCGCAGGAGGAGAAAAGCCGCTTCGGCCAGACTGACAAACAGATCTGTTTACTGATTTGACTCAAAGCAGCTTTGGGAATTTTTTTTATTTATTCCTCTAATATCACTGAGGAATGTTTTTCTCTGACTCTTGAGTCTCTCAGTACGTTTACATGGACAACGATAATCCGATATGAACCCGATTAAGACGATACTCTGATTAAGAAACTAGCATG
>JANDJT010000050.1:23031209-23042480 GCA_024331685.1 Stegophilus panzeri
TATTAAAAAAAAAAAAAAAAAAAAAAAAAAAAAAAAAATGAACGAGTGGGAGATATGGCGAAAACATCCTTGACATCTTCAAGATATGCTTCATGATTTTCAGTCTCGCTTAAAATAATAATAAAAAAATAAATACAAAGTGCCAACACGTTGGTGGAGCCATATTATGAGAGAGTTTTAAGGGGGGGGATATGGTGAAATGGAGGGGAGAGGGAAAAAAAAAAAAAAAAAGATTGTAAAGCCCAAATCAAACAGTGAGTAACAATGGAGCTATAAAAGCACCGAACACCTGACGATACACAGAAAAGCATATCATGATCGCAATATTGATGACATTTCATCATATCGCCCAGCCCTGGTTTAGACGTCTTTCAGTCTCGGTCACTGAAAGCTAAAGTGAAATTTCCTGGTGCAGATTGCTTTAAAATTACATGGAATGTTACATGGTTTTAATTGGGGATATGCTCTTTTTAAAAAAAAAAAAAAAAAAAAAAAAAAAAAAAAAAAAAAAAAAACCCGAGATTTTCCCCATCACTGTTAAATCTGTTGCCTGGGACAACCAAAGAAGAGAGTTTTTTTTTTTTTTTTTTTTTTTTTTTTTTTAAATATTTGTAATCTGTAATTACGGCTGAACTGCTCCGGAAAGTTTTTCATACTCAGTCGGTGGAGTATTCCCTGTCCTATGTTAACATACGGAGCAAAGAGAAATGTACACACACACACACACACACACACACACACACACACACTTCACTAGTTCTTAGTCCAGACCCATCGACTTAATTGTACCACAACAGGCCAAATCAGTAAGCAAACTCTTAGGCATTTTTTGGTTTTTTAAAAAACAAAATAAAAACAAGACATGAAAAGCTTTAACAAACCCACGTATAAAGTGGCTGAACAGTCCCAAGTCAAGCTTGTGAGTCACAAATGCTAACTTAACGCCAAACTGCTTTAGGAAAGAAAGGAAATGGAAGATCTACACCAGCGCATCCGTGAATCAAACCACAAAAACATTATTATTATTTTAATTTTCTGAATGCTAGTAGTATTGACGTGGTCTGATGCCCATCACAGTCTCCAGCAAGTCTTTATACATTCCACAAGAAAGTGCCACATTTATTTATGAAAGCAAAGCCAGATGGTATTAAAAAGAATACACACGCACACACTCACAGGGGGAGAAAAAAAATTAAATTTTTTTTTTTTTTTTTTTTTTAAAAAGTGGTTGATTTACGAGGACACGTTCCTCCAGTCAGAATGCTATGGTGCATGTCGAATTATTGCACTTCGATCTAATCCATTTCGGGTGGATACTACGATGCTATCACGAGATAGAACACGACTCATGCTTGACGTTCTACGAGACACTGTTACGACCAACTCCGAAATGCACAACCACACACACACACACACAAAAAAAAACAAACAAACAAAACAAACAAACAAACAAAAAAAAAACCACGGCACACGTCTAAAAATTTCACTAAAGAATCCACGCTTCAGGAAACTAAACAGTGTTTAAACCCCGCCCCCTCCCCTCCCCCCATTTAGAATTCGAATATGTCACTAGCTAGCACAAATACATCATTGAATTTGATATACAAAGATTATTCACTCCTTTGTGATGACACAAAGCGATTCCTTTTTTTCTTTTTTTTCTTCGAGGCTCCTGATTGTTCACGACACGATACTCACGTAGAAACTAGCCGTTGTTCGACGGATTGAAAGTTACACCAATTTGATCATTCGTAAGGCTCACTAAAAAGGTATCAATGGAAGACCGTACCCTGTGGCATGTACTTGAGAACAAAAGGCACAATCCCACATATTTATCACATGGTGGAGGAATTTTTAAAAAGACAGTAAAGATGCTTACAGACTCGTACGTAATAGCAGCATGCCACATGTAGCACTAAATATGGACTAGCTGAGATGCTTGGTCAGTTTTAGATTGGATATGAAATCGACTTCATAGCTTTGTGATTGGCTTTTTTTTTTTTTTTTTTTTTTTTCTTTTCTTTTTTAAACAATTCACATTGGAAAGAAAGGGGAAAAAAAATATATATTCCTGCATAGCTTTCGTCACATATGATCGGATGGAGTTTAAAGGGATCCCCATATGCCTCGTATAAACACTAGTCTAATCAGGCGATGCGTCATTGAGGGCGTTAATTAATTAAACAAGTTGCCAATGAAAGAAAGCAGCTTTTTTTAATTTATTTATTTTTTTAAACGACATTCATTCGTTCGCATATTAAAACAGCACTGAAATTTGACTCGAATCTCAGGACAAAGCGATGACAGTGTAGTTGATTAGATTTCACCCTTGGTTAAAAGGGAAAGGACATCAATCGAAGTTTTAAAAGCACCTACAGACTAAAAAAAAAAAAAAAAAAAAAAAAAAAAAAACTTTACGTTTCAGAAGGCCTCGTAGCGCCAACTTACTAAACAAAGTTAACGGAATCTTAGTGTATACGCGTGCATCACAAACAGTTGTTATTTATTTATATATATATATATATATATTTATATAGAAGTTTTTTTTTTTTTTTTTAATGTTTGAGTTTTGAGGTAAGATCACAAGTTAAACATGACTGAAAAACCCTTACAGCATGTTTCAGTGCATGGCGCTCCTTCCATTTAACCCTCCGCTCGTTTCTAAACTACAGAACGTTTATGTAGAGAAAAGAACGAAAAGTGATGAAAAGTTGATGCTATTTTCTGAAACACTTCCCGCATTAATTGATAAGCAAGGACACAGCAGTGCATCCGTGTGCTTTTATATATATACACGTCTATATATTCCACAATACACAAGAAATAATAAAAGGATCGTTTTTTGTTTTTTTTGTAAGCCTCCCAACACGATTGTTTTTTTTTCGTCCCCAGTTTGTTTGTTGTTTTGGTCTTGATGCTAGTTGGCTCATAATGAGCTACTTTGCCTTTTCTAAATGTACTGAGGTTTCTTTTATTACAGAGGTGCCAACGTTGCTAATAAGAAAATCTAACAGACAAAAACCCGTGGAGCTTTAGGTCTGTGGACGAGACGCTAATTTATAATATTAATAATTATTTTTTTTATACAAGCAACAGTAAGAAAACTGAGGATAAGGTTCGGTGTGATATTTAATTTTAGCGGCCAAAACGTGTCATGTGACATCGTCACAACACGCATTCACTCGAACAAGAGTACAGCTTAAAAAGGTCTCATTTACCAACAATCACTGCGAAAGGCCACGCAACACAGTTTCGCCAATTCCAAGTAGTTTTACGCAAAAAAATAAAAAGGCACAAAAACCCTTACAGGTTGCATTGCAAATTTAAAAAAAAAAATAAATAAATAATAATAATAAATCCATAAAAATCACCGCAAAATTCAAGCATTTTTGGCCGCAACGATCACAAAAAAATAAATCAATCCACGAAATCCTGTACGGACTGTATTTACGTCCTTTCCCCTTCGGTGAATTGGCGTTTCCTCCTGACAAATTGTATACATTGTTTGCTCTGACGGCGCTGTAGTTCTCCCTTATCGCAAAATTTGTAAATGCTACACCAAAATTCTACATGTTGGCACCTCTGATAATATTATATACTATTTGAGAACAATCAATCTTTTTGGATTCCTTTTAAAAAAAAAAAAAGGTTTTAAAAGACAGACTTTAGAGAAAAAACAAAAAAAACCCATTCCCGTTCTTAATGAACCTAAAGGAACAGCTAGTGTAAAGCCTATAACCTCATTATCTTACCTCCAATACATTTTTTTTTTTTTTTTTAAAACATGCTGCAGATACTAACACGTAAAAGCTCAAATAAAACCCACACAGACCATCGCACAGACAGGATGCTTCCTAATTAGTCCTTGGAGGAAAAAAAAAAAAAAGGGGAAAAAAAAAAAAAAAAGATAAAAAAAATAAAAATCACCTGACGAACACCATTAAGCTATTTCGCTTAACCTCTGTGGCGTTACGATGCATTCTCTGCAGATATGTGTGCTTCTCGACACAATCTCGCCATCACGACGACGAGACCCCGTATATTTTACGAAATCTTCTCTCAAGTGCTGCAACTGCTCGCCCGCTATACCGTTTCCTCTTAAGGCAGAATCGCTAGAGATAAATAGGACGAAGCAGGAATCAGATAGGTATTTAAATATTGCCTTAAAACGGATGTGTCTTCAAGTAGTAGGGACGTTAAAAGTCCGCTGAGGTAAATTAGACATTCCATCAGTCGACACCACCTTCGAGAGCATCAACTAGACATTAAAACACAGACACGAACGGATTATTATTAAGACGCACTTTTGAAGTAGCTACAAGTTCTCCCCTTTTCCTGCGAACTGGATGCGAGTCACAGAGAGCTGTAGTTGCAAAAGTTTATTTTAAGCGCTGAATAAATCGCAAGCTCGACATGTGGATCGGTGAGCGTTACTTCGAAGAATTAAAAAAAAAAAAAAAACCCCAAAGACAACCCAAACCCTTACTTTATTTCTACCCTTCTGATAAAGTTAAGGCATTTCTCAGTTGATGAAGAGTTGAGATATCGATCACCCTTGAAAACAATTACTAAACATTTCCCATAAATGCCTTTCGAGATCGCATGTGATAGAATAACTTTCATACCATTTACGGATCGATATCGTGATGCAAAAACGACGCTAAAGGATGGCTTTTTCTTTCTAAACTTCTTCCCACCTTTGCGTTCTTATAACTTAACTTGAACTAGAATTATTTATATATTCTTCTCAAATAAATATGAATTTGGTTTTTGTTGTAGATCACGCAACATATATTACTGTAGAATTCATTCAAGTTACTCTATAAACTCATTCATATGAAGTGCAGAGAAGAAAATTATGGCACCGGTTTTGAAGAAAGGACCATCATGCGCGTTTTTTTTTTTTTTTTTTTTTTGCATACGGTTGTTCAGCTAAAACCCGCTCCTGTACCCCCAACAGCGTGAACACAACCTTCAGCTACAAAAGATATCCAGGCCCAGCTTTCCTCTGCACAAGCTGCCTGTTTATTCGTCACGGACACACGGATAAAGAACCGATCCAGCTCCGAGAAGCTTCTTCTGATTACTAAATGGCACTGAATGAGAACAGAAAGCACTCTTCGACCAAAGAGCACTTTTTTTTAAATGACCATTTCGCCTCGACTTCTACTTTATCGCGTTTATAAATCGATACAAGTGGCAGTGCAAATCTATTTTAATGCCTCAATGAACCCCTGTGCATTCACGGTTCTCTTTTCATTTTGGCGGCCTTCTGTATTTATGGAAAATAAAAAAAAAGAAATCTGGTTAACTCGCTTCTGCCATTCCGGACTAAAAGTTGAAAACCTAAATATGCCTCGGCCACGTTCGCTACAACACACTCGGATTTGTGAGGACCGTGTGCTTGTACACACACGCACAAAATACACAATGTAGCTGCACGTGAACGCAAAAGAACGTAGGGTGCATCTTCTAATGTTCCATTTGAAAGGACAGTCAGAGGTGGACAAATCTGGGTTTCGTGTTCGGATATTTGTAGTTATATATAACACACACACACACACACACACACACACACTAGGTAAAACGAACCAAAAACACACTCCTTATTGACTTTCATATGCATGTTTATATTTAATGCACTTCATGGTGTACACACACACACACACACACACACCACTGTAACTATAGCACAAGCTGCTCACTCACGACACTCCAGCTAATGGTAGCACAATCTATTATTTTTTTTTTTTTACAAAGTAGGTTAATCCACAAAAAGTCGATGACGTGAGGACGTCAGGCAACGACTTGCTGACGTTTTGTCGAGGGCACAAACGTGATCTGCTACATCGGAAACTTTGTAAGAACAGAAAGACTCCCGGTCTTCATTAAACGCGCTCTACTTCCTAACTAGCTCGCTATACGTTTTTACACTTCGTTAGCTGGAGGTTTTGTCCCCCCCACCCCCAAACTTCAGACAACCAAAACACGGAGCTTTTAATAAATTTATGATGTGTCCACCCCTGACAAGTTCCTTATTTAATTTGAACAAATCTCAAGCGCTGTAATATTTTTAACCATCAAATTCAATTAAAACAATTCCCTTTTTTTTTTTCCCTTTAAGTACATGGTCTGCGATGATTTTATTGCAAAAACCGCGATAAGACGTGGACCAATTCTCCTGAATTCTTTCAGCGCCCACCTACAATCACCTAAAGTATTTCAATGAATGTTAACACGGGGGGGGGGGGGATTTAAGGGGGGCAGATTCTGCTGCTTCACTCTATAGGTTAGTTTTAAAAACAGTTCCCATGGCTTCGGTGAGACTCGGACAATTCGGGTTAAGGACACGGCTCAAGCAAATCCCTTTTCAATTCCCTGTGGTCTCAAATATATTGGAAAATGTAATAATAATAATAATAATAATAATAATAATAATAATAAACAATAACAGGGGAAATTAAAAGCCCTTTCGACTGATTGTCTCTTTACTAATTGCGCAAATATTGCATGTCTACAATTTTGCGATTAATATTCCTTAAATTTTCTGAAACGCTGTGGCTTTGATGTAAAATGAAAAGGAAGCACATTGGTACACTGAACAATTAAATCAACCTTTGGCAATAAGGAAGCATTAAAAGGGGTGAGGGACAACAGATTTTAAGTATCATAGCCAAGCAGGCGTTTTGTTTTTGCCAAATTATGAACGCTACGAAATTAACGCAACTTTGGTCATAATAATAATAATAATAATAATAATAATAATAATAATAAACAATAACA
The DNA here is from genome assembly GCA_024331685.1 of Stegophilus panzeri. Taxonomy (NCBI): domain Eukaryota; kingdom Metazoa; phylum Chordata; class Actinopteri; order Siluriformes; family Trichomycteridae; genus Stegophilus; species Stegophilus panzeri. The sequence goes on from JANDJT010000050.1 coordinate 23,037,993, forward strand.
ACAACCCCCCAAATAAATCCCTATGCGAAAACCAGCGATGTGAAATACCACGCAATCGCCGATCCTCGGTTTGAGCTCACGAATAGCAGAAGTTAAAGCCGTACACCCTGACGGGGTAAAAGACGCTCGATTAAACACAACTCGCTTCCCAATGAAGGTAAACAAACCGAACTGACAAAAAGTGTTCAAATGAACTCCCAAGTGATCCTCCAGCGAAAGGCTCGACTAAAGTTTCATATGGCTAAAAGTTAATAGTCTGTAGAGGAAGCACCACTTAAGCTGCGAACGGTGACAAGTCGAACTGAACGGATGTTTTTTTTTTTTTTTTAAAGAAAACCTGTTCGAAAGGCACTGCGAAAGCAGCTCAACATTTCGATATGGTCCGCTGGGAAAACACTACACGGAGATTCCAGCTAGCAGCCGCCGAGTTCCAAAACCCCCTGCCCCCCCAACAAAAAACAAAACAAGTGTTCGTTTCCCCCCCACAAGATAAAAGGTGGTCCCTTAGGAGCGAGGATCAGTTTTCAAAAGGCCTACATCCACTCTGACGCTTGTGCTTTCGATTTCCTATTCGGTTCGTATCGGTGTCATTTCGGATGACTGATGGTACACCCTGGTGCTTCTCTTTTAATCTGAAATAACAAATACGCTCTGTGTAAACCTATTGCAATGTCCCCCCCAGTTTATTCCTTCCTCCCAAATAAAATGCCTACAGTAAACATGCACCATTTGTGACCTTTCGAACACAGAGGTCAATGGTCATTTGGCTTAAGGTTGTATGGTTTCCCTTGTCTCAAAGAAGAAGAAAAAAAAAAAAAAAAAGAAGAAAGATCTGCTTAGTTTTGTGCTGAATTTGATTGCACCTGACATACAACGCACAAACTTCAAAAGCAAGACTCAAGTACGGGATGGAAATCTGGTTGGACTGCTAAACGCACACAAACATCAGTTTCTCTTTCTCTCCCTCACACACACACACACACACACACACACACCTATTTGAGACCATCTAATACATGGCCCACACCTTCGAGCTAGTTTACAGTAACCCGTTTAAACTGTTCCTCGGGGCAGGCTGGAAATTCCTCTGCAAGGCCACAGCTTCTCATAAGAAATCCATCTCTCACACACACACACACACACACACACAAAAGAATAAAGCAGCTGCATAATACTAACCTTAGCCGAGTAAACTGGGCTTAAATTAACAATTAGTTTAAAAACAACTAGCTAGCACTCACGGAAACTCGAGCACACGAGATGGCTTGGAACATTCGACTTCTCAAAAACAAGAACCAACGAGTAATTAAATAAATAAAACCACGTTCGTTCCTGGTCATCCTCTAATAGTAGTAAAAGAAAAGCAGTGATGATGGGGGGTGGGGGGGAAGGAGGGTTGTGTGGCTGTAATTGCATATCTTTTTTTGACTAGGTGTCTAGAAAGAAAGAAAGACGGACAGACAGACACAGAGACAGACAGACGGACACAGAGACAGCGAGAGAGACAGAAAGAAAGAGAGAGACAGAAAGAGAAAGAGAGAGAGAGAGAGAGAGAGAGAAAGAAAGAGATAAAGAGAAGATCAAACTGAGCATCCATACACACAGACGTGTTATTGTGTGTGTTGTATGTCGCAAGGGCTCTAGGATGCAGATCGGCTCACTCGGTCAGACAGCCGTCCAATCCGAAGGCGGCGCCGTGACGATCTTTGCCGTAGGTGTGGCGAAGGCCTCCGTTGGGCAAAGGGGGGCAAGCGGCTGTGATGCCGCAATGCTTGAGCAGGTTGAGCCTGGGGGAGGAGGGAGAGGAAGAGGGGGCGCTGGAGGAAGAAGGCTTCATGGTTGAGAGGATGAGAGCGAGGCAGTCGGCCACGGCTTTGTTGGGGGCGCATGCCAGGGCAGGGGTATGACCTGAAACACACACACACACACACACACAATCAAACACCATCCACATAAAGCTCAAAACTAAAAGGACTACTTTATTTACCGCACTGCGATTTGGATGTTTGTCTACACAGAGAAATAACTGCTCACGGCACACTACGGCTGATTTGGATTATTTCATTAAAGGAAAAGAAGACATCTGTACGGAACTACAGCTCTGCCAATGCAGCACCCGTGCACTTCAAATCTCAAGAGATGATTAGGAGTGTGAACACTAGGTGGCGTACCCTCCTCATCCACTGCCAGCACTGTGGCTCCACGATTCAGCAAAGCCTGAACCACGGTGGCCAAACCATTCCTGGCTGCGATGTGAAGAGGCCTAGAGGACAGAAAGAGACACCAAGTAAACATTAAAAACACAGAAGACACCTACACACACACCCCAAAAAAAAATGCATCCACTTCTTATTCTGCTTTCACATTCAGCAGGTTCACCATCTTCTGGATTTTAATAAAATAACATTTTGAAAACAAATGCATGATCTTTCTATACTCCGAAATTTTTTTTTGATGACTATTATTATAAAATGTGGAGAAAAAAAAAAATAAAAAAAATAACGAATGAGTGTGTCTAAACTTTTGACTGGTAGTGTATATGTAATCACAATGCCCAGTTCTGTGATATTTCCAAATCAGAGGTATTTATCCAATATTTAAAGGAAAATTAAACTGCTGGAGTGGCGACTTTGCTTTGCTGCTTACTAGTGTGAATGCGGTGTTAGCAAAAAACCTATAGAACACAGACAATTCATGAATATTTAACACAGAGAGAGACTGAGTGAGAGAGAGACAGACAGAGAGACAGACACACAGACAGAGGGAGACAGAGAGGGAGAGAGAGACAGACAGGGAGAGAGACTCACATTTGAAGCATGCTGTTGGTTGCGTTGATGAGAATCGGGTTGTGGATCTCTTTCAAGATCAGCATGGCACACATCTCATGAGCCTGTAAGATGCAGACACATGAATACACACGCACACAGTTTAATGAAGGTGAGGAAACTAGAGGGCTAGAGCAGACAGTACCTTGCTGCAGGCCAGATGCAGGGCGGTGTTTCTGTTCACATCTAGAATGGACAGATCTGCGTTGGCACGATGCAGCAGCAGGGCTGGATACGATAAACAAGAACAGTTGCTGCATCGATATAACTGCTTCAATAGTGAATTAATTAAAATCCAAATCCAGCAGTGTTGTAACACCCGTTCTCTTGAGCAGCTCTTACCCACGGCGCCGCTCTTGCCCTTGTCGGCAGCCACCATGAGCGCCGAGCGTCCCGAGTGGTCCACGGCGTTGATGTCGGCCCCCATGCGCAGAATCAAGAGCAGCCCAGAGAGGTCCTCGGCTACGGACGCAGCGTGGAGTGGAGTCCTGCACACAGCGCGCGTTTACACCACACCGAGCCGTTAGAGAGCTCAAGAGAAATTTGGCGAGACCCCAAATGAAAATTTCCATATAAGATGTCCTAAGACTTTTCATGCTGCTCAATTACAGCACAAATCATTATCACGATTATTTTGGTCTATGTTGAGATCACGATTAATAAACACGATTACTTATTGACTTCGGAAACATTTATTGAACTTACATTTTTTAAAAGTTTATTTATTGCATTTTTAACAGTGGATTCCTTAAATATAAAATGCTTTTACAGACCTTCCCTTTGCATCCCTGGCATTGACCAGTGACGGGCCAAAACTGGAGTTCAAGAGAATTTCTGCAGAACCACCATGGCCATTAATTCTAACAAGGGAGGGGGGGAAAGGAGAAAAGAAAAAAAGACCATAAGACTTATGAAAACTGATCCATTTCATCTGATAACAATACACACTTAGAATATAAAAACTGTGCTTTGTATTTAAATAAATCAATAAATCACTGACTGTGGTGGACTTACAGAGCACAGTGCAGTGGGGTGAAGGGGTTTCCCTCCTTGATAATACATGGTTTCATTTCAAGTAAAACTTCCAAACAGTCTTCATGACCTGCCAACACACACAGAAATAGTTCAGCTAATTCTCACATTCCAAATATATATCCGGTCAATCAGCTACGCCTAGATGAGCCCCTCTGAAAGGGGGGCGGAGTTAGAGCCTCACCGTGATAGGCCGCCCAGTGTGTGGGGGTGAAGCCGTGGCAGTCAGTGATTGGATGGTGCGGGTTGGTGTGGTCAGCAGCAGACAACAATCTGGACAGGATCTCAGCGTGGCCACAGGAAGCAGCCAGGTGGAGTGCAGTGCAGACCTGAACATCTTTAGTCAGGACTGCGGTATTCTGGGACAGAAGCGCAGTCACGCAGTCCTCCCAGCCGAGCATTGCCTATGAGAAGGAAAGCGGTGTGCCTCAGTATAGCTCGGCCCGACCACACTCAAGCCGACCAGGACGGCCAGGAACCTTGGGGTGATTCTCGATGACAGCTTGACCTTTACAGACCAAATCTCAACAACTGCACGGTCCTGTAGGCTCATTCTGTACAACATCAAGAAAATCAGACCCTACCTCACCGAACAGGCTACACAGATACTAGTCCAGGCTCTTGTTATCTC
>JANDJT010000050.1:23068584-23084550 GCA_024331685.1 Stegophilus panzeri
TCGGGAGCAACTTGGGGTTCGGTGTCTTGCCCAAGGACACTTCGGCATGTGGAGTCACGTGGGCCGGGAATCGAACCACCAACCCTACGATTAGTAGACAACCCGCTCTACCACCTGAGCCACATAAATAAATACAGTATGTATGACAATAAATAAAAATAACAATTCCATATCCTATATGTTCATGAGAGGGGAAAAAACATCCATCCAGGTGTTCCCGGAGGTTTCTAAAGCTGTTTGGACATCACTTATTCATTCAAATCTTTCACTCCAACACAACTACGTATTACAGACAGCAACCGCGTCCGTCACCTCTCCAAAAATCTCTGCTGTAGCTTTTTAAGTTGTGTTTGAGGTGAAATTAAATATTAAACTTTGGACATGTAGTATGTACATACTGTATGTTGGGCATTTTATCAGGTAAACCCAGGTACCATATAGGTACTGTAGCCCATCTGTGATGATCCACAGTATACCATCTGTATACCAGTATACCATCTGCCCTTCAGTGAAAAGGGACCACCATATGACCCATCTAACCAGATATAATTTGGGTGCTGGACCACTCACTTCAAAGGTAACATTGCTGTATCACAACTCCAGCATCCTCTGCTTTCTGTCTGTGTGGAATTTCACATCTTCTCAAAGCGTCTGTAGGGTTTTCCTCTAGGTTCTCCGGTTTCATCCAACATTCCAAAGACTTTTAATTGCCGATAGTTATGAACGAGTGTGTCTGAGGCCCAATGATGGACTCTGTGTGTCCAGAGTTTTTGTGTTAGGATCCACATCCTCTGTAACCCTGACCAGGATAAAATTGATCCTGAAGATGAATGAATGAACATCAGTGACACTGACATGGAAGCTCATTCCTTAAGTCTTTCATTCATGTACAGTAATCGCTTTATCCTGGTCAGGATCACGGGGAATCATGGAAGTATGTTAAAATATACAAAATATACAGTACATTTTAACACAGTGTAAGCGGTTTGGGTTCTGTGGTTTCCTTGGGTTCAGGAATAAAAAGCTGTCATGGTTCTGAGAAATAACTCTTGTGGTATACTACTGGTCACTTTGCCCATCCAGTGAGCCGCAGTTCTGTGGGGGAAAAACATTGCTGTTGAGAGAAGCCAAAGGACAATGGACAGGAAGAAAGACTACTGTAACTTAAACAAGCACTCTTTACAACCGGGGTGAGCAGAAAAGCATCGCAGAACGCACAACACCTTGAACCTTGAGGTGGATGGGCTACAACAGCAGAAGACCACATCAGGTTCCACTCCTGTCAACCAAGGACAAGAATCTGACGCTACAAGGGGGACAGTCTCACTGAAACTGGATGGTTGAAGATGGGAAAATATTTTTCTGCCCAGTGCTCTCGAGCAGGTGTACATGTGTTTCTAATAAAGTGGCCGGTGAGTGTGTTTGCCTAATGTGCTTATTATAAACGTCTGACATCCCCTGTCATATTGTATGTATGAGACATATGAAACATAACCACATTCATAAACAGAATTTAGCAAATATAACTCTCTCTCTCTCTCTCTCTCTCTCTCTCTCTCGGAATAATTCGCAGCTTCCCAGCTCTCCACAGCTGCAGATCACTCTGTTTTGAAAGCTTTGGACTGGAGCTCATCCATCATCTGCAAACCGTCCTCCTCTCAAACTCCTGGCAGCTACTCATGCTAAAGCTCTTATAAAAACAAGCCGACACTCTGTCCGTCTCTGCCTTCTTTCTCACTCCACCTCCCAAAGGGGTTTCTGTGGTCGGGATTTGATTCAAACGCCTCGGTCTAATTGCAATAGTTAAACTGCTGTTAAATATCTGCACATTATTATACTCTGGCCTGTGTTGGACGTGTTCCTTCCAGCCTCCTAGTGTTGCAGAGACCTCCGGGGGCCTGATGGTCTTGTAACGGTCCTTTAAATGATAATGAAATGGTGGTAATGACTTCACCTTGTTCTGTGATCAGTGTTGTTTGTTTGCCATTAAACATAGTGCACGAAAATTCCTGTGTGTCTGAGCAACTGGGAAATCCACAGAGCAGAGAAGCATGTATGAAAATATTTACAGAAGCGGGACAAACAGGGAAATCCGAGACAAATCTGGAACGAAGTAGACGTTTGTATAACTTTTTCTCTGGCTCTCTTTCATAAATGCTTTTACATCAGGAAGGAAGTCACCCGGAGTGCCTCGCCAATTCCTCCATCTGCAGTATCCTACACACTGTGCAGTGTTACATAGAAGCTCCAAACCATTGAGAATCTCGCTTCATCTTTCCATGTGTGTTCCAGCGAACATGCTTTACCGTAAATGCGTATAGCTATCGATCGTCTGCAGGGCCGAAGAGAGTGGAAGCTGCTCAGGAACAACCGGCTCTCTGACTTCCCAGCAGCCCAGGCGGTGACTGCATTCACTGAGACACTCAGCAAGGAGCAGAGTGTACTAATCCGATCCCACGAGAGTAACCAGAGATGCCACACACACACACACACACACACACACACACACACACACACACACACACACACTGGATAAGCGAGAAGACTTCCATTAGTGATTCTTCGAAAGCCAAATACACTGATTGTTCTGCCAAACACCCTCTAGTTCAGCTCTCAAGGTCTGTGAGGTCACTGAGGAGGAAAATGACATAAATATACATAAAGAAGTAACAGGAGCAGGGTTATGTAAGTTACCCCGAAGCCTTCATGAGAAGTGTATTACTGTCTCAGTAGCTCACACCATGATGTAACGCAGCTTTATTAGGAATCGCAGCACAGATTCAGGTTTATCGGAATGTAAGGAATATGATCGTTTAAAAGAAATGCAGTCACCTGTCAGAACTTTTCCACGTTCTACAGCTAAATGTAAATGCTGATATCATATCATATATGAGTCAGGGCATCATCAGGGACCTATCCAGAACCTTTTGAGTAAGTAAACAGGTCCTGAACTCTCCTGAGAAACAAATAGTTCCAAAAAAAGTTCTTGGTTTGCATGTTCACTATACTGTAACTCATCCATCTGTTTTCCATACCGCTTCTCCTACACAGGGTCGCAGGGGAGCCTGGAGCCTATCCCAGGGAACTCAGGGTACAAGACAAGGAACAATTGCACACTGCAGACAATTTAGGAATGCCAGTCGGAATACAGCGCATGTCGTTGGACTGGCGGAGGAAACCGGAGTAACCCCGTGAAGCACAGGGAGAACATGCAAGCTCCGCACATACAGGGTGGAGGTGGGATGCGAACCCCCAGTCCCGGAGGTGTGAGGCAAAGGTCACCGCTTACTACCCACTAAGCCATCGTGCCCCCCTGGTACTGTAACCGTTATGTAAAATAACAGAAGCGGAAAACTGGAAATGCTGGAAAACTGACAAACATTGAAAAGCTAGACTTTTGCACAGTATTGTGTTTCTCAGCAATGAATAAAATATTTGGTAATATTTTCTAGTAATGTTTTTCTATAATCCATGCCAATTCCTGAGGTGTGAAAGGGAAACAATGATGATCACTCTGATCACTCTGATCTGGGCTCGGACTAATACGTGAGAAAGCACTCGGAAATTCACAGCAGCGAGCAGGTGACCCTTTAACTCTGAAGATATCAACTGATCTAACTCACGTTCCTAAAGTTCTGATTACTTCACGACATTTCTGAGGATACTTGAGATGATATCAGTGCCGATACTCGCCGTGCACCAAATCCTGAGCTTTGAAGCACACCGACCTCAGGAAAACAGAGTCATGCAGAGGAGTTATATTCCCCCCATTCTCTGTTTGATCATGCTGACTCACTTACATAGAAAATCTAGCCCACAATGTCAGAGACTTTATCAAAGTCAAACTTCAGCGCAGAAAATCCTCCTTGGAGACTTCCAAACCATGTGGCAGATTTTGAATGGTACTAAGGTTACTCCTTGTCATCGGGCGATCATGTGATTATAGCTATGATGATGCCATAGCTATACATTTCCTAGAGAGCATCGACCCTGCTCTAATCACCGGCGTCTCTGAAGTCATGAAATATGGACGAGTATGGCAATTGTTGTCAAGTGTTTTCAGCTGTTCTGTTATGGAGCTTGGAAGCAGAGTATATAAACAAGCAGCTGAATATATGAATAGAAAGTTCTTATACTTGTATTATATTACTTTAAATCTAATGATTTGTTTCCCCCATAATATTTAATAAATGTACATTTTTGCTTGTGGTTAAGATTCACCTTTAAAAACACCTACTTTGAAATGTAAGCACATATATACTCAGCAAAAAAAGAAACGTCCTCTCACATTCAACTGCTTTTATTTCCAGCAAATTCCTTAACATGTGTAAATATTTGTATGAGCATAAAATGATTCAACATTAATGAAGGTAATTCTAAGGTTCAAATCCTATGATGTTGAGTGAGAAGCACTTAGAAAAGACGTAACGACTGACTTCGTGTCTTAGGGAAAGAATTTGGTGACTGTCATTTCCTTCATGGAGACCGCAAAGATCTTCTGTAAGTCGCGTCGGATAAGGACATCTGGCAAATTCGGTAAATGTAAATGTAAATGTAAATATAACACTCCGAGGTTTGGTAGCTGGCGTGTGATAGGGAAGAACTAGGTAGGACATCGGAATTAGTGATGACTAAATTTGAAGAAATATGGGTAAAAAGTGAAGCTGTAGCTCTAATGAGAACCAGTGGTGGTCTCACATCTGCACCAAATCCACATCTCTATAACCATTATCATTTAAATGCTGACAAAAAAAAGTTGAAAGAACTTTTATCTTGTTTGAGAGACTGCACAAAAATTTATGCTCCTTCACACAGGAAAAAAAAACAGAACATTCCAAAAGCTAAGATCCCCCCCCTAACCCGAACCCCCCCCCAGGCATTCGTGTATTGTCGACCAAATGTCACTGAGATGCTGCATCACAGGAGAAGCAAAAGTTTGTGAACCCTTTGAAGTGATCTGCATTTCTGCATCGACGACTCCTAAAATGTTCCGATCTTTATCTAATCTGCTTTCTCTTCATCGTCTCCTTACAGCAGGTCAAGCATGCGGGTCACAAAAAAAAAAAAAACATGCCAGATGACGTGATCGATCTAGCTCCAATTGAAGATTAGATTTTAGAAGCTCTTGTAATTTTTTTCGTCAGTGACCTCGGATGTTTTAAACCCTCAGTTCGATATAGACATGACAATGTGAAAGAGAATATTGTGTGTGTGTGTGTGTGTGTGTGTGTGTGTGTGTGTGTGTGTGTGTCTGGGTGTGGTTTATTAAATAAGCATCTTTCATTAATAAACGAGATTAGAAATCTGAATTATTTCAGGGAATTCATCGAGATTTGTTTGTGGCTATAAATATGATCAAATGGGCAGCCACTGAGTAAAGCGAGATGCTGATACTTGGCTTGACAAGTATCCTGTATCTCAAAGTGGACAGTCCTTTGAGGGTTCTCTGAAGGTCCTGTGCTCCATATCTGACGATTTGATCACTTGACAAAGCTAATCCCCCTAGCTAGTCATCTCAGACCCTCATCATCCCTTTGTCATGCTCACAGTGATGAATGAATGAGGATCCCCTGCTCTAGGTCCGAGTGCTGTCTGATAGATGACGTGTATGAACAACATGTGGGAAATTGGATGAAAGTACTGGAGGTCTTGAACAAGGGGTTTTCCTCTCAGTCAGAGACCACCCTTTTGTTTTCAATCAAATGGCTCTTTAATAATAAGAATAGTGAAAGGAAAAAAAAAATATTATTATCGAATAATATTGAAAAAAATAAAATAAATAATATGTAAGGAATAAAACACAACAGGGCTGTTATCATCCTAAAGCTGATTATTTTCCAGTACCAGCATGCCATCAGATAGTGGTTTTATTTTATGACAGACAAACAAATCTAACAAAGTCAAAGCAAGATTCAGAAAATAGAGACCGAAACAAGAACTTACTAAAAATACAGCATGGAAAACACAACACACACCAGGAGCTTAGCAACGAAACAAACCCTGCGTCCCGATTCGCATACTATCCGTACTAACCGGTATCCGAGATGAGAATTAGCGTGTCCCAAATCGTACTACGTTGAAATGAGTATCCCAAAGGTACCCGGATGGTCTATTTTGTCGGGTAGATTTTCAAAGCGTGGCTCTGTGGACACTTTTTCAACTAATATCTCCTACAACTCCTTGTGCGAGTGAGGAGGAGGAGTTTTGAGACCCGTTTGCTTTTCCGAATTCAAGGAGAAGTGTAAATGAAATGTGGAAAAATGAATCAAGGGAATGATATATTAAATGATATAGTATAAATTATATCAGGAATAATGGAGGAAGAAAGACTACAAGGAGTTTGTTTACAGTCAGAGTGTTCTCTTCCGTTATTCAAGTTCACCATATCCCAAGCTATGATAACAGAAACTAGGCTACAGTACCACAAGGACAAAAGAAAATATTTTACTGATGTGTAACTAGCAGTGAAAAATGAAACAGAAGCTCAGGAAGTGGAATAAACACTAAATGTAAGGAGTAGATTAATAATGCATTTGGACACAAATGAAAAATGCATGTCTGTTCAGCAGAAAACAGTTTCCTCTCACCCACAGAGTGGTGTGTACACTGCAGATGAGTACAGCATGAATTACCAAGGAATAGGCCTGATTTGGGGAGGAGAATATCTCTGTGTCTCTGGAGATCCACTTTCAGCTATAGTGTTCATGTCAGAGTATAAAATCTCATCTAAAGGAACATTTTCATTATATACCACGCCACATTATGAGCTCAAATTTGATGCAAATTTGAAATTTTTAAATTATTTTTTTAAAGGGAGAATATGCAGCTGCTGGTCACTCCCTCACCGCAAAACAACCAATACGTTTTCTCAAGTTATAAGAATCACGTGAGAGACAAATTTAAACATGTCCAGTAATGAAAGCTTTAATATTGAACACTGTGATATAATACACCAGAGTGACATCTTGATAATGTTGCTTTTTTTGTTATATGACTTGGATTTATTATCAGTTTAAATTAGAGACGGGAATTCCAGTTCTTTTGAGTGAATCATTTGATTCAGTTCACCAATAAGAGTCGACTCCATAGGCAATTCTAGGGACTGTGGATGCAAGGGGCCCTCTTGACATTTTTTTCCTGTTTATTGCCTTTACGTTACCCAGATACTTTATAAAGAATAAATACAATGAGTCAACTATAGAATAACTGTCTGAAAACATTAGTATTTTTTCACATAGGCTACAACAGTACACCTTTGGAAAAGTGTTGGCTTTTATACTCTGTTTATACTGTACACTATATGGCCAAAAGTATATATCTTTCGCCAAACTGTTGCTACAAAGCTGGAAGCACACAAATGTATAGGATATCTTTGTATGCTGTAGCATTACAATTTCCCTTCACTGGAACTAAAAGGGGTGGCTGGAGCTAAGCACGGTGGCTAGCACATTCGCATCACACCTCCAGGGTTGGGGGTTTGATTCTCACCGCGGCTGACAATGTGTGTGCGGAGTTTGCATGTTCTCCCCATGCTGCGGTGGTTTCCTCCGGGTACTCCGGTTTCCTCCCCCAGTCCAAAGACATGCATGGTAGGCGGATTTGCATGTCCATAGTGTGTGAAGGGGTGTGTGAATGTGTATGTGATTGTGCCCTGGACAGGATTGACCTCCAGATTCCCCACAAGCCTGTAGGCTAAGCGATATAGAAAATGGATGGATGGAACTAATTGACAATGCCTCTGTGCAGAAAGCAAGCTCTATGAAGGAGTTTATCAAGGTTGGAGTGGAAGAATTTGAGTGTCCTGCACAGATCCCTGACCTCAACCTCACTGAACATCTTTGGGATGAACTGGAAAACTGACTGAACCCCAGACCTCCTCAACATCCCAACATCAGTGTCTGATATCACTCTTGTGTCTGAATGATCACAAATTCCCACAGCTATGCTCCAAAATCTAGAGGAAAGCCTCTATTACAAATGTGGAATGGGATGTTCAACAGGCACATATGGGTGTGAAGATCAGGTGTCCACATACTTTTGCCAGTATAGTGTACTTCAGCTATCATTTGAGAAAAATGATGAAATCTACCAAGAAAGCTAGCTAAATAATTAACATTAACTTTATGGCTTTGTCTACAGTTGTCATCCTTAATTATTTCATTATTTGATTATCTCCACTATTTCCCATGGTTCTGCTTTCTCTTTTCCTCTTCTTGCTTTGTCTTTCTTTTCTGGATTCCAGACAGGTAAATTTTTCTGGTATAGTGCTGTACATTACCCATCCGTTCCAGATTTTGGGGGAGTTCTGCTTTTTTAAGATTTGACATTTTCATGGACTTACTGTTGGCCTTCAGAAGCCCCCTTCAAAACTCCTGGCCCAACAACTGCCTGCTTTGCCTGTCACGTAGCTACGCCTCTGACTCTTTCAGCTCTGAAATGCCTCTTTGCTATTTTAAAACCAGGGATAGAAAATCAAACACATTTAAAAAAAAAAAAAAAAAAAAAAAGAAAGAAAAAATCCAAACTCCCAGAGACGAGCTTTGCCCTTGTTTGGGACATACACATGGCCTTGTTGTCTCCTCATCTACCACAAGAGCTGTTATTAGTCGAGAACGTGTGCTTTTCAGAAGGAATGAGAACTTCCTAAAATTGACATGATGTAGGTAAGATGTTCATTGAAAAAAAAATCACCTATGCATTTAAAGGTAAAATAAAATCAAAACACACAACACACAACACTGATGAAGTTATTTTCCACTTTTTGAGACCTGTCAGTTATAGAAAATCTCTTCATGTCAGAGGAACTGCTTACCGTCTACAAACACAGTCAAGAGGTCTTACTCTCAAGACGATGGAAAAAAAAATAACCTGGCCTGCTATATGCTGGATGAATAAATATCGTCTTACATATCCAGTCAAGAGTTACATCACTGGAGGATTTTTTTTCTCCCATATCACAGAATTCCCACATTATTTCACTTTGACATTCTCAGGTTCCTGATTTGTGGTAGCTGGATCTGCCAAAGAACATTAAGCCTTCAAGAGTTATACTAATAATAATAATTCCTTAGATTTATATAGTACTTTTCTAGGCACTCAAAGTGCTTTACATTGTATGGGGGAAAATCTTCTCATATATAATTCATTTTAGACTCATCCACATGGCACAAAAACATGATTTAATGTGATCTGATTTGATATGATTTCATGAAGCCAACAGGACTTGACATTAGACACCATCTATTATGGAAACATGACCTTCTTAGTCGTTACATTAGTGACCTGAAGCAGAATGACTGCTCCTCCAGCCGTGACGCAAATTGTTACTTGTAATTAGTGCTTTGAGAAAGAGTTCTTCGACTTGTCCCTCTGAGGAACCTTTAAAGGTTCTATCTAAAACCCTACTACATCCTTGCTTTCAGAGGATTCCAAGTAAAACCACTTCGGAAGGACAAGAACTACCCAAAAACCCTGCATGAAACATTTGTTATAAGAGTACAGGCTTCAACTTTCAGAAATGTTACAAGTAGAACCCTGTTAGAAAGCTAGAATAACCCTGGAGAACCCCATTGTACACACTCTTAAATAAGATTTCTTTTAGCACCTACTTCAGATTGTCCTTAAAAGTAAACACTAAAAGTTCTTGTCTACAAAAGCATGTTTACTTTTCAGACAAGGTTTCCAATAGAACATCTTTAAAATCCTAGAACCTTTGAAGAACCCCCTTTTTAAAGAATGTAGGCTGAGAGATTATTTTTCTAGTGAGTCATAGGCAGTAAATTCCTCTTACACTATTGTGTAAGGGTTCCTGAAGGGTTCTGATTTATTTGTGAACGGTGCTCAGGACTGATCTGAGTTCCTCAATTCTACAGTGACAAAGAGGTTATTTACTGTTCTAAATGGTCCTTTGGTTTGTTCCTCTGGGAAAACCCTTAAAAGTTGTCCCTAAAACCCTCCAACTCCTTTGTTTTCATAGGAGTCTAAGTAGAATAATTTCAAAACCCAAAATAAACCATTAAGGAACCATTGTAGGCTTTTATTTTCAGGAAATATCACCTGAAAGTAGAACCGTTTTAGAAAGATAGAACCATCCAAAGAACCCTTGAGAAACATATTTTGTGCAATAGTACAATAGTAAATAAGGTTTCTAGAACCTTTAAAAGGTCTTTATCCTTAACAGGCAAACATTGAAGGTTCTATGTAGAGCCCTAGAACAGAGTGGCTGTCTTTCAGAAAAAAGTTCCAAGCAGAAAGTTCCAATCAGAATGTCTTTATGAAGCCAGAACCCTCCAGGAAACCCTTGTGAATGGTGCTTGTGACTGATCTGAGTCTTTCCTCAATTTTACAATTTTACAGTTTTATCTGGCATCCTAAAGAGTTCTTTGGTTTGTTCTTCTGGGGAAACCCTTATGTTCTATGTGGAAATCTACAACATATTTTTTTTCTCTCTCAGACAACGTTCCAAAGAAGTACTCTAAAATCTTAGAAATAAGGTTGCCTTTAGTGGCTCTCCTAGTGGGAACTTCAATTTGATCCCCTTTAGGAACATTTAAACCTTGACCATCCAAAGAACCCTGAAGAATCAATCCATTTCCCCCGAAATTCTTAGAAATAAGGTTCCATCTAGCAACCTTAAGTGCTCTTTGGTTTGTCCCTCAGAGGGAAACCTTAAAGATTCTACACAGACCCCAATAACAGTGTGTTTCCTTTTCAGAAAAGGTTCTAAGTAGAACCTCTTTAGGAAGCCAGAAGCCTTTAGGAACCTATTTAAAGAACCCTTATGATTAGGCTGAAATATTTCTTCTAGTGGATCTAAGAAACCTGACTGGGAAATTTACTGCTTGTTTTTCTTTCTAAATGGTTCTTGTGACATCTACAGCGGGGGCGTTAGCTGGACTGTTAATCATCTGGGGCTGAACCCAAATTCTTCTTCGTGCATTTTTAAATTTTTTCCGTCATGCATTTTTTCTTCATGCAAGTTTTGTTTTATGGAAGCTGAGGTAACTGTAACTGAGGAACAGTATGACAGGACATCTTCCAGATAGCACCATAAAGGGTCCGTCAGACTGTTCCTTTGGGGAAACACTTGAACACTATGTAGAAATCTACAACAGATTGCCTTTCTGGAAAGATTCAAAAGAGAATCCCTTAATAACCAAGAACCCTCCTACCAAGGAAACCACCCAAAGAACCCATTATTTTCTAACAAACATGGTTCAATTTAACATCCTTAAGAGTTCTTTGTTGTGTCTCCTCATATGTATGATTAAAAGTTACTCACAGAACCCTACACCAGTGTGTTTCCCTTTTAGAAAGTGTTACAAATAGAACCCATGGCCTTACAAAGAACCCCTTTTTTTCGTTAACGCTTTGAAATACGGTTACATCTAGCATAGTGGGTTCTTTGTTCCTCAGAGGGAACCCTTATACAGTCTATATACAACTCTACAACCATGTGTTTCCATTTCAAAGGTAGAGTAGGACCAAGTAGAACCCCTCTAGGGGCTTAGAACCTTTGACCATCCGAAGAACACCTAAACAACAAGTTTCCATCTATCATCATTTATGCTCTTTCAGTTTGCCTCTCAGAAAGAAGTCTTAATCAGTGTGTCTCCCTTTCAAAAGTTCCAGTTAGTACCCTTTGGCCATTCCAAGAACCCTTGAGTGTAGGCTGAGATATTTTAGCGGATATAAGAAATCTGACAGTGAGGTTTCTTTTCTTTAAGAATGCTGCTTGTGACTGAACTGGAACTTTCCTCGGTTCTACAGTGAGGAAAAAGGGTTCCAACTGGTATCATAAAGGGTTCCCACTGAGGAAACTATTTCCAATGGATCTATGTAGAACCGTATAACAATGGCTTTACCTATTAAAAAGGGCTTAGGAGGCTAGGAGCATTATATCTTTAAAAGTGCTTTTGAAGAAAACCCTTTTCCGGCCCAAAAGTCTAGGATCTGCGTGGCTTGTATTGTGAGCTAGTATCTGAAGGGGTGCTGTGCAGCAGGTGGAACATACTGATGAAAAAATGGCAGAAAATGACTCAAATTTTCCAGCTAGAATAAGTAGCTAATAACTTACATCTGTTCCTTTATTCTAAACGTTTCATGATCTGGCCAGTTCTGTCACTCGTTCACACTGTATCTACACGTTCTTCAGTGTCTGGAGAACGCAAACGCGGCACGGCGACTCAACAGCCGAGAAAGTGTGTTATAATGTCACTGATGAGTTTTAGCTGCGCTCGGGTTTGGATCTGGTGTGAACGTTGTGATGAAGGTTAAAGGAGGTTGTGTGTGTTTGCTTTGTGCTCATCGGGTGGCTGAGATTAAAAGCTGCATCTCGCTGCGAAGAGTGACATCACATCCAAAACACTGAAAGAAGAGAAGCGTCGATAAAAACCATGCACGTCCACCTGCTTATGTGTGTGTGTGTGTGTGTGTGTGTGAGAGAGACAGAGAGACAGAGAGATAGAGAAGGAGTAAGTATGGCTCGGTACATGCTTTAATTTAAACGTTGGCACGTGATGGAGCGCGCACATACAAACGTCTGGTGGTTTAGGATTACTGCAGCTTGACTGATTTCAGCTTCCATAATGTCAGCAGATGATGAGTCAGAAATAACACTCACCATTCCAGACTCGCACACACACACACACACACACACACACACACACACACACACACCCCAGAAATCCATTAGCAAACACAAATCATAACCAGAAGCACTGCACAACTAAACACAACTAAAGTCTTTTGACACCTCTGATTTTATTTATTTATTTTTTTGTCAGTATTGTAAGATACTAAGGTACTTCGTGTTGGACTGGGGAACTAAACTATCGATACACACAGTAGTGATTGTATCACGCTGTCATATTAATTCTATTTTGCATGCCAAATTTATTTAGCACCATTAAGAGCAAGAGAAATATATGAGAAATATATATTATATATGTATATGTCAATCACTTTTTGCTGTCTACATACAACATGACAACAATATAACACCATAACAACAATATATCACTAAACGTTAAGCATTTGAAGTGTTATCTTTAAATGTTTGATTGCTTCAAGCCTTGTGGCCTTGTGCTCACATCATTTATATCTTTTTATCCTCTGATGTGAGATTTAGCTAGTGTTCTAACACTATCTAGTCTCCTGCCAAATATTTCTCACAAGCTGGAAACAAAATACACAGATTAGATCAAATACATGGAACACAGATCAGGTTAAAAACAAAACAAAAGCGCACAGGACGCCACCAGATGTTTATATCGTTATGTTTTCTACACTATGTTTAGCGTTAGCCGGCTAATTGTAACTAGCTAGCATTTAATTGTGGGCCATTAGGAGCAAGACGAATATGAGAAGAGAGTTTAAAATTTCCTGGTATTTTTTATGTAGATGTGTTAAATGACATAGAACACAGCACATTTTGTATCAGACCACACGATCTGTAGGTGAGCGAGCAAAAATATTGAAAGATATTGTCTGTGAGGCGTTTCTTGTTACCTGGGTGTGTCCTGTTAGATTGACTGTTTAAAGATCAGAGAGCTGTCTATGAAGCTGAGATAAAAGGGAAAATCAATCAGAGGCACTGCACAAACACTGGGCGTAGCCAATACAACAATTTGGAATGTCCTGAAAAAGAAAGAAACCACTGGTGTACTGAACAACTGACACCGAATGGGCCGGCCAAGGAAATCAACAGCTGATGACAGAAACATTGTGAGAGCTGTGAAGAAAAACCCAAAGACAACAGTCAGTGACATCATCAACAACCTCCACAGGGCAGGGGTGAAGGTCTCACAATCCACCAATCGAAGAAGACTTCGAGAGCAGAAATATAGTGGCCATACCACAAGATGCAAACCACCATATTGGAATTTACAAAGAAATACAGAGATGAGTTCTGGAACCAAGATTATCCTCTACCAAAGTGATGGAAAGACCAAAGATTGGAGTTAGAAAGGATCTGCTCATGATCCAAAACATACAAGCTCATCTGTGAAAAATGGTGGAGGTAGTGTCATGGCTTGGACTTGCATAGCTGCTTCTGGAACATTCTCACTAATCTGTATTGATGATGGAACTCATGATGGTAGCAGCAGAATGAATTCAGAAGTTTACAGGAACATTTTATCTGACAGTTTACAGAGAAATGCATCCCAATTAATCAGGAGGAACTTCATCATGCAGCAAGACAACGATCCAAAACACACTGCTGACTCAACACAGGACTTCATCAGGGGGAAAAAGTGGAAGGTTTTAGACTAGCCAAGTCAATCACCAGACCTTAACCCAATTGAGCAGCATTTCACCTCCTGAAGAGGCGACTGAAGGGAGAAACCCCCTCGAAACAACAACTGAAGGAGGCTGCAGTAAAAACCTGGAAAACCATCACAAAAGAATAAACCAACAGTTTGTTGATGTCAATGAGTCACAGGCCTGATGCAGTTATTGCAAGCAAAAGATATGCAACCAAATATTAAGTGTTATTTACTTCAGTAATTTACTCCAAGACTTATCTGTTCATATATTTTTGCTCATTTACAAATTGAGTTATCTGATACAACAGGTTCTATGTTTTATGTTGTTTAACACATCTAGATGTAAAAGCCAGGAAGTAAAAGCTGAAATCCTAAACTCTCGTCTCATGTCCATCGTTTGATTTCAAACCCAAATGTCTTTGGTGTAGAGCACAAACAAATGAATTGGCCTTGCCGTTCCAATAGTTTCAGAAGGGACTGTACATAAGACATGATCATATTTATAACCAGCATGTTATTATAACTGCAGGCATTTGAAAAGTTATATTTATGATCTGTTATATAGTTTAGACACATGGAGGCATGTGTTCTTTTATGTCACTAATAGTACTTTCAAACTGAAATCACACACAGCTACACATGTTATCAGCTAACATGCTCACAGTTGAAGTGATAAAACAAAAAAAGAGCAAAAGATGACAATTAAAACAGCACCGTGTTGTCACGGTTCATGAGTGAATATTCTCGTGCGGTCAGAGGAAACTGGAAAACTCGGAGGAAACCCATGTAAACACATAGAGAACATGTGAAGTGCAACACAGACAGTAACCGAAGCTCAGGATTGAACCTCGTAGCTGTGAAGCGTCATCATCCTCGTCATCATCATCATCACAATTGCTATAATCATAATTATAATCATATTTCCCACCACTAGAAATCCACTTGTCAACAGTTACGTGCACTGTAATAGGAAACATGACTTTCTTATCCGTCGCATTAGTGACCTGAAGCAGAATGACGGCCCATTCAGCTGTGACGCAGGTTGTTGCTTCTGACTAGCATTTTGAGACCGAGACAGAAGGAATGGTGAACATTTTATCAGGTAGGATCTGAAGTTTTATAGTACACAGTCTAGGTGGAGTTTCATGCAGAAATCCTGTTTCACTACCTCGAAAGTGACATTTTATCTGGTAGTGATGCATTATAATGATCCAAGACCTTCAATACATTCATCCACTTTCTCATCACTTTCTTGGAGAGCATGGAAAAGGGATTTTGCAGGATGGAAATCATTACCTTAAACGAACCTAAAACCCTGCCGTTGTAAGGCAGCCACACTATCCACTACACCACCGATAAACTCATTAGGAATATTAACATTAGGGCAATAGGTCACATTTTTATATACACTACAATCATACTCTATAAAACTACTCTGAATTTATTTTATAGAAATGAGCAGCCTTTGTTGTTTTGAAGTAGAACTGCATTGCAAGCTCCAAATCCCGAAGTACTTAAGCGTGAATAACAAATGGGTCGGTTTACTCGTTAATGTACGAACAAGCTTACATAGTTACAAAGAGAATCACTCATTAATTAAAGAATATTCTTACAAACAAGATATTCAATTCAATTTTATTTGTATAGCGCTTTTAACAATGGACATTGTCTCAAAGCAGCTTTACAGAAACATATAAAC
>JANDJT010000050.1:23093620-23108620 GCA_024331685.1 Stegophilus panzeri
ATATAGAGGACATTTACATTTATGGTATTTGGCATTTCACCCTTATCCAGAGCAACTTACATTTATCTTATTTATACATATGAGCAGCTGAGGGTTTAGGGCCTTGCTCAAGGGCCCAGCAGTGGCAGCTTGGCAGTGCTGGTATCTGAACTTATATATAGAGAAATCTGTGGATTTGTGCCAATTTATTCCAGCAATCTAAACATTTTTAAATGCCTTGACATGCCCAATCGTTTTTCTCTCTTACCTTTTCATATATTCTTCTTGGGCAGCCACTCCTGCAAACTCTTTGCACAAGGTTTGAAGAAGCATAGTCAAGGAATGAAAGTAATCCATTTGTAAACAACGATTTCGCATTTCTTCTCGAATGCGTCTTCATTTGGTTTTGGCTTCGTGTTTGCGTTTGCTTGTGTTTTCCACAGTGCATGTTTGCTTTGGAGATGGAGTAACGGCTAGGCTGTGTCCGCCTGCTGCTTGGCTTAGGCCTCTGTGTTTCCTGACTTCACACGATGAGTCTTGCTACATTCAAATTACCAAATTGAAGTGACACAAATTAGATTTTCTGCCTGAACGTGACACAGATCGGATTTTTTCTGGACTGTGTGGACGCAAAAATTAGATTTATATGGTTTTTTTATTTTTTATTTTTTATTTTTTTTAAAATCAGATCTGATACATATGGGGCAGGGTGGCTTAGTGTTTAGCACATTTGCCTTCCACCTCCAGGGATGGGGTTCAAATCCCATGTTCACCCTGTGTGCACAGAGATTGCATGTTCTTCTCATGCTTCGGGGGTTTCCTCTGGGTTCTCTGATTTCCTCCCCAGTCCAAAGACATGTGTTGTAGGCTGATTGGTACTTCCGAATCGTCCGTAGCTTGTGTGAACGTCTGTGTGATGGGTTGGCTCACCGTCCAGGGTGTCCCCCGCTTTGTGTCCCTAGGATAGGCTCCAGGCTCCCCTGCGAACTTGTGTAGGATAAGTGGTATGGAAAATGGTTGGATGGGATGGATGGATTTGATACATATCTGATAATATGACATGAATGAGATCAGTCATCAGAATTCATTGGTTTTCATCATCCAGTGTTTACCAGTGTCAATAACAGCGACTACTGAAACTGAATAGGGTAAGAAACAATTGCACAAGATATCAGTATTTCATGGGAACAGGTCTGTTCACATGAAGGAAACATATAGGCCACTATATACATATGGTCCTATGTATATATAGGACACATATAGGACACATAGAGGTCACTTGCGGTTACAAAGGTAAACCGTCGGCATAGACAGATCCGATCAGAGCAAAAAAAAAATGGAATCGTACACAGCTTGTAATATGGCCATAGCCTTTGTTGCCACTTCATGGCTGGATGTAGGGGATGTAGCTACGATGTAGCCACGGTGATGGAGATTGAGAGCACTGGCATTTTGTTAAGTTTTAGATTAATAGAGTTAAAACAGGAACGCTGGCTATCAAAGTGAAAGAAACTAAACATAACTAATGTCAGCCTATATATAGAGAGACAATGGGTTAACTATTGATTGGCTAGGTGGAAGGGCATATTTGCATAAAACAGGAAGCATATCAATGTAAGACAAGAACAACTCCATATATGGTTTTCAGGAAGTCATAGGAATATGAGCAAATGTTATTTGGGAAGGTATGTAAATGCACAGAAATACAATTTGAGGAGACAAAGGCAAATAGCCACATTTGTATGTTTGCTCCAAGGCAAAAACGAGTTCATCTCATGGTTTGCTATCAAGCATTTTTTATTTTTAACCTTTTGTGTTTCCTGTGGTCAGACAAATCGAAATTTTAAATTCTTTTCGGAAACCATAGACGCCGTGTCCTCTAAACTAAAGAGGACTAAAGAGGAGAGGGACCATCTGGCTTTTTATCAGCACTCGGTTCAAAAGCCTGCATCTCTGATGGTATTGAGGTCCATTAATGCCTATAGAATAGGCAGCTTGCACATCTGGAAAGGCATCATCCATGCTAAAAGTATATACAGGTTTTAAAGCAACAAATGCTTCGATCCAGATTTCATCCCATCTTTACTTCTGAGAGACTCTACCTCTCTAAGATACTCTTTTTACACCCAATCATCTTACTGACCTGTTCCCAATCAACCTAATTACTTGCAAAATGTTCCTCCAGCTGTTTCATTTTAGTAACACTTATTTTTCCAGCCTTTTGTTGCTCCCATCCCACCTTTTTTGAGACGTGCTGTGGCCACGAAATTCAAAATTACCATATTTTTTTCTTTAAATGGTACATTTCGTCAGTTTAAATGTTTAATTTTTTTCTATGTTCTATTGTGAATAGCATACGGGCTTATGAGATTTGCAAATCATTGCATTATGTTTTTATTGACATTTATTTACATTTTACACAGCGTCCCAACTTTTTTCGAATTGGGGTTGTACAATAAATAATGAACAAAAACAATAAAGTATTTTTAGATAGTATTTTTTGGAAGGAGTCTCCAGTGTTAGTGATTTGTAACAGAGATAGCCTTCATCCATGGAGAAGTCCTCAAGACTTTTTGTGTTTTGTGGTTCTTACAGTAACATGACAAAGCTGTGTTTTTAAAAAAAATTATTTTACTTCAAGAGAGAGAAAAAAAGAAAAGCTGTTGAGGGAGAGATTGTTTAACACCGCTATATCATAGTGATAACAGGAACTTGTTTTGTGGACGCGCTACAACGTTAACAATAACTACAAATGGATAAAATTAATAATGTGTCATTCCTTAATGAATTTTAAAAATTGCGGTGCTATAAGAGGAATAAAACTCTTTGGGGTGTGTTGTTATTGGAAAATATGTCTTTTATTCCTTACATTACATACTCTGTTTTAACATTTTTCTCATTAAAGTCTGTGGTGTTTGACCAGGTACCGTTAATCCATAATTCAGACCATGTATGATCCTGTAATAAAGCCCAAATGAGCATTTATTTATAATAAAAAGAAACTTTTATGCTTTATGGTTCATTCCAAACAGTATGTTTTGCATAGAGATGCCTTGAGATTTTCTTTTATAAACATTTATTGTATACAGCATGAAACGGAAACCTTATGGTGGATAAACCTGCATGTTTTCTCTGACAGAAGTGTTGTCAGGATAATGCTGTAAGTGAGTATTAAACTTGGAATAAACATTTACATTGTATCGCAGATGTTGGAGATGTGAGCCGTCTCTTGGGTAAATGTTTCTCAAATCACCGTTTTTCAAAGTAATTTGAAACTGAAGTGTGGCCAGTCGTCTTACTGATCCTTTAAAACCACTAATTGCTGTGAAGTTCTCCAGTTGCCCGGGTTTCTCGGGACCTGCTGATGGTGGCCAGTTACTGTACAAAATGATTACATTAGTAATCAAATGCATCACAACTACCACAGAAAAATGAGCAGAAAAGATGAGCAGAAGTGCAATAAATGCAAGATTTAATACAATAATTAATATAAACCCATTAGCATGAGAGGCTCTTAAATGCACGCTGATGTAAAACAATCAGAGGCCTTCAAAACAAAAATGATGACAGTTTTGTACATGCTGATTTAAAAAAAAAAAATCTGATTTGTTTTTAATCACAGGTAAATGGCATTTACAATATAACAAGCGCAACTTGATCTTGACAAGGAAAAGATTTTTTTTCCACTATTTTTTTCCCCGCTCTTCTTGAACCATTTTCAATATTTTGATCCACAGTCTGTCAGAATATATTATTGATATTTGATTGTGAAATTATTTGGCTTAGAGGGCAGTGTTGCTCAATCTTAACTCGATCCTGAGAGACCATCTAAAACCAAATAGCAACACAAACCACAGCAAGTACTTGCCACATGTAACTGTTATGATGCCATAAAAGGGCTGTAGGACACTGTAGCTTAGAGGCATAGCAACAAACTCTGAAATTCAATTTCTAAAATTTTGCTCTGATTCACTGTAAATTAATTACAGTTGGTAAATTGTTGCCGTATGGCAACATTGTGCAATAGTGGAAAATATTGTCAAAAATAACACAAAACGTGTGAGATTTCAATTCCAATTACTGCATTTTACAGACTATAAAATGCAGAGGGTTTTTTTTTTTTTTTTTTGCCACCTAGTAAGCAAAAAAGTTATAAAGTAGTAAAAGTTATATCTTCTAGAAAGGAATTACAGTTGTGAAAATGTGGATGGATTTACTCACTTAAAATACACACACAAATTAGATACAAACATGTTTTAAGTGAAGTATCTTTTTAATTCAGTCTCTTGAATGCTTAATTCTTTCTCTTGAAACATAAAATGTAGAAAATAAGGTGCAATTGCAAAATGTCTGAAATTACAACAGTTTTTCGTACTTGGAATGTGAAAAAAAAAAAAAAATGTAAATATACTATTAGAGAAGCCTAGTGGTTTTTTTTTTGCTATGTAGGCCGGTTTCAGTTCATGAATGCACATACCACAGTTCCATTAACGCATGTTGTTGCCATATGGCAACGGTTACATTTGACCATTTAACAGAATACTCAACATATATAAACTTGTTTAAATGACCAAACATAAATGTTAACTTATTTCAGATAGTGTTTCAATGTTTTCCTTTAAGCAGTTTTGCCTACATATTGAAAAATGAATCGGATTTTGAGAGGCCTCCAAGGATAACCGCACTATGCCATGTAACTGCAGAAAAGGAAGTGCAAACAACACTTCTTGGTCATGTGACATGGCATTTTTTTATGTCAAGGCTAAAATACCCTTTTTTCCAGTAACATAGGAAAAGAGTAGTTTTGTATTATTGCCTAAAAAGAAAATTACCCTCCAGGAAAGGGTTAAAAACAACTGCCCATCAGACAAAGTTACTCGTTTTAACATATGACATGAATTACTCCTGACATTATAAAGAATAATAACATCTGAAACGCATGCTAGCATAAATCCAGCTAGAATGAATAACTGTGACTGGTTAATGAAACATTCCTGTGGAGTTTGTGAGGCGTGGGCGGGGTGGGGGGCTGTGTGTATGCATTGTAAATATAGAGTGTGTTCATTACAGACGCCCTTATCCAGAGCGAATTACATTGATCTCATTTATACAACTGAGCAATTGAGGGTTAAGGGCCTTGCCCAAGGGCTCAACAGTGGTAGCCTGACAGTACTGGGGCTTGAACGCCTGACCTTCTGATCAGTAACCCAGAGCCTTTAACCACTGAGCCACCACTGTTCAAAACAGACTGCAGCTTTCACTGATGTGTAATAGGTCCGTGTTTTAGAAGACAGAGTTTATGGATGAGAGACAAGTGTGTGATTACATATCAACAAAGCTACAATACTGATAGCAATTACTGTCATGTTGTGGTCATTTGCGGTAAATTCATTTCCCCCTTCTAAGATACACAGGGAGAACAAACCAGGGACCCTGGAGGTGTGACATGGCAAAGCTACTCACTGCAACAATGTCCCACCCTCCTCTATTTTACTTTCGATAGAAGGAAGACGCCACATCCTGCCTTCTTGTTTCCTATTGGTTCACACTTCCAAGGTTTGTACATTTCTTGGGTTAAAGTTCACTTAAATGAACATGACGCTCATATTGACTTTTTTTTTTTTTTTTTTTTTTTTTACACTAGGCTTTTTTTTTTTTAGGTTTGGCCTGACCTCTCCTGGTTTATTATACAGCAGTTAGTTAATATTATTTTTCAAGCAGCATTCCAAGACAAGAGTCCTGATTTTTTAAAATAGCAGCACTTGTACATTTCACTGTTTGTATCACTCCGCTTGTTTGTGTTCCCTACATAAAATTTCATTCTAGCGATCGTTGGTTACAATGAAACCGTTACTACACGTACTACGAACTGTCAGTCAGTTTGTGCGTTGGCATGGCAACATGCAAGGTTCTATCAAGCGGTGGCTTTTTTTTCTAGGGACTATTTTCTTTAACCGAGCAAATATCATTTGCAAAATATTTGAGAGTATTGTGTCTGAAATGTCAGTTACTCGATATTGTTTATAGAACTGTTGTATAAAAGCAATATCACGCTCGCAGACATGTGGTTGTCCTGAATGAATATCAGCGCGGCGGTGATTACCAGCGGCCGAATCTCGCTCGTGTGATATTGCTTAGTTGTAGCTTAAGTCTGTAGCTAAATAAATGTTTCTTGTGTTGATAAAAATAAAATATTAAAAAAAAAAACAAAAACAAAAACAAAAAAAACCATTTCACATTGTTTAAATGACTCATTTGTTTACATTTTGTGGACCAAATTACATAGTAGATAATGCAACAGAAATATTAGTAATTGTTTCCAGAAATGTGTCCAGCTCACAGCTGGAGATTAGGGCACTATAATCTACTCGGTTTTCCGCCTTAGTAGGCAGCATTTTTTTTCTTGGTTTCAGACACACCCGTGGATTAACAGTTCCATGTTCTTCTAATTTGAGGGTGGGAATAAAGAAAGCACACAGAAACAGAGCAGGACTCTCATGTGATCAGTGCTCAGTCTCTCTGTCCGGCTGTTTGGAGAGTTTCTCTGTCCTCACCAATAATTACATCATTAATTAATTACATCAGCAATACGGGTCACATCACTTCCAGGCATGGATGATCTGTAACCGGAGACATCAGAGTGGACATAGAGCCGATTAATGACAGTGTTGGAAAACTGCCTATTCCGACTTTTGAGTCAGAAGGAACTCTGGGTACGGAACAGTTCCCGGTAAACGCTGCTCTCATATAACGACTGGGGAAAGGAAACCGTTCCATGGCAGGTGACGGACGGGAACGTAACGATGCGACGCTGGCAACTTGTTTCTGATGAATTCCCCACGTGTGCGCGCGAATGAGTGTGTGCGGAGGAGAGTGGCCACCCCGCAATTCCCACGCGCGCCTATAATAACGCGCCGCGCATGGACGCAGCACATTCGGCCACCGGCGCGCGCTGACCAACAAACACAAGCGGACCGCTCTTAAGCAACTTTAACACTGAAACACCGAGCTGGAGAAAGTGATTATTATTTTTTTCGCACTCTGAGATTAACCCGCAGGAGAACACTGGTAAGTTACAAATGTTTTTATTTTTTATTTTTTGTACCGCTTTTTCATCTTGTTTCCTCTGAGACGCAGGACGTGCATGACTGATGCATAAGTGAACAGCAACCAGACTGGATAACTATGTTGTTTTCTTTTTATTTTTCTACATAATCATGAAAAATGCGTTCTTTATGGGAAGAAAATGTATAAACAGGTTTAAATCATTTGTTATTCTAAAATAATTTGATGTTTTAAACAGTCAGTTTTGCATGTTTATCATCTGCAGAAATTATTGTTTGTTTGTTCACTATATTATGTCTGACTAATATGGAAGCCCATAATGTATATGTCAGAATTTTGAGAGAATAAGTCAAATGTCTTGGATAGTAAGTCAGAATTTTTAAGTTAATAAAGTTAAAGTTTCAAGATAACAAGTCAGAATGTTGAGATAAGGGAAAAGTTTGGGATAAGTCAGAACTTTGAGATAAGTATGAATTTTGGGATAGTAAGTCAGAATTCTGAGACAAGTCAGAATTTCACATAATAAGTCAAATGTTTGGGATAAGACAGAATTTTGAGATAACTTTGAATTTTTAGATAAACTTGAATGTTGAGATAAGACAGAATTTTGAGATAAGACAGAATTTTGAGATACCTTAGAATTTTGAGATAAGTTGGAATTTTGAGATAAGACAGAATTTTGAGATACCTTAGAATTTTGAGATAAGCTGGAATGTTGAGACAGAATTTTGAGATAAGACAGAATTTTGAGATACCTTAGAATTTTGAGATAAGCTGGAATGTTGAGACAGAATTTTGAGATAAGACAGAATTTTGAGATACCTTAGAATTTTGAGATAAGCTGGAATGTTGAGATAAGACAGAATTTTGAGATAAGCCAGAATGTTGAGATAAGTCAATAAGTCAGAATTTTCAGATGACTTAGAATTTTGAGATAAGTCAGAATTTTGAGATAAGTCATAATTTTGAGATAAGTCATAATTTTAAGTCAGAATGTTGAGATAAGTCCACATTGGAAAATACTGCAGAGGGCAAAAAATAAAGGAAAAGTCTGTGAAATACTTCTGTTTTTCTCTTCTAACTGGTGGAAATGGTTTTCGACAGACTAAAACCTGCTTGTTCTCTGTTCCAGCTCGGAACTGTGTGTGGTCGTCGGTGCACCGATTTGTCTTCTAAAAATGCGTGTTCTCCGAGTTGTGCTCGTCGTCATGGGGCTTGCGCTGTGCATGTGCGATGCGCGTGGTAGTGAGAGCGTGTGGGCGGACACGGACAGCACCCAGAGCTACCACAGCCTATTCACCCGGATCTTGAAGATGGTGCGGAACGCACAGGACGGCGACGGAGAGCTCGTGCAGGCCACCGCCGATAGGGAGAGCAAGCATCATCAACAGCAGACAAAGAGCGGGGATCAGATCCTGGGTAATTGCCCACACACACACTAAGAGAGAGACAGAGAGAGTGGAAAATAATCTAAGATGGTTTGGAAGGACACTTTTCTTGTGAGGGGTGCAAGTGAGTTTTGGAAATAACAGGACAGATTCTGCATCAGTCAAAAAAAAAAAATCATGCATCTGCATAAAGGATGTTTTAAAAATAGCAAGTGGCCATAATGGGATAAAAAATTGATCTGGATCAAGATCTATCATTTTGTAATTGCTTATATCGAAAACTGAAAACCTACGGAAACTCAAATGAGTCTAAAACAATTCCTCAGAAACAGCCTAATTGGGGCTTTGGTCACGCTGCGCCAGGCTTTTAGCTGCTATCACATTTGTCAGTTTGTGTACTTCTATCCATCCATCCAGCCATTTTCTATATCGCTTATCCTACTGGGTAGCAGGGAACCTGGAGCCTATCCCAGGGAGCAATGGGCACAAGGCGGGGTACACCCTGGACAGGGTGTCAATCCATCACAGGGCACATTCACACACCCATTCATACACTATGGACACTTTGGACATGCCAATCAGCCTACCATGCATGTCTTTGGACTGGGGGAGGAAACCGGAGTACCCGGAGGAAACCCCCACAGCATGAGGAGAACATACAAACTCCACACACACAAGGCCGCAGCGGGAATCGAACCCCCAACCCTGGCAGTGTGAGGCCCACATCTGTGTACTTTATTTATTTATTTGTTTGTTTGTTTGTTTGTTTGTTTGTTTGTTTGTGTGTGTGTTTAATAGAGGATGTTTGGTGCCCGTGGTGTGAAGATAATCGGTTGCAGAGCTTCTTGTTCTGTCTTGTTAAAGTGCTTAGCCTGAGCACGATCCTGCCAGGTCAATGTTGGGAGTGAAGCAAGATCTGCACTTTAGGGTCACTGCTCCCTCCTCGAGGTCAGTGGATTTGGGATTTAACCTTTAACCCACTATTTCTGTGTCCTTGCAGAAATCTTTCCCAGGGACCTCAGAAAGAAGGAGAAGTTTTTAAAGCACTTAACAGGTGAGCACAGAGACGAGACGATGTTGGATATAAACGGGACATGTCATAAAAACAGATGCATGTTAGATTTGGTAGAAGACAAGTTAAAAAAACCGACAATGTTTGAACTTTTGTAACTTCAGGGCCTCTATACTTCAGCCCGAAGTGCAGGAAACATGTCTATAGGCTCTACCACAACACCAGAGACTGCACCATTCCTGCATGTGAGTACTGCACACGGCACTGGAACACTGGGACAACACATGCACCGCAAAAACACAACATGGCCTCCATTTATAAGTAAATACCTGGATATGAACACACCATCATCCTACGACATGTCCTGGTCATGATCATGCACTCACAACAGGGTGAAACACTGGTTTCTAGTGTGGTGCACTCTCCTTAATCATGAAAAATGCGTTCTTTATGGGAAGAAAATGTATAAACAGGTTTAAATCATTTGTTATTCTAAAATAATTTGATGTTTTAAACAGTCAGTTTTGCATGTTTATCATCTGCAGAAATGTTTATTTGTTCACTATATTATATCTGACTAATATAGAAGCCCAAAATGTATAAGTAAGAAATTTTGAGATAATAAGTCAACGTTTTGAGATAACATGTCAGAATGTTGAGATAAGTGAAAAGTTTGGGATAAGTCAGAACTTTGAGATAAATTGGCATTTTGGGATAGTAAGTCAGAATTCTGAGACAAGTCAGAATTTCACATAATAAGTAAAATGTTTGAGATAAGTTGGAATTTTGAGATAAGCCAGAATTTTGAGATAAGTTGGAAAGTTGAGATAAGCCAGAATTTTGAGATAACTTCGAATTTTGAGACAACTTTGAATTTTGAGATAAGCCAGAATTTTGAGATAAATTGGAAAGTTGAGATAAGCCAGAATTTTGAGACAACTTCGAATTTTGAGATAAGCCAGAATTTTGAGATAAGTTGGAAAGTTGAGATAAGCCAGAATTTTGAGACAACTTCGAATTTTGAGATAACGTCGAATTTTGAGATAAGCCAGAATTTTGAGACAACTTCGAATTTGAGATAAGTTTGAATGTTGAGATAACTTCGAATTTTGAGATAAGCCAGGGTTAACTCCTTAAGGGTTCGTCTGTTGAATATGTAGAAATGAAACGGTTCTTCAGTTGTCCATCTGCGGCTTATAGAGCGATTTGCTCTCAGAAAGGTTTCCATTCTATTCGATTTTATTTGTAAAGTGCTTTTAACAGTAGACTTCGGTATAAAGCGGTTTCACAGGAATCCGGATATCTTTCATTTTTAACATTTTAATGAACCTTCCATTAAAAAATCATGAACATCTTCATGAAAGAGTGTACCTTCAATATGTAGGACCGCACAATAAGTCTCAGGGGTACAAAAAAATGTTGTTTTTTTTTGTTTTTTGTTTTTTAAATAATCTACAACATTGGCATAGCCCAAAAAAGAATACATTTTTGGTCAAATAAATGCACATCATATTCTTTTCATACACTGTATACAGTATATTGGGTTTTACTATATTCATATACTGAAACAGCCAAGAATATCCTGATTATATTATGCTATTTACTGGTGTATATGTATATATATATATGTATATATATTATCTTTTATATGGAAACATGTACATAGTAAATCACAGCTACTCACAGCCCAGAGAAGTCAAACTTTACCCGAAAGCTCCGAAGCACCCATCATTTGCAAGACTCCTACCCCATAATACATGCACAGGCATAAAAGTCATCAGACGTAAATCGTCCTTTCCAGCGTGCTTGTATATATATTATAAATGTACATTCAAGACTTTCATCTTTGCTTTGCCTTCAGATTATAGGAGATGTGCGCGGCTTCTCACTCGACTAGCCGGGAGTCCGAGGTGCCTAGAGAGCTAACTTCAACCAGGTAATCTTTCGGTATGAATAATGAATGCTTGTTTTTTTTTTTTAAACTGTAATTTTCCAAAAGAATGCAAGATTTATATCTAAACACAGTCATGCACACATGGGTGGGAAGACACTGATATTAATTCTGTTGCGACTACATGTGCTTCAAGAGAATACGCATTCAGTAAGCGCTTTATTCTGGATAGGGTTGGGGTGGATCCGGAGTCTATCCTGGGTGACCACTCTGGATGGGACGGCCAGTCCATCCCAGGGCTCAATGCACACACACATTCACACCTAGGAGCAGTTTAGAATAGTCTGTCCATCCACTGGCATGTTTTTGGTGGGAGGAAACTGGAGAACCCAGAGGAAACCCACACGGACATGTGGAGAACATGCGAAACCGTACACAGACGGTAACCCGAGCTCAGGATCAAACCGGAAACTCTGGTGTGATGTGATGCAGCGACGCTACCGCTTACGCCGCCATGTCACCTCGTGTGACTTACCTTTTAAGGAAAACGGGGCGAACCGAGTAGATGTTCCGGCTTACGTACAGGCTGGAAAATTTTCATTCATGCAAAAGCGTCTTTGAAGTTGTGATTATTATTATGAATAGGTCTAGAAAACATTGCAAACTTTTCATATAATATTGTCTTCCTCTCTCTTATGAATTAATGAGTGTAACTGAGCAAAATGGTACAGAGTGTAGCATTGCCACGTCACAGCTTCCAGTTTGATCCTGAGCTTGGGTTGTCGTCTGTGCTGTGGGTTTCCTCTGGGTTCTCTGGTTTCCTCCCAAATATCTTATGCTGAATTGCTCCTGGGTGTGAATGAACGAGTGCGTGAATGTATGTGTTTACGTCCTGCGACAGACTCGTGTCCCATCCAGGCTGGTAAAACCAACAAGCTCACCGAATATACGTTACAGAGTGTATAACTATAAGAATCATCGACCGCTCCATAAACACGTGGCTGTTATACAGACGTCTGAAATCGTTGTATAAGCATGTAACGCTATCACACTGCGCCGTTTAGCCCCTGAGAGCATGTACAATGTAGCTGTATGAGAAAGGAGTATCAGAGGCTACACCCCTGCTCCCATTTTAACAGTTATTCTATCAAAACAAGAAATTTACAACGTCAAGCTCAACGCCCAGGGAGTCTCCTGGATAATAAAATAACGTTTCAGCTCTTTCCTGGCAGTTCATAGACTTCTCAGAAACATCCAAGCATATTTACACACGTTCGTACAGCCAAGCTTGACACAACACAGGTTTTTAATGTCCTCTCTTCTCCAGCAGGTTCAAGCCAAACCAGAGGAGGAAGGAAAAACAACAACAAATCAGCAAGTGCCTTTTGGACAAGACCGACCTTCGCCGTTCCATCAATTCAGCAAATCACATCTAGGACACGACTTCGCCACTGCAGAGGTCACACGGACAGACGAAAGAACCGATGCAGAGCCTCATGGAGATGATGGCGAAGAAAAATGGATGTATTCGCCATAAACTTGTCTGAGATGCGAACTCGACGGAGCCGCATCAAAATGCTTTCGAACTTAGACAGGAATCCGATGAACCTCCTCGTTCCAAGAGAAAAGGATTTGCCTCGGGTTTATATTTTGTCCTGATAAAGATAATGACACTCTCAATGTCATTATTTCGCCATCAGTGACTTCCGAGCGTAGCAAAGATGAAAGACGGTGTTTATTTCCTGATCACGGATTTCCTGCTTCCTAAAACATAACCACTAACTTATTTCCATCCCAATGCTTTTCATCTCTCCAGCATATGTCTGTGAAATGGCCAGATGTTTACTGACCGGAATGTGTGTGTGTGTGTGTGTGGAACAGGAAATATAGTCCATATATTTTGATGTACATGATTTATAGAGGTACAAACCAAAAAAAAAATCAATGTGTAAATACTGTACATAAAGGAGACATAAAATCCCTGTAACGAGCGTAAGGCTATACGTGTCTGACAGATCAGTGAAGTGTTGGGATGCGTAGAAATATTTAAGAGGAAGTATATTTAAATAAATTATATGATTGTTACACACGGTGACTACGAATCATTCCTGGGACGGTAAAGAAAATGATGTCCGTTATATATAGAGTTATAGAGAAGATTCGCAGCCTCATCTTATAAGCCACAGGGATTTCTTTTATGAGTTCTTAAACGTATTATTACATTATATGTCAAAAAAAGATCGCTTTTTAAAAAAAAAAAAAAAACCTAATTAAAGCTGCATATGAAATAACACAATATTCAAGAATTTAGCATTTGAAACTTTTTTTTTTTTTTTTTTTAAATGAACAGGATTCAACAGTTCCTTGAAGGGTTCTTTGGATAGTTAAGGAATTTTTTCTACAAGTGTGTGTTTATATTATATATATATATACACATACATACATACATATACATACATACATAAAGAGTTCTCAAATTAAATAAGTGTTTAAAAAAAAAAAAAAATCATTTTTGGTACTTGACAACAACCAGTTGTATGTACACTACTAGAAGTAAAGGTTCCTTAAAGGTTCTTTCTAATCAAGTAAAAAAGTAATGTTAAAAAAAAATTCAAATTAAAGCTTTCTCTAAAAGCACAAAAGAATAACCCATACCGGTTCTAGATTTTGTCTCCCATGAGCGTAGATTTTATTTTTCCTGAAGATTTTTTAAATGAACTTTTAAAATGTATTGAACAATAAGTTGAAGGATGAAAAATGGGTGAAATACATTATAAGAAAAAAAAAAAAAGGAGAAATGTTCTTTAAGGGTTGTTTTTAAACAATGACAGAATGAAGAGGTGTGTAAATGATATTCAGACACACTCTTAGCTTTAAAAGGGTTTTTGTTCGATTTCTTTCTGATTGAGAATTGCTCTGTCAGGGTTCTACATAGAACGTTTAATGGTGTCACCTGAGGGACAGCTAACCATCTCTTAATGGTTCTAGAGTTTACATGCTCTTTTTAAGAGAGTATAAGTATACGTATCAGAACATTTAGCTGATTATTTTCCTGTTAATGATACCTGATATAAAACCAGTTCTGGGTACGCCATTAAAAGGAACGGTTCCTTAAAAGGTTCTTCCTAATCAGTTAAAAATTGAATTACATTTTTTTTTTAAATGTAATTAATAAATGTTAAGGAAAAAAATGACTGTGTAAACAAAATATTAACATGCACTCTTTGATGATAATAATAATAATAATAATAAAATAAATGAATGACTACTGAATAACCATTAAGGGTTCTAGAGTTAACGGTTTCTTTCTAAGAGTGTAGATGTTTATAGATGTTCAGCTGCTTAAAACATTTATAAATGGGTAAATGTATTACACTATTAAAAATTTTTTTAGGTTCCTCTAGGGTTCTTTCTAAACAATGAAAAACGAGGTGGTTTGTGAACATGAGAACCCGATACACTTAGATTAAACAAAACAACAACAACAACAACAACAACAACAAATAAACATCCTTTAAAAGGTTCTTAGCTTTCTAAAGAGAGTTCTACAAGGAATTCTTTCTTATGGCGAACCCCTGAGTTATAGGTTCTAGGAGTTCTTTACTTGGGTTTCCAAGAAGGATGAACAAACATTATTTACGGGTTCTAGATTTATCCTTTTCTCT
>JANDJT010000050.1:23113620-23116821 GCA_024331685.1 Stegophilus panzeri
ACAAGATGTTGTACTGCAGCTGTTGTGCCTGATATCCAGTTTGATAGACTTGTTAGAGATTAACGTTACTTTGTACAACTTTCAGATTGCTTTTTTAAATAAACGCTTGACGGAAATGACGCAAACCAAAGCTTCTTACGTTTTTACACGTGAGCAGTATAGGGATGTAAGGCTGCGTTCACGGGATGGCGTAATTACGAGATTCCCTCACCTCTCCCAGAGTCCATGTTTCCTCATGCGTGTTAATCCTGGACTCCCTGTTTTCAGCATCTACCTCATCTAATCGGTCTCTTTTATGAGCCTCAAAGATCTATTTAAGCATTACGTTCATACGCTCCAGGTCAGAAACACTCACAAAAACACATTTATCAAAACAAAAACACACACAATGAACTAAAGCAAGAAATATACTAACTTGGACTGGACTGCAGTGGACAAATTTACGATTTTACTCAGCGTTATCATCATTGGGGTTCTTTCCATGTTCCTGACAAGATCACTCCGAAGAACACTTTACATGCCTCAGCACTAAAACCACGAGGTCAGGAGAGACCCTATCAGGGTAAAGTGAAGAGGGGAATTCTGGGCCGTGGTAAGGATCCTTGTGGGAGAGTGAGTCAGCTTCTCTGTAACAACTACACCTTGAGCTGGAATGAGCTTTACCGCTGATGAGATCAGATGAGCATGATGTAATGCTTTTGGTCCAGACAAGAAAGGCCCACTGGGGACAACGGCTACTTACTTGTAACATCTACATTCACCGGCCACTTTAATAGGAACACCTTTACCACTGCACGTTCATGCAACTGTGCAATCTATTCAGCCAATCATGTAGCAGCAGTACAATGTATAACATAAGTGGTTAAGACGTTGGACTACTGATCGGAAGGTCGTGAGTTCAAATCCCAGCACTGCCTAAGCTGCCACAGTTGGGCCCTTGTATAAATGAGATAAATGTAAGTTGCTCTGGATAAGGGCGTCTGCCAAATGCCAGAGGTGTAAATGTAAATGATACAGATCAAGAGCTTCAGTTAATGTTCACGGCAAACTATCAGACTTTGAAAGGCTACGGGAACTTATAACCCAACTCTTTCCAACCGTGGTGAGCAGAAAAGCATCTCAGAACGCACTAAACCTTGAGGAGGATGTGCAACAACAGCGGAACACCACATCGTGTTCCACGTCGCCAGGTCTTTTTTCCAATCTTAAAAACTGTTCAGATTCAGCCGGAGCTGAAGCTCTTAACCTGCATCTGAATGATTTTATACACTGGTCTGCTGCTACATGAGTGACTGATTGGATAATTGCATGAATAAGGAACTGTACAGTTGTTCCTAATAAAATAGCCAGTCAGTGTATATACACCAAATGTTAGCGTGTGCGTGCGCGAGTAGACTAGTACTTACATAGTAGGGGTCTTGAATATGCAGTTGTTTTTCAGGATCGTATGAGCCGAGCAGCTCGATTTTGGCCTTGCAGTTGTTTACGCCGTTCACTTTCCTTTTCAGATCTCTGCAACAAAACACAAAACACTTCAATTCATTCACAAACGAGAAACAGCAAACCTTCTCACATACCATTTACGTTCATCCAAAGAAGTTTAAATCCAATCCAAGCACAGAGTATAATTCATTTTTATTATGGATTTAGGCTATTTTATGAATTCTTTCTTTTCTTTTAGACGCCATGTCAGCTTCTGTGGCTATCTTCATGGCGAGAGCCAGTTTAGTTATCCAAGACTAAAATAAAAAAAATAAAATAAAAGGTGTTTAAAATGATTTTTTTTACTAAAACCCCTAAGACTAAGTTTGGATTTACTTGGTTAAAAACCTTTTGAACAGTGTTAACAGAAAAATACAGGTTTCTCAAGTGTGTAGAAGCGTTACAGTCCAGTAAGACATGTTTAACAGATAGTCGGTTCTGACAGGATGGGCTCTTTGGTGAATTTTCTCCAGATAGTAAAAATTGGTGTGCGAGCCTTGCGTGTCCTACCCGGCATCGAGACTTGATCCCAGCGATTATTAAAAGGGAGTACGTGTCTTGTCCCAACAACATGATTTATATCCCGTAATTTGTTGTTTAAACACTGATCCCATTCCGACTGCCATTTGTTTTTAGTGTACAAGTTTAATGTTGGTTTTAGGTCTGTGGACATCATAGAACATTTTACTGGTTCTGAGAATAATGCTTCGTTGGCAGCTCTATCTGTTTGTTCCTTACCAGAGATTACACTGTATGGCAAAAACTATGTGGACACCTGACCATCACATCTATATGAGGTTGTCGGACATGCCGCTCCCAAACCCTGGGCGTTAAATTTACATTTATGGCATTTTGGCAGACGCTCTTATCCAGCGCAACTTACATTTATCTCATTTATACAACTGAGCAATTTGGGGTTAAGGACCTTGCTCAAGGTCCCAACAGTGGTAGCATGGTAGTGCTGGAGCTTGAACTCCTGACCTTCTGACCCACTTTTATAGACTCCAATGCTTCCAGACATGATTTGGAATCAGTTATCATTAAAAAGGATTTCTGTGGAACAGTCTCAATGAATTTCAGTGCTAGTAATAAAGGATTTGCTTCTGCAATAAAAACTGAATTTTGGTCAGGGGTGCGTATGCCTTGACACAGTTGACTTGTTGCAAAGGCTTCTACCACTTGATTTCCAGATCGGGATCCATCTGTGTATATTGGGATATGTTGTGGGAACACTGCTCTTATATCCAGGAATTGTTGGTAATGCTCATGCGGATGAGTTTTTGGTTTCTCATTAAATCCAGATTGATTCTGGGCTACCTGAGAATCCCATGGGGGGGATTTCGCAAAAAATTTGTCCGCTCCGGAATTCTTAAATCCACTTTCAGTTTCTCCAAATGGGTTTTTATACGTAGGTCAAATGGACGAAGGTGACTTGGTTTTCTTTCTTATAGTATTGGATGGTGAGTTGAGAAAACTGATGGATATTTTTTTTTTTTGTTTTGTTTTCAGTTTGGTTGCATATTGTAGGACCAGCTTTAGGAGTCTGATTTCCAAGGAAGGTTAATTGGCTTCCATATATAAACTCTGAATTGGTGATGTTCTGTATGCTCCGAAGGTCAGTCAAACACCTTGGTGTAGATTCTCTATGGGGTTCAGGTCAGGCGAGTTGGCTGGCCAATCAAGCACAGTAATACCATGGGCAGCAAACCAGTTACTAGT
>JANDJT010000050.1:23117034-23129532 GCA_024331685.1 Stegophilus panzeri
GATTCTGTTCCTCTCCACTCCTCCTCCAGACTCTGGGACCTTGATTTCCAAATGAAATGCAACATTTACTTTCATCTGAAAAGAAGACTTTGGACCACTAAGCAACGGTGTTTTTAATAAAAAGGTGTTTTGAGTCAATTAGCCGATTAGAGCTCTTCTCAGGTCGACATTGCTGTATTATAAATTCTTTATTCTAATATTTTGAGACACTGGATTTCTTATTTCCATGAGCTTTAGCCGTAATCATCAAGATTAAAACAAAAAAAGCCTTGAAATATTTCACTTTATGTGTAATGAATCTAGAATACATGAAAGTTCCACTTTTTCAATAAAATTACAGGAAAAAATTTACTTTTCCACTATATTCTAATTTTTTGAGATGCACCTGTATGATCTGGCTGATCTATAAATTATGCTTCCATAGTCCAGCTCTGAGCGAATCAAAGATCTGTACAGATTCAGAAGAGTTGAACGGTCTGCTCCCCATTTGGTTTTGGATAAAACTTTTAAAACATTTCTTTTTCAATAATTTCATATGAGGGATGGCTATTTTATGAAGCCAAATGGGTACAAACGGCATTACTGAGCCGGACATTATGTTTTAAGTCGAGTGTGTGATGATTTAGACATGTGGCTTGCATAAACACTCAATCGGAAATTATAACTTGTCTTTCGTCATACTGTTTTCAGTTACGAGATGTCATTATAAGTTGCATTTTCAGTTGAATTTGGGGAAACCACTTGAAGCATTCGTTGTGTTAAACTATTTCCATTGCTTTTGTTTGATCTGTTCATTACAAACAGCTGAAAGTCTGTAAATTCTGACAATAAACCTGATGGGGGTTGAATAATTCTGCTCTTGCTTTAACCCCTTTCCTGAATTACCCGGCCCAGTCCCCTTCCTGCCGAGGACACACGAGGTTAAGGTAAAGGACAGAAGGAAAAGTCTTTCATCGGCCGGCATTGTAGACCCACCGATCATCGCACAAGATGGACGATGGGTGTGGTGTGGATTCATCTCCAAACTCTAGGACAAGAAGTCCATGTCACCAGTAAATCTTAGTATATTTTGACATCACTACTTGGTCAGGGACCAAAAAAAAAGATCCTTTGGGGAAATAACGTAAAACATCTCAAAGCCAAACATCAAAAAGAGGGGCAAAGGAGAAAAGTCTCGTCTAGGCAAGAATCTGAGGAACTCGGTAAGCGGCTTAAGCAGGAGCACATGGACTGGGACTGGGAACATGTGATTCAGGCATTATCCATCCCAAACTGGACAATTAGTGGGGTGGGGATAAATAAATACATAAATAAATTCAACCCACACTGCTATGGTTTATGACGTTAAACAAAACTCCTGAGTGGCATAGCTCTTTAAAGTTTTTCCCAACTATTAGGAGAACAGGAGTCCCAGAGAGATTAACTAGCCTTGTGCTCTGGGTGGAAGAGTTAGTCTTCCCCATCTCGGTCAATCATAATGACACTGACCAATCACAAAGCTCACCAAAACCAGGCAGTTGAAGATTGGCGTGAATGAGCGTCTGGGCACGCACTGTAGCTTTGGATTCCCGTTCTTGGATAACAGGAGACAGGGCTGTTGCGGCTCATCCTCCTCAAGGTTCAACGTGTTGTGCGTGAGATGTTTTTCAGCTCACCATGGTTGTAAAGAGTGGTTATTTGAGTTACCATGATGTTCCTGTCGACTCAAACGAGTCTGGCCGTTCTCCTCTCACCGCTCTTATCTTGTCTCGGCCTACAGAAATGCCAGGATTATCAGGACATCTGACCATGATAAGCGATTGGTGGAGACAGGAGAACTGGAGACATACCCATGCCCTCCGTGTGACCTCTTGGAGCTTGGACGAGATGCTCAAAAGCTCCACTACAAAGCTCTAAGGCTGGAAACAGTCACATTCGATTCCTTACACCAATTAGTCTTGAAAGGAGAGATGAGAGTCGGGAGATTTATTCTCACAGCACAGATCCGCAGCAGCTTCGGGTTCCGTTCGGGAGACCAGCTTTGACCAGCAGCTCGTAATGCACATTCCACACTCGCTCAGACGGGTGCTCAACGTTTGCTTAAGTATGCTTTTGGGACCGTTTCATACAGAACATGCTATTTCCAAAAACCGGGACAAACTTTTTACATTTTTTTTTTTTATTTAAAAACCCATCCTGTGAACAAACCTCAAGTTGCTCTCGTCCATGCAGAGAATGTACTCGAATGTCGCGAAATCCTCCTTCGTCACCTGGGGGGAAAAAAACAACAAACCAAAAAAAAAACAAGACAGCGACAGAATGAGAGAGGAGTAAACATGAGTCATTTCATTTTCACGGACACGCAGTGACCTAAAAAGGTTGCTCTCTCTCTAACCGAGCGATCTTTGGCCGTTTCTGAAGCTTGTGTGCACTGGCTGCGCTCCAACAGTCTTTAGGCAAGGAGAAAAATCTACGAGTGTATAGTCTTGAGTGAGATGAGTAATCCTTCGCAGATGCACATCAAAGCACATCTGTGGCCACATGTGTACTCTTACATGTCTTCGTACATGGGTTGAGCAAGAGCGAACATTATTTTTGCAAGACAGCGGAGCAAGGGGTGATAGCACATTCTTCAGTCTACTGAAAAGATTTAAAAAAAAAAAAAAAAAGCAACCAAACGGCAGCGAGATGAACACGAGGAAGAAGAAAAACTAAACACACACACACACACAGAAAGAAGCACCAGTATCTAAAAGAGCATAAGTACTTGAGCTGACTGGGTTTATTCTAAATCTCAATAACAAGCAATGTCAGGGTGAATTTAACTGGAGGTACTGTTTAAATGATACACGACCCGTGATGTTACCACAGTGTTAGTGGTTTGGCTTCGATAGTTTAAAATAATAAAGACTCCAATAAATAAATAAATAGCACGGTTTGCGTAAAATCCAATATCTGGGAATGTTGCAATTGCAACAGGGCCCGTTAAAGTTTTCTTCCACTCAGAGAAGTCCCTGGTTGTGAAAATATTTCAGATTTAACCTCTATAGTAGTTACTTGACATTTTATCCAGTGCACTGTGATTCTTGAACAGCAACTCGGTGTTCACACGGCGTATTTAACCTCTTGGAGCTTGAATTAGGCAGTTTAAAAAAAAAAAAAACCTCCACCACCAATTAGTCTTAAAGGAGATAAAAGAAGGCGCGACTTCATTCCCACAGAGCCAGAGCAGCTCCGGGTTAGAGCGGTCGAAATTAGATTTGAATAGTCATGTAATAGGGAAGTATTTCCAATGTTAACGAGGCAGTCATTTAATATCGTCCCAGACGGACACGGTGAAGAAAAGCCGAAGAGCTACACTGTGTGGTCTGATCACATCAACCACAGGTGAAAACTGTAAAGCAAGTCACAAGGAGACAATATTTTTCGATTTTGTACCACGGGACTGTTCACTTGGTGCTGATTTGAAGAGAAATTTCAGAGGTTAATTAAATCACTATAACACTCAGGGAACTAATCTGCCATAACATTAAAACCACTGAGAGGTGAAGTGAATAACATCGATTATCTCGTTACAGTGGAACCTGTCAAGGGGTGGGATATACTAGGCAGCGAGTGAACAGTCAGGTCTCGAAGTTGATGTGTTGGAAGCAGGAAAAATGGGCGAGTGTAAGGATGTGAGCGACTTTGACAAGGGCCAGAACTGGATCATGGAGCAACGGAAGAAGGTGGCCTGGGCTGATGAATCACGTTTTCTTTTACATGATGTGGACAGCCGGGTGTGTGTCAGGTTTTTGGTTGTTGGTTTTTTTTTTTTTTTTTTTTTGCGTTCGTTAGAATACACATGACCCAATGGGATTCATTAAGGTCAGCCAAAATCCAAGATAACGAGCTCTAAACATTTCCAGAGGAAGTCTACTGGAGAAATCAACAATGGCTGAAGCACAAAGGAGGGATGAAGAAGGGGTCAGGGGTGAGAGGACAGAGTTAGTGGAGCCACAGACAGACGTCAGAGTGCATTTAAGGTGAAAAGCAGCAATCTGCTATTAGCGGATTTTCACTGCGACGGTAACGGACACAAGCTCCAATACGCTACATTAAACGAGATATTAAGAGAAATTAGTTTAAAAAGTACAAAACGGCAAAACTGTATGCCTCGCATATTTTGTTTTTAGATTTTAAAAAATTCTTTCCAAAAATGATAAAGTAACTATTCCAAAACACATTGAAAATTTAAAAATACATATTTTTAAAAAATAAAAACACAGACCCCTCTGAAACTATTGGAACGGCAAGGCCAGCTCATTTGTTTGTGCTATACACCGAAGACATTTGGGTTTCAGATCAAAAGATGGATATGAGACGAGAGCTTAAGATTTTAGATTTTATTTCCTGGTATTTAATAATAATAATAATAATAATAATAATAATAATAATAGGTAGAAGAAGACGAGGAATAATAATAAGAAGGGAGGAATGAGTGGAATAAGAAGAAGAGGAATAAGAAGAGGAAGAAGAGGAATAATAATAAGAACAAGAGGAAGAAGAGGAAGAAGAATTTTAATGTGGGTTTGTATTGGAATAAGTGTTTGTTGGGCCTTTTGTTTGGTTGCTGAGTGGAAGAAGGGTTAATCAGCTAAAGTACTGACCACACACACACACACACACACACACACACCCCTCTGACATCATATACTACTTTCATTAAAACAGTTATGGTTGTCAATAAATTGTATAAAACATTGTCCTTTTTTTCCCCCCACACAGTAACCACGGGGGCGCAAACTTTTGCATTCAAGTCAATAGAACTTACCGATTTTGAATTTTATTTGTGCAAGCTTTTACTAGTGTAGTATAAAAGAACAACAATCACGTATGTATACACACACACACACACACAAACACACGGTGCAGGTACCTGTCGTGCCCTGTGATCTGTATCAATGCCATGTTCCCTGAGGCAGGTAAGACTACGTTCATCCGGAGTGCTGCCTATGTTCCAGTCTGATGTGGCACCGGAGTCTATAACCCACTGCAACACACACACACACACACACAATGGAACTAGCGCTACGTTCATGCCCACCGTACCTGACGCGCCACGTGGCGCATGGGCACGCCGTGCTTCTTCATACAGGCTGCACCTCGATAGTCAGGAGGGTTCCCGATCTCATAGGTGGAGGTGGCTGCACTGTCTATCCTCCACTACACACACACAAACATAAAGCAGGAGACAAAACAGTAACACAGACATCGCATCACATTACAGACTGTCCTGACATTACGAATGGCACGTCACACACCGCTGGACAAAATTTCAAGTCCTGTAGTGAAGATGCGCTTATCTTCATTTTCACTCGGACCGTCCGGCGTCCATGTGTGTAGCAAAAGCGCAAACGTGAATGTGAGATTCAGCTGGTTGGGTATAAGACACATTTCTGCATAAACACTTGTTTAATTACACGTTCAGGCTGGTACGTACCACGCGAGGTTTTACATGCAGAACGTGACCCGGACGGCTCAGTAAATCCGCCTCGGTGTCCTTCAGCATCGGCTAATAAATTACTAGTGAAGTGTTTCACCACTCGTAGCTA
The DNA here is from genome assembly GCA_024331685.1 of Stegophilus panzeri. Lineage (NCBI taxonomy): Eukaryota > Metazoa > Chordata > Actinopteri > Siluriformes > Trichomycteridae > Stegophilus > Stegophilus panzeri. Next base: position 23,122,608 of record JANDJT010000050.1, read on the forward strand.
TACATGTAGAACATTCTCCTTCATCTTATATATCAGAACTATGACGTGCAGCGTCGCTCACCTTGTCCACCACTCCACTGTCTGTGGCCATCTTCCTAAAGACGGCCTCTGCGATCGGAGACCTACAGATGTTCCCTAGAAAACAAAATCAGCCAACTTAAAACCGTCGTGTTCAAATGACTATAACACGCTGATGTAAACCTGTTAAATAGATACCTACATGAATGCTTGAGACAGCAAGTTGGTATTAATTATTGTAATAATTTAGCATCACCAATAACCCTAGTGACTTCATTTTGCCTAACGTAGGACACAAAGCAAAGTTATTTATGTATCTGTGTAAATTCATGACGTATTGATTAGTAGACTGACATATAATACGTTTTTCATTCATTCATTCATTCATTCATTCATTTGCAGTAAGAGCTTTATCCTTGTCAGGGTTTTGGTGGATCCGGGGTCTATCCTGGAAACAATGCTCGTGAGGCGCGAAGACGCCCTGGAGAGACACTGGTCCATCTCACACACACACACACACACACACACACACACACACATACCAGCTCACACACTCACAAACAGAAACGCAAGCTCAGGAGCTGCGAGACGTCAATGCTACCATCCCGCCAATATTCTTATTTAAATGCAAGCAGGTGTTTGTAAAACACGAGTGATATGGAGGTATAGCAGGCAATGATGCTGCCTCAAAGCTAGGGGGTTTGAGCCTGAGTTATGATCGGGTTATGATCCGTGTGGAGTTTTGCAGGTTCTCCCCATATCCAGGTGGGTTTCCTCTGGGTCCATCGGTTTCCTCCGACCTCTCAAAAACATGCTATTGGGTGGAACGGCTAAGGTAAACCAACCCCTAGGGTGCGAATATGTGAAGTGTGATTAACTGCCATCCCATCCAAGGTGTATTCGGTACTCATGTTAATATATTTCGACGAATTGAAAATGCTTTAACTGAGAGGTTTTATTACATTTATTACAATGTTCACTTAATATTAGCACCCAGGGGATACTTGAAAAGGCAATTAACTCAGGTTGAAGGGATTCAGGCCCTGTCTATGAGCTGTTACTATAGAAACAGTAACTTTTTAAAACGATAAAACGAACGCATTAACCTTACAGCCGGAACTACTTTCCGAGCTCTATTAAAAACAATGCACACCTTTTGACCAATCAGATTCGAGAATTCAGCGGCAACTGACGTCTTGCGTCATGGCACGACACGTCATTACGTATCAACAGTTTATAAGTAACACAATTAGTTTTACTTCCAGAATTTTTTATATATATATAAATAAATAAGCTGTAGTACAGACAAAATAAATCGAATGAAGCAACACTAGCCAAATTCGACTTAATAAATAATAATAAAAATAAATAAATAAATAATAAAAATAAAACCTGACTACAAGAGTCAGTCCCGCTTGGACAAGAAACCAGGAAGGAGCAAGCTCAATGTCAAGTAATGAATTAAACCATCCTTGGAGCCATTGTTCTGTCTTTATTTGACTTTTTCTTTTTTTTTAATCAAACCTCTACTATCATCCTGAATTTTACACATGTATACAACACGTCTGAACGCTACTGAGGTCTCAGAACATTTATTTAAGAGCCTTACCGAGACACACGAACAAAACCGATTTCCCTCCGGCGGCGGCCATGTTTGTTTCAGTAGCTGCCCAAACATCTGCCTGAGTCAAAATCGAATTATTATTATTATTTTTTTTTTTTATAACAGGCACAAAGTAGGTACACAAACCACGAGCTCGAGCATACATCCTACGACTAAGAACCCGGATACGTACTTACTTACAAATATATTGCACGAAAATGCCGTTAATTATAATATGTGGCTTTCCTTGCAGCGGCAAAAGTCGCCGAGCTCAAGAATTAAGGGACTACTTCGTGGAAAACACAGATAAACAAGTTGATATCATTGGAGATGAAATGCAGGGTGTTGAGAAGAACTCGGTGTATGCAGACTCACAGAGGGAGAAAAATCTGAGAGGAGCTTTGCGATCTGAAGTCGAAAGGAAAATCAACAAAGATGACATTGTAATTCTGGATTCCTTGAATTACATTAAAGGCTACAGATATGAACTGTTTTGTCTGGTCAAGCATGCACAGACACCACATTGTCTGGTCTACTGTCTGACATCTGCTGCATTGAGCTCAGAGTGGAACAGGGAAAGAGATGAAGCTTATCGATATTCCCAGGAAATTCTGGATGCCCTAATTCTGAGGTTCGAAGCCCCTGATTCAAGAAATAGGTGGGACAGTCCTCTCTTTACTATCCAGAAAGAGGACAGACTTCCATTTGAAGCTATCTCTGATGCCATTTTGAGAAGGAAAGTGCCACCACCTAACCAGTCTACACAAAGTCAACCACTATCATCTACCAACTTCTTATACGAGCTGGACAGAGTTACTCAGGACATCTTAATGGCTGTTCTTGACTCGCAGAAGACCAGCGTTCCTGGGGACGCCATTGCAATTCCAGGAACTACAGAAAAATTTGATGTAAAAAGAAGCCTTAACATAGCCGAACTGAGGAAACTTCGGAGACAGTTCATCAGTTACACCAAGACGCACCCAACAGAGAACATCGGACTGATAGCCAATATGTTTGTGCAGTACCTCAATAAGAGTGTGCACTGATGATAGCTGGCAGTAAATTTAACAGCAGCTTTTATGTTTTTATTTTTCTTCAAATTATTCATCATTTTTAACGTGATTTCGATTATGAAGTTAATAAATTATAGATATATATTTTAGAGAACTTCAGACACCAACTCGTAAATGTTAGACTTACCTGCTTTTTCCGTAGTACTAGCCAAGTTCCAATTTCATGTCCAATGCATGAGTCTTACTTTCCAAGACTTCTGACTGAAGGATTCATTCTAATCCTGGGATTTTCTTAAGGCTATAAAGCTATAATAGTAAACCCACGGTGTTAAATTGTTCCAGTTGTCAGCTATATAGATGTGTTTAAATGTTTATTTGTGACCTTTACGTCACTATGCAAGCACATAAGAACAATGTGTTGCTAATTTTGCCTGACGTATTGGGTCATTACCGGTCATTTTTCTCAGATTCTTCTGACCTAATCACTTTTCATAATAAAATTTCCATATTTAAAAGAAACCTAAAAGTGATTATTCAAGAGGGAAATCATTCCAAAGCATAGAGTAGTAGTACTAATATAAGGGTTGGTTTTTATTTACTTGACTACTGGACCACCTCCAGACCTAACAAATGAAAATCAAAGGGAGAAACGTTTCTCCTGATGATATTAGGCTCTCCAACTGTACGGCCTAATCAATAACACATTTATTTCCCTGTAACTTCGTTAGGTCTCTCAGTGTACACATTATTGCAAAATTGACCTTTGTAATATTGACGTCTCAGAAGCTTGTAATATACAAATAAGCCCTCCAAAAAACTCATTTTTATCGTGTTCTGTGAGCATCATGGGTGATCTCAAAGCTTCCAGATACATCTGATTTCTTTTGAACCTTGAAGTTATTGATCACTGAAGCGAGTGAATCACTTTATTATTCAGTTTTCCTGCTGTTGTGGATAATCTCACTGAAATACCTGAGAGATATACAGTGCACAGAAAGTACTGCCATCGTTATAACCTGTTGCATTCCACCAAATCTGTCTTATACATGTGTTCATAACCTGCACGTCTTCACTACATTCAGCATTGTTTGCCCTTCTTCTATATCATACTATCCAGAGTCACCCAGAAGAGGATTGGTTTGATTTTGAGTCTGGTTCCTCTCAAAGCTTCTTTATTATGTTGTCTTAGGGAGTTTTGCTATTGATCACATCTGGCTTAGTCATTAGGGATTTAGATTTAGAGCTTAGTCTGTTGTTGAAATCACTAAATAAATAAAAACTCCCGTTGTTCCCAACATTTGGGACTTGTTTTGATGTAATTAATATGGGCCAATCTATAAATATGATCAAATATTTATATTCATTCATTTAATCATTCATCTTCAGTAAGCGCTTTATCCTGGCCAGGGTTGTGGTGGATCCGGGGCGTATCCCGGGAACACTGGGCCCGAGGTCGGAATCCAGGAAGCACGCTGGATGTGATATTAGTCCATCACAGGGCACCATGCACACACACATTCACACACTCATTCATGCCTTGGGGCAATTAAGAGTTGACAATCCATCTATAGGCATGTTTTTCAAAGGTGGGAGGAAACTGGAAATCCTGGAGGAAAACCCGTAGAGATACAGGGAAAATATCTGAAACCTCACGCCGTCAGTAACCCGAGTTTAGGATCGAATCAGACACCCCGGAGTTCTTAGGTGGCAACACTACCTGCTATTCCACCATGCCACCGTCCATTTACTTACTTATTTTCAATATATGATGGTACAGTATATAAAAAAAATCACAATGTTAAGCACTCAGATTGCCATATGTGTTGAAATACCTATATTTATTGCACAGTCTGGACCCTGGATCATGTCTTTTAGATCCTATTGTGGTCCCCTGTTTTAATCGCTCGAGTACCGTGCTCAAAGGTATGAAACTGTACTCCAGTTCTGTCTCTTAAAGGACTTTTACATTTGGTTATTTGGCGTAAATGATTTCACACCTGAGGAAATACAGATGCAGCTCAAAAATCTTGAATATATCGTGGAAAGGTTCATTTCTTTCCGTAATTTGATTCAAAAAGTTGAACTTTCATATATTCTAGATTCGTTACACGTAAAGTGAAATATTTCAAGCCTTTTTTGTTTTAATCTTGATGATTACGGCTTACAGCTCATTGAAATCAAAAATCCACACATACTCTTTCAGTTTGAAGTTAAACAAAGTGCATTCTTGCCAGGAATGATTATGGTTCAAGTTCGGAGCTGATAAATAAACCACTGCTTGGTTCAGAAAGGAAAGCGCCCTATAAAATGACTCATGGTTTGAAACTGTGTTGTGAACGAAGGCCGACACAGTGATGGTGTCAGCTGAGTAGCTCTGGGCCTCTCTGTTTATTTGCTTCATGCTCTCCTTCGTCAGTGTTTATATTTGATAGAGGGAGTTCATCTGATTTCACTCTCATCTCTCTCACTACTCTTCTGTCTTTTCTGACGTCTGTATGAATTTATAGAAATTTGAATGAGTTCAAATTGATTGTGATTGTAAATGAATTACCTACCATTGATCATTATACTTAAGAGTGTGGCTTTGAACCTGTGGCTATTTTCTGTGTGTTATTGTGTATTTAGGTCTGCATAGCATAGTTTAGAATTGAATTTGTAGGGCATTTTTACACAGCAGCAGCAGCAGTTATGACAAAACATCCGATTTAGAGTACAATTTACTGTATGCAAGAAGTTTCTCCTGTTACAGATGTCTACTTAAATCCCAGTAAGATAAGGGATAAAGTATACAATGCACAATTATAAATATCTAAGGCATAAAACAGGACATCACAAAAAAAAAAAAAAAAACAATAAAAAACATCTATTCTAATGGTTTCCACTACAAATACCATTACAAACCATCAGCTGTTAACCATTAAAACCATTATTTAATGGTTTCCATTATGTAGTAGGACATGTTAAGGATAGACATAACCACTAAACGTAACATGCCACCAATAGAAGACAACAATTGACCAGTAGAGACCCACAGGAACCATTAGAGTTTCCATTAAAACCAATATAATTCCCATTATAAACATTACAAATTCTATGAGGGTTTCTGTTGTTTTTTTTTTTTCAGTAAGGTGTGGTGCAGGTTCAATCCTGAGCTTGGATTACTGTCTGTGGGAAGTTTCTGGGCATGTTCTCTCCATGTCTGCCTGGATATCCTGTTTCCTCCCACTTGCCAGTAGATGAATTGGCTACTCTAAAATTGTTCCTCGTGTGAATGTGTGTGTGTGTGTGTGTGTGTGTGTGTGTGAAGATCTGGCATCCCACCTTCTGAACATATTCTGAGGGCAATGGTAGGTCAAGTGATTAAGACGTTGGTCCTTCTGATTGGAAGGTTGTGAGTTCAAATCCAAGAACTGCATCTGGTGGACCCTTGAGCAAGGCCCGGCTTAACCCTCAGTTGTTCAGTTATATAAATGAGATAACTGTAAGTCACTCTGGATAAGGGTGTCTTCCAAATATCATAAATGTAAGTGTTTTATTCCTCTTAAACCATAGCAATTTGCCAAGCACTTACATTATTTCAGTTGGGAGGTGGGCTTTTATGATGTCATCATGTTTTTGTTTTTGTTTTGAATCACATATGTGTCACATTGAAGAGGTGCCTACTGGATTTTAGTCAACACAAAGTGCATTTGTTAAGGACACTGCAGTCTGTCCTGTCACATTACTCATACCTGATAACCACAATAACAGTGGCTTTGGGAGGTGTGCTCTCCATTATTTTAAAAACAGTAATATTTATGAATAAAAACGTCTTTGTCTGGCAGTGGTTCTATTCACACCAGCACTCTGTTGCATAGTATTGTTTGGACTGCATTTATGTTTTCCAAAATATGATTCTGTTCTGTGTAGTTGGTGTTTGTTGTGTGCATACCAGCACTATTCTGTGTGTTCTGTATGTTCTGCAAGTACAAGTTGTAATGATTTTACTGAAACCATACACTGATCGTGTGTATTGTATGCTGCATTGTCATATACTCTGCATTCCACCGAACATATGTACTGTATATGGATGAGATAACAATAAAACCCATCTGGATAAATAGCTTTTTTTGTTGTCTGTAAAATATCTTCAATATAGCTTGTGTGAAATATATCACTATGTGTACTACAGAGAAGGCACCTGACGTTGGGCCAGCAGAATTTCATAAATGGTGAATGGTCTGCACTTATATAGCACTTTTATCCAAAGCACTTTACACTGTGTCTCATTCACCCATTCACACACACACTC
>JANDJT010000050.1:23140885-23155200 GCA_024331685.1 Stegophilus panzeri
GAGGGAAAGAGACAGAGAGAGACAGAGGGAGAAGGGACAGAGAGACAGAGAGAGACAAAGGGAGAGAGGGACAGAGACAGAGAGAGACAGAGGGAGAGAGGGACAGAGAGACAGAGGGAGAAGGGACAGAGAGACAGAGGGAGAAGGGACAGAGAGACAGAGACAGAGAGAGACAGAGGGAGAGAGGGACAGAGAGACAGAGGGAGAAGGGACAGAGAGACAGAGGGAAAGAGACAGAGGGAAAGAGACAGAGAGAGACAGAGGGAGAAGGGACAGAGAGACAGAGAGAGACAAAGGGAGAGAGGGACAGAGAGAGGTAGAGGGAGAAGGGACAGAGAGACAGAGGGAAAGAGACAGAGAGAGACAGAGGGAGAAGGGAGAGAGAGACAGAGAGAGACAAAGGGAGAGAGGGACAGAGAGAGACAGAGGGAGAGAGGGACAGAGAGACAGAGGGAGAAGGGACAGAGAGACAGAGGGAGAGAGGGACAGAGAGAAACAGGGATAGAAACAGGGACAGATCTTAGAACACACAAAGTGATGTCCTTCCCGATGTCCAATTTAGTGACATTGTGACCAAAGAGAAGTGACGACAAAGTGTCCAAAATTTGCGTGCGAGCACTGCTGGCACTCTCATCTAAAAGCCACCAACAGGAGGAAGGCGTAGGATGAGGCAAAATGTGAAATAAATTTTTTAAATGCTTGAGCAAGGTAGAATTTAAAATACTGACTTTAATTAATAAACGTTACCGGTCTACGGTTCCGATCGTTCATACAGTGAGTCAAAAGCTACAACACATGCTAATGGACAGAAAAACACATCTTTATTACCTCAAGCTCACTTTGAAAATGGCCATTTCACGTTTGAGCCAGCAGTGTACAGCTACAAACACGTCCTATTCCCCACTTCAAGTGTTGTTTCTCAAGGAGCAACATTGCGTTCATCATACCGAGGACCCGTTTCTGCACTGATCGACGTAAGCATAATGCGGTGACTTGATTTAATCACAGATCTATCAGTAGAGGATCTTCAGTTTATAATCTCACATGGAGTACACACATTATCGCACGGTCTGTTACGGAACTCAGCCAAGATTTTACTGGGGACGCGTTGTACATGGTGACGAGTAATAATCTTCAACTTTAAAACAGATTTTGTGTAGAACCCTACAACAGAGTGGTTCTTAAGCAAAATAGAACCCTTCTAGCAAGCTAATAACCCTTAACTATACAAAGAACCTGTTGAAGAACGTGTTTTCTAAGAGTGTTGGTGTAGGTAGATCTTTTATTTTTTCTCCAAACACCTCATCCCATCCCTCCAGTGTGTGTACATACTGTATATAAGCTACACTATTAAAAATGTCACAACTTTTAAGCGTTCGAACCATTTAAAGGTTCTAAGTCGAATCCTACAACAGAGAGTGTTTCCCTATTAGAGGGGGTTCCACATAGCTTTTTTTAAGACTCTTAATTATCCAATAAACGCTCGAAGAACCCGTGGAGAACCCTGAGCGTGACAGCGAGGTTTACTGAATTTGAGACGGATAAAATGTGAATCGGATTTTTCTCCCCCTGAAGCATTCTTTGTATGAGTAAATATGTAGTATATCTATAACAGGGTGCATGGTAACGATATTTTGTGGTGTGTCGCAGCAAAGGTCCGGAGCGTAAGCGTGGCTACGTCAGACGGTGAGATTTCACACACCAGCGGTGACATCGATGGGCGTCAAGAGGAAGAAGTGAAAGAGACTCGCCAACAAGGTTCGTCCGTTATAGAGCGCAACGCTCGAGTGATCAAATGGCTGTACAGCTGCAGAAACGCAAGTGAGTCTGGGAAAACGCTGCGAGATCTGGATTAGTCACAAAATCCCAAACAACTATGAACACTAATCCCAGGCGTTAATTCAACACTGCTGTGTTCGCCGAGTGCTCACGAAGAACTCGAGATGTGTCAAAGAATGTCTCCAGCTCCACCTTGAAAATATTATCAAATATATAGCAGTTAGAAACTCGTTAAGACTCCAGAAAGAAAGCAGAACGCGAATAGCCCATCTGTCATGAAGACTTATTAATGCCAGATAACCTACTAACTGTTACACAAAGAGCTGAAACTGGAGACTCCTTCCATACCTGCTTAAATAAACAACTCTTTACAGAAAGCGTATTCACTATATTAACAAATCTACACTTTTCTTTCTTCAATTACAACGTGTTTTTAAACTGCGTTTCAAAGATTCTGTGGACTGTCTGCAACAAGACAAGTCTCTGTGTAAGTTGTTACCATAGAAACAATAACGTATTAGAACAAAATGCATTAACATAAACCTGCGATTTGCAATTAGAGCCAGCACTACTGTCAGAGCTACTGTTATAGAATATTAATCAACACCTTCTGACCAATCAGATCCGAGAATTCAACAGCGCTGTGGTATAAAATATTTTACGAGAGTGGTCATCAACCCTGTTCCTGGAGATCTACCTTTCTGCAGGTTTCAACTCCAAACAAAATCGAACGCATCTGTTTTAGCTGATCAAGAACTTCTTTAGGCAATGATTAGCTGGTCAGGTGGACACGATTATGGTTGGAGCTAAAGTCTTCAGGAAGGTAGATCTCCAGGAACAGGGTTGGTGACCACTGCTTTACGACATCTTCTACATCAGTGTGCAACTGGACCTTCTCAGAGACTTCTCGGTAATTCACTGAAACTGGGAGAAAAGCCTCAGTGTGTTTCTCACCAGCTCTTCTTCTGACATGCCATCGTGAATGAAACATCTTCAATATGGACTCATTGTTTTATGAGACTTCTGCTTCTGCTAGTTGTGTCACGCTTTATCTTCTTCTAGTGTACTACAGTCTCTTTTGTTTTGTACGTCTACATAAATTGCTTCGTAGAGGCACCCCACCCTGCAAGACCTCTTCTCATACTTTATATTAATTTACATATTAATAATATATGAATTAATATATAATTTAATATATTAAGATTTTTATTATTATTATTATTACAGCCATAAAAAGGAAACAAGCTCTTAAATGTTTTAAAGTGACACCACTTATTTTAAACATCATTTTCTTGCAAACACAAGCGAACTGCTGCTCGGTAGATGTTTTTTGTTTTTCGCACCCTTCCGTGTAAACTCTAGAGAGTGTCGTGTGTGAGAATCCCAGGAGATGGGCAGTTTCTGAAATACTCAAACTGGCAACAACAACCATGCCAGGATCAAAGCCAACGAGATCACATTTTTTGTTACGGTTACAAATTACTTCGTAAAAAATGAAGTTATTCATTATTTAGTTATTCATCAGCAACGTAATCCAAATATCACAATATAAAAATAATGTAATCTGATTATTTTTGGATTACTTCAAGGTCAGATATGTAAATAAAGTCAAGCAAAAAGCAATATGATCTAAAATACTTTTATTTAGAGCTTAATGTAAGCTTAAAAATATGTTCAATGTTTGGATTTGTTTTAATAAAATAAATAAATAATAAAAGATCACTGTCCCTGATGTTGGTAACATTACATCACAGAAGCTAGGGTGACCATATTCCATATTCTGGTTTTCCAAAAAGAGGACACCTTTTGTCCTTTGTATCAGTGTTACTATGAATGCAGACTTTAATACACTGAAAAAGACACGCTATTAGCATCGCATAAATATATATAAATCAAATTATTTTCACTCTGCCCATGTTTTAAATTTTTTCCTATATTCTTTTGAATGTCCATGGAATAAATTAAAATATCAGATGCCACGAGTGAACCTTCTGCCATCATTTACACATTTTAATGACCGTGTAATACGAAGCGATGTGATGATATGAAATAAAAAATGCCCTTATATGGTCGTGGGCGTTGTTTTGACTCAGGACAGCTGGCATCTGCTGCTATTGTCAAACTGAGAGTAGGTTAATGGTTTAGAGGCAGGAATTTGGCCAATAGTTGCTGCAAGCCTTTTATAATCCACCAATCGGTGTTTGAGAAGGCAGGAATTACAGAGAGGGGTTAAAGCAATGCAAACATGCACCCACATGATGCAGCATTAGACCATAAGCACATCATAATGAAATTAAAGCCGAGGACATTTTCTTAAATCTAGACAGTGTTTTAAGGTCCGGAAAAGAGGACGTACGGTCACCCTAACAAAAGCATTTCAGAGAACAATGTGTGTTCATTTCTAACAAATTAACTTTGCACAAAATTTATTTGCGGCTGCACCAGGAGGTTGCTCATGTGAGTCACGACTGGCGAGAGAGAACCAGAACTATAATCAAGCAGCTGTCTATACTGTGTTATGTCAAAATATTCATTTCTTTGATTTTAAATGAAAAAAATGTAATCCTGATAGTATTCCCTTTTTTTCTTTTTTTCTTTTTTACAAAATGAACCTGTAATCTGATACCTTTGTTTTTTGACGTAACTGTAATGTATTACAGTTACCAGTTTTTTTAACGTAACGCCATTACATGTACTCCGTTACTCCCCAAGCCTGGCGATGTTTGAGGAGAACATTATCTGAAGTTCTTGACATGTATCTGCACGACTTACACATAATACATTGCTGTAGCGCGCTGCTGCCACATTGCATAATTACATGAATGAGCAGTAGTACAGGTATTCATATTAACGTGGCTGTGCGTGTATATGTGTAACTGTAAGCATGATATTGTTTCGTGTACGTATCACACCTCTGCTATGCTTTATGGTTTTTGGTGGACTACATTATCTTCTGCTTTGTCCTTTTCCAAAAAAAAAAAAAAGAGGCGTTTTTATGCTCTACGATGCTCTACAAGACTTCTTCTCATACCCTTCATTTTTGGCGCTTGACGCTGAGCAAACATTTGCTTGTGTTTTCTTTCTGCCCATTAAGGAAATAACCTTTAAAATCCACAGCTTTTGGCTCTGCGTTTGTTTTCTGTTTTCAGATTACCCACCGTCTTTAAAAGTCTTCATGTCAGTTCAAATTCACTAAGCTCTTAACGACGTACCTACAAGTGTGTCAGCTAGGCTATTTAACAAATGCTTGGAATAAATAACGACCTTTTGGTGAGGTTTGGCCAAAAACAAAGTGCTCTGTTCTGCTCATGTCATAATATATCAATAGACGGAAAATGTGAAAAATCCTTGTTACTTATAGTGCTTTAATGTCATATAGCTTTTTATTTTGAATATAAAGAAATCAGCATTTACTACCCAAATAAGCTGTTATACATACTGCTGTCTTTGGGTTTGTTTGTTTTTTCTGGACTTTCGCATTGCATATACTGTATGTCTAGCTGTAAACATGATTTTACTTCAAAACTAGACTACAAACAGACTGAAGTTCAACAGACAGTAACTGTGTGTTTCTGGAATATGGAAGAATATGACCCTGCATGAACGGTGTTTACTTTTCATTGTGTAATACCTGTCGAGGAAGAAAGAAAGCCCAACCCATGTCTGTGTGTGTGTGTGTGTGTGTGTGTGTCTGTGTGTTTCTGTCTGTGTGTTCACACCTACACGATTACATATCACTTATAGAACTGACAATGTTCATCGGCACTCTTTGGTTTACACTATTTAAATACAAAAGTAATGTGTTGCTGAAATGTTCGTGACTGAAATAAACCACACGGTGAGCATAATGAAATGTGTGTGAAAGATTTATCTGATGTATTACTTCTTACCTACTGAAATTTCACTTGCTTATATTGTATAAAAGGTCCTAAAGTATTGCGTATAAAATCCTTACAGTCTGGTTTGTTGGAATAAAATAAACGATATTGAAAAGCAGACTTGTAAAGAGAAGGAGAAGGAGACTTGGGTAAAAAAAAAAAAAGAAAAAAAAAGAAAAGAAAAAAAAAAAGGGCTTAGGTCACTAATCTTTGCAAAATCACATGTTCAGACATATCCGTGCAGAGATGCACATGCTCTTAACAGGGTTTAGTCTTTCTGTCTGTTTCATCAGTAATAAATCATACCTGTCCAGACTTCCTGTACGTGCTATTAAAGGACATCTGATCAAGTCTTCACAAGTATAAACACACACTATGGACTCAAACAAGGGCCGAAAGCAAAAGAGTTTTATGTTGTTTATTTTTTTCAGCTAGACTAATAGATTTCCTGTCTAAAAATCAGTCATAATCTTATTAATGCAACTTCTATAGAACTATCTACTTCTATATCCATTATCCATACACCCTTGAATCTTACACCTCTTGTTTCAACCTAGTTAACAACAATTAACAACAAGGCGGTTTGATGTGGCTCAATGTGAGGTGGAGTTTCTTTTACCACCCTGAAGTTGCGTAATTTTCTATAACAGTATACTGTGATGTGTTTTAGTCCTCTTTTACCACAGCAACTTGCCAATGATTACACTAAAAAAAACAACAACAACAACAACAACAACAAAAAAAACGTTTTAATGAATGTAATTTGTTTTTATCCATTTATAGTTACATTTTATGTTGTGGAACATCACTATGGAATAACGGTTATTTAAAGAACACTTTTTTTTTTTTTTTTACCCATTTAATATTGTGAAACATCCACAAGGCAAGTCAGCTCCTGTTATATATTGTGTTATAGCAGCTATAAAAAAGTTATTTCCTCACCAGACATTCTTTTGTTGTCTCTCTTAAATATAATAAGACAAAAAAAAAGCCGCTTGTCCCGTTATCTAGACATCGGAACGCACATACTCCTCTGTCCTGGAAAACGTCAATTCATGGTTTTAGCTCTGACTGTTACAAAGTGCTGACGCTGGAGACTCCATCCAAAACACTAAATAAATGCCTCCTTACAGAAAACATTTTTAAAAATCTGTTCATGTGAAGCATCCTCCATACAAGTACCTGTGTTACTATAAACGCTTACATATTAGAGCAAATTCATTCATATAAACCTGTGATTTGCAGCTGGTATTATTTTCAAGGTTACTGTTATACAACCCCAATTCCAATAAAGTTGCCAATTAACCTAATTAGTTACAAAATGATTCTCCAGCTGTTTCTTTTTAGTAGCACTTACTTTTCCAGCCTTTTGTTGCCCATGTCACAACAATTTTGAGACATGTTTTGGCCATCAAATTCAAAATTACCTTATTTTTTCTTAAAATGGTACATTTACTCAGTTTAAACATTTGATATGTTTTCTATGTTCTGTTGTGAATAACATATGGGTTTATGAGATATGTTTTTATTTACATTTTACACCGCGTCCCAACTTTTGTTTTGGGGTTGTAGAAAATTCATCAAAACCTTCTGACAAATCATGTTCGAGAATTTAACACCATTACCTATAAGGATTTAAATGTTATACACCAAAATAAAATCACCACGTGTTCATCTTTACAAATATAATTTTACAGTGACTTTATAGAATGTCTGTATTGGGCTGTGCAGTTGAAGAAAATGTGTATAGGTCAAGGACAGGATATAAGACTACGTGTATCGATGCTTAGTTAAAATTCCTTTTTTACAGAATATTTTATAAATATATTTTTGCTTTTATTACACTATATGGCCAAAAACTTGTGGGGGTCAGTCAAGTGGTCCAAAAATGGTAAAGTCGGTTGCTTGGACGTTTTTAATTTTTCTAATATTTTTGGAGTGATTAACTCTACGTATTGGTATTGTAAAACCACCCCATTTTTAAACATTTTTTAAATTTATTTTACTTGGCTTAACCACGACAGCCATTTTTGTGTCGTGGCACACACATATTTTGGTTATACAGCTGTTTACGGAAACCTCAATATCTCAGTTCAGGATAGGCCTAGCTCCTGAATTTATCTCTAGAGCACATTATAAGGTACATATATATATAAACATTTTGACTTAGAACTTAAGTCCAAATGTAATATTTAAGATTGCTCACAGCTCCACTTTTAGGGTCAATTTATAATGGGAAGGGTTTAAGTCTTAGTCTTAATTTTTTCAGGTGGTACCTAGGTATGTATAGTGTCCATGCAAAACATTTCAGGTTTGAGAGTTCTCTTTAAAAAATAACAACAACAACAACAAAAAAAAAACCCTTACTCTGGCACTTTGCTTCTTCTAGAACTCAATGAATAGATCTTGTATTGTGGCACTACTTGCATTGTTCTCTTCTTGATATATCGCTTTGCTTGTATTTTCTCATTTGTAAGTCACTTTGGATAAAAGCGTCTGCTAAATGAATACATGTAAATGTAAATGGGTGTTATGGACCGGTGTCCACATACTTTTGGCCATATAGTGTATGAGTCTAGGTAGCAATATGGTTATAAATGAAACACAAAATATTGCTCTTGGATCATCATCCTATGCTACAACTGAACACACACTAAACACCATTTACTCCAAAAATTCAACAGTGCAGTCAGTGACTATAACTGCTCACTTTTCTATGTTCTCTAATAATGAAGCTGTCCATCATTTTCTCTCCGTTTCTTCTGGTTCTTTTCATTCCCCTTCTCCCACCGAAAAAAACCAAACAAAACAAACAAAAACAAAACAAAAAAAACACTGGAAACATGTGCGGTTCTGAGTCACGTGTAGCGAAGCCGCCTTAACAAAACACAGAGGCGGAAACTGAGAATGAGTGACATCTTCAGGAGCCAATCAGAGCAAAGAATTCCGGGTAGCAACAAAAATAAACACAAACGCGTCGACCAATCAGGAAGCGCGTTGAGGCGTTCCACACCCCCCTGTACAGACTGTTTACTTCCGTCAATATTAGAGGGAAGAGAGAAGAAATTTCGTCCAGCAACAAAGGAGAACGAATCGCGGTGGGGAAAGTTTGGTCGTCCAGCTGTTGTTAGATGTAATTCATGTTTGTCCTGACTAAGCGTTGTCAGTCGTGTATTTTCGAGCTTTTACCTCTTCATAAAGGTCTGTATTTTAATTGGTTTAGATGAAGATAGACATGCATTAAGCCTAAATCAGCTGTGTTACATAAACAAACAACAGCATCAACATTTACACAGCTTGACAGATGCTTCTTCTTTCCTTTTTGTCATCTGTCAACACGTCTTTTCATGTCATTTCTATTTGTGTTGTTTCTGTATAATGCTGAAGATGCCATTCTTGGGCCAAGACTGGAGATCTCCTGGCTGGAGTTGGATCAAAACCGAGGATGGATGGAAACCCTTTGAGTTTTTAGGGGCTCACAGTAAAGAATTTCAGCTAGAAGAGTAAGACTCCTATTTATTTTGCCTTTGCTATTTCTTTGGTGCACAGATTGAATTATTATTGTTATTTTTATTATTAATATTTGACATGTATAAAGAAGGAAGAGAACCTTAAATGGGCTCACTGTATTTACATGACATTACTGTCAAGTGGAGAAAAAGTACTACACTATCTTTTCTTATCACAGTAAATGTACATCATTTCTTTTCATCATATCTTTTATATAATAATATGAATGTAGCATACCTTCAAATCGTAAAATGATTTAAGGTACGTAATCGGACCTTGAAGTCTAGAGATATCACTTTTTTTTTTCATCCGATACTCATCCTAAAGGTGTTAGTATCAACTGGTATCGATACCCATCTGATAGTTTGTTACTAAGCTCTAAAATGATTTTATTACCCAAAGCACTTCACTTAAAAATTCGAGTATGAAGTATAAACATACGAAAATCAATCCTAACAACAACAACAAAAAAATACAGTGAATATAAACATTTCTGGTATGTTTATAATATATATATATATATATATATATGTGTGTGTGTATGTTTAAAAAATGTTTTTTAAAAAGCTCCTTTAGTAAAAAAAATCCTTAAGTATTTCCACACAACTGACATTAAAGCACCTATTATGGTTTTGAAACGTGTCTAATTTTGTTTTAAAGGTCTCATACAATAGATTTACATGCATCCGAGGTCAAAAAACACTTTAACGTGCTCATAATTTAAATTGCAGCATTATCTTTTTTCCCCCCAGTGTCACAAACGACTCGTTAAAGGATTCGTTGTAAAGGATTCGTTCTAAACTCCTCCTTTCAGAGAGCATACTCTGCTCTGATTGGTCAGATGTACCGCTGTCGGCGTGTTTCAAAAAGGAAACGCCCACTACCGTAACGAGTATCAGCTCCGTCTGTTTGCGAGCAGCCGATGAAGACCAGAGGCGGGGTTTTTTGTTACAAACCTACGTAGCTTAGTACAGGAAGTAAAGTCTGGAATCACTAATGAGTCGTTTCAGCTGTTCAGAATCGGTTCCTTCTTTTGGGAGTCAATAACTTTGCAGACGTTTTTACATTCACAAACAGCTCTATAACACACTACATGAAAGGTAATATTTGAAAAACCATAATAGGTGCACTTTAGGTGCGCGACAAGAAATTCTTTGATGTATGTCATGATATATATGTTACAGCCTCTGACCGATTTCGTCTTATGTTCTCCAATATCTGATTCACCTAGTTTTTCAGGTCCTGATGCATTTCTGTTAAGGATCACTATTGTACCTTTTAATTAGTTTTTAGAGTAGATTACATAACATGCACCATTGCAGGTAAAAACAAACATACTAAAGGTATGAAAAATATACGTTTAAGGGGACCATGGCATCGACTAGGAAAAGTAAAGTTAAGGTACAGTACCCTTTTTTTGCTCAGAAATTAGGCAGACACTTTTATACAAAGCAACATCTAATTAAAAGAGGATCTGACCCACGTATGGACTATGACATCATCTCTTCAGTTAATGTTTTATCAGGCACGGAGAACAAAATGGACCCATCGTACGATTGATTCAGCATCCTTATAACACGATATAAAAGCAACAAAACGACGTTCATCTCCTGCTGAGATCCATCCACTTTCCTACAAACAATAGTTAAAGAGTAGGACGTGTGTATGCATGGATACAAATATGGATTCATGTATCATGCAAAGTGCTTTCGTGTAGAATCAACCGGGACAGACTTGAGCATGGCATAATAACCCGTAATTACAGCTCAGAAATGGAGGTAAGGTTGCATGTGGGCTACGTGAAAGAGCGTGCACACAGAGGAAGTGAGGAGGTTTTTGACACGTGGACATGCCTATATTCGGCACACTGATGAGTATTCTTGTTTTCCCCTTTTACCACAAACACGCCCACATGTTCTTACGCTGTGTTTCATTTCACTGCACATGTTAATGTTTAGTTCCAGCAGAACAAATTAGTCTTCCTTATTCGATTGGGTTTGATTTGTATAGCTCTAAGATATCGTCACAGAGCAGAAATCTGACAGTGGAAAGGAGAAACTCTCGATTTAAGAGATGATATGAGGAAGAAATCTTGAAGGAAACCGACTCAAAATGGAACCTGGCCTGTTCTGGGTGTCACCGGATACTCTTCTACAGCAGTAGACTACAAAATCAGACAGGATTAAGTCTGTTCATTATGAGCAAACTGTGAATAAGAGTCCTGGAATGAGCATAGGACGGAATTTATGATTGCAGCAGCCTTTCTTGGGTACAAATCTACAGATAAAATTGTCCACTGAAGCACGGGTGGGACTTGACACTGTTTTTTGGGAAGTGCAAATAGACTCTCCAGTACATTATGTTACACGCTTTACAATGTCACCTATTGTAACAATTATAACATGTGACGATGTGCCAGAAAAGCACCTCTAAAGGTCCAGACACAGGCTTCTAGTAAGCAAGACGAGGACGGTAACCCCACAGATACACTCATGAAGATGGTACGAGGAAACATCCTTCTGTAGCTAGTGAACTAAATGTATTCTGTGACTATAATTTCACTATACCGTGCTCTCAGGGCCTGTGTACTTTTTCGTGTCATTAAGAGAATTAAGGGAAAAAAACCAAAACACGAAAGATAGTTTGATTATTGTTTCAAAATCCGGACGAGAAAGGAAAAGTCTGGTTTTTTTATTTATTTATTTTTATTATCCAAAACAGCAGATACAACATTTTAAAAAGTAAGCAGATAGAAAATGTAAATATTTACGCATAGAATTATTCATCGTCTTCTCAACGTGACTATTATTGTTTCAGAATATGAACTGGTTTGAAAGCCATAGCTAAAGCTAGCTAAAAGCAAGATTTATTGGCAGGCCTTGAGCTAAAGATTTACAGCCACTCGGGCTTCTCAAAATCGGACACTTTTTAACTGTCTTTTACGACTTAATTTTTTTTTTTTTTAAAGAATTTTCAAACATGTCACGTTTCAAAGGAGAACGGTGGCTTAGTGGTTAGCATGTTTGCCTCGCACCTCCATTGTTGGTGGTTGGAGTCCTGCCTCTTTTAAAGACAATAGTAAAAAGACCATTTTTTTTCCATTGTCTATTGTCTGTCTTTATTTGGTTTTATTCTGTTTTCTATTTTACTTTTCTTTAATCTGTTCAGCACTTTGGTCAGCTTTGCTGTGTTAAATGTGCTATATAAATAAAATTTACTTACTTACGTACTTACTTACTTACTCTTTCCTATGTGTGCAGAGTTTGCATGCTCTCCCCGTGCTTCCTCGGTTTCCTCCGGGTTCTCCGGTTTCCTCCCCCAGTCCAAAGACATGCGTTGTAGTCTGATCGGCATTTCCATAATTGTCTGTGTCCGTAATTGTGCCCTGCGATGGGTTGGCACCCTGTCTAGGATGTCCCCCGTCTTCTGCCGAGTTCCCTGAGATCCCCACGACCCTGTGTAGTATGGAAGCGGTATGGAAAGTGGATGGATGGATGGATGTCAAGTTTTATTTTTGTACCTGCGATTACTGACAATGGAAAAAAAAAAAAAAGGAAAATGTCTTCTCATGTCTGGGTTTTAAAAATAATAGTCAATAATGACAGGAATTGGACGTGAACATTTTTTCCTTTTGACATCAGTGAGTAACTGAGACCGATTTGCTGCCTGTACTCCAAATCCTGTTCATTTTCATTTTTCACATCCATTACTGTCTTGATTTTTTTTTTTTCCCTTTACTGCAGACTCGACAATGAAAACAAAGAGAACTTATATGCAGGAAATGTGTGTGAAGTAGCTGCCAAGAAAAGGAAAAAGGACTACATCAACAACAACACCAAATCACAGTGTAAGTACCATCTGTCCGTGTAAACCAGCGAAACCTCTCTTAGTATAAGATTAGTATAAGAAATCGCCTGTTCTTGCATGAGTTTTTATACCATTTATGGTAAAGCCAGATAGCAGATGAGCGATGGCCGAGTGCTGGTGCATGCTCACCACTTTAATCTGCTCGCATAGCAGTGTGGAATGAAATAATTTGAACCTGCGTTCAAAAACACAGCTACAACTTGCCCTCAATATCTCAGGATCTCAGTATCTCAATATCTCAGGCATGGGATGGAACAGCTCGTACAGCTGCGCCACTTAAAAACCTGCGCACTTGATATAATTGGTTGCATTTGGACATTTTTGGCTCAGATTCCATCTGACATTTGGCTGCAAACTAAACACTTTGCCATTGCCACAGCTTCCCCATATTTGGCCTGGAATCATCTGCTATCCCATCAGTGCGATTCCCGAAAGGCATGCAGACATACCGGCATTTTTTTTTTAGCTACACCGCGTGATACAATTTAAATAAACAAATAATTCTTGTGAAAAAGTTCATACAATTTTTCAGAAAAATACAGAACACGTTTTCCATGTACACCAAGCGACATTATGTTGAGCATCAACTATACAAGTCCTTTTGAATTAGCTGTTTCTGTAGAAACGATCATTCTCTTAGCAGCCTCTATTTGTTTCTCTTTCTTGAAGTTATTACGACAAAAAAAACCCCACAGCTTGAGATAACCGGAAAGCACAAAGTCCTAAAGACTTTCCTTACTGGCTGTAAAAAAATAAACAAAAAAAAAAAAACGCTCACACTGGAGACTTATAAACGTCTTCTTACAGAAAACTTCCATCACATATGCCATACTAGGCCCTGGGTATTAGTCGTTACTACGGAAACGATAACATACGTATTAATATAAACCTGGGATTCATGGTACAGCCAGAATTATAGTCAAAGCTGCTGTTATGGAACATGAATCAGATTTGAGAATACATATTAGAGAATATCTAATGTAGTTTCTGAAGGGCTGTACTGAATCTTTAAACAACAATTTATACTGATAATCATGTTGAAAAGTTTACACCCCCCTGGCTCTTAATGTATCGTGTTGCCTTCTTGAGCATCAGTGAAGGTTTGCACCGTTTGTAATAGTCGTGTACGAGTCCCTCAGTCGTCCTCAGTGTGAAAAGATGGATCTCAACATCATATAGTCGACGTTGGAAAAGGGTCAGATACGCAGAAGATGCTGGAAAAGTAAAGAATGTGCAGGACCTGGAGGATTTTTCTGAAGAACAGTGGGCAGTTTAACTGCT
>JANDJT010000050.1:23155300-23173007 GCA_024331685.1 Stegophilus panzeri
TTTGTGTGAAATAGCGTATTCAGGGCAGGACTAAATAAACAACGAAATGCAATCTTTTTTTTTATGATCCGTCTTATTTTTTTTTAATGGTTAACATTTTGCAGATTCCACACGGCTTGTGTAAACTTATGACATTAACTGTATATTATATGTCTATGCAGTATTAGTCTCTTTTATGACTTCTGATCTGGGTTTACAATATCAAAATCAAAATCAAGTCCTAGTCATAGGACAACAGCTACTCGGTAAAAAAACAAAAACAAACCTGCAGCCATTTCTGCTCAGTGCTTGCTGTTTGCTCTACGCATGTATCTAAAACCTTTACACGGCTCGTTTTCTTGTCAAAATCACCTCCACTCCCCAGCATTCACTGATGCACTTCATACCACAATCAGCAGCGTAATCACAGTATGAATCTGTTTATGTTTAGTTCTGTACAAGGAGCGGTGGATCTACGTTCAGAAAGAGAGCACGCGAGAGGTGAGCCGTCCGTCCCACACCGCACTCTTCCTTCCTAAAGGTCAGTAAACGACCATAAACGTGACGGATGTGTTTTCTTTTGTGTGTGTGTGGTGTTATAGAGACATGGCTACTGTACGCTGGGGGAAGCTTTCAACAGGCTGGACTTTTCCAGCGCCATCCAGGACGTGCGCAGATTCGACTACGTGGTGAAAGTACGACGTTCTGCTTCGTTTATAACTATAACTATCCTCTCCACGTGGCGTCGTCTCTCACGCACTGACTCCTTTCTGTCTCTGTAGCTGCTGCATTTAATCGCCAAGTCCCAGCTGACGTCTTTGAGCGGAGCTGCTCAGAAAAACTACTTCAACGTGCTGGAGAAGATCGTGAGGAAGGGTGAGAGACAGGCCAGAAAGCAGGCTTTCCTTTTAATCTGTACATCTCTTTCCAAGGATCAGAAAGCATTTATTTTTCATTTGAATAGATACAAATATTTTACATTCCTGCTCAGGCGTCCCATGCGCCCGTCTTTAGGTTCGAACTTAATAAAAGAAAGGTTAATAGGGTTCTTTACATATGATAGGTTGCTCTGCTTATAGGAAGCCTAGAGCATAATGTGTATATTTATCTCTAGTGTTTTCAGGGCATCCTTCTACTTAGCTGTGAGTTTGTTTCCTGTGGATTTTGCAGGCAAAATAAATACTTCCTACACATAAAAATCCCCCAGTCTTTGAAAAAACCCAGCTCTAGCGGCTGTCTTTCAGTGTGACGAATTCTGTTCAGGAATTAAGACCTGTTGGGAAAATGTATAGGTGTACTTAATTGAAATCACACTGTAATTGAAAAAAAAATAACATTATTACCCAGTTAAGCACTTCTTAAAATAATGTTTTCTCTCTGGAATAACTTAGCGTGATTTTGTGTTGCGTTGTATAATAGGGGAGAGCTGGATGGTGCGCGGAAACCGGCCAAGACTAAATTAGGGAGAAAATACAAAAAAAAAAGAAAGAAAAAAATCTCCAAATATTTCCAAAGCAAATAACGAAACTCTCACCCTCTAACTCCATATTTAATCTCATCTTCTTTAAAGCAGAGTTTTGTATACTGTTCCAACCACAATGTAGATATTGCAATGCTTGTTATAGATTTTCTAATTTAAAGTGTTTTTTTTGTTGTTGTTGTTTTTTAAATGGACTTAGCTCTGGACGATCAGCAGAACCCACGGCTGATTAAAGCCTTACTGCAGGACCTCAGCTCAGTCCTCGGGACTCTCATCCGTGAAGTGGGCAAGTCTGTACTTGTGGGCAACATCAACATCTGGCACTGCCGCCTGGAAACCATTCACAACTGGCAACAACAGCTGAACAATTTACAGATCCCTAAGGTTTTAAGTGTGTGTGTGTGTGTGTGTGTGTGTGTGTGTTGACATGGTAAACTTATCTGAACAGTCCGAGCAGGATTTCATTTTGAATGATTGTTGCCCATCCTGACTTTCTTAAGGAAGTTAACTTAATCGCTAGAGGTCGACCGATTGATCGGTTTTGCCGGAATTAATCAGCTCCGAAAACCGATTGCCGGAACTTATTGACAAAACTCCACGCTGATAGTTTTTCCCGGTTGCGTCCGATGCGGGAGCGGCTGAGAAGAGTCTTCTGTCACTATACAGTACGAGAGCGGCCTCTAGAGGCGAAATTAAAACTGTCGCTGACAAGAAACACATAATCACTTACAAATTTTATTTGTTATTTGAAGTGTTTTTTTTTTGGTTCAGTTTGGATGTATATCTTTTACTAGGGGTTCAAGCCCGAATGGCTGAAACCCTACTGTAATTGTAAGGATTTTATTATTATTGTTATTATTTTTTCTGCCCAAAAACCGATTGTGTAGAATCAAACCACAAGTCGTAAAGAGCTGAAACTTTGAGGAAAGGTAGTCCCCCAGTGTACTACAGCGTCGCAAAGTTTCGGCCCGATCGGCCAGATGGTGGCGCTATAGTGAGCATTTTTTATAAAAATGGCCATAACTTTTGAACCGTTTCGAACAGATTCGAACAAAAGATATATATTTTCCGCCATCTTGGATTTTTCATAAAACCTACTTTTGCGAATATGAGTAAAAAAAAACATGAAAATGGCTGTATAAATGGTGTGTAAATGACTGCATATTATCCAAAGTTTCAGACATATATATTCTTTGTATCATACATTAGATCTCCTCATTCTGGCAATGACAACAAACAACTTTGCCTCTAAGACCACTGCTGTCAATCAAATCGTTCGTTAAATATTTGAGATTATTTAAAAAACCTAGTTTTGCGAACTAGTCCTAGGTTTAAATAATTCTATTGCAGGATTCTTTGGACGCCTTAGATCAATAATTATATATATATATAAAAGTTTTGATTTACCCTCGCAAGGGCACATCAAAACGTTTGAAGTGGGCGTGGCCACTTTTACTTAAATGGCTATAACTCTTGAACAGAAAGAGACATTTTCACCAAACTTTGTATAGTTATGTATGGGCTCAAACTGAGGACAGAAGTAAAAAACAAAAAAAAAAACTTAAGTGTGACCAGTTGGTGGCGGTACAACCGAACAAAACATGAAATAGGCACTAAATGTGGAACCATCGGTCCAGTAGACTTGATAAATAAATTTTGCAAGAATTGTCCTCGTCCACGGTCAAATCAGTGTACATACAAGTACAACTGTGAATCTTGAAAAACATAGCCTCCATAAATCAATCAATGTCCAGCGGCTATTAGACAAGCCTAATGAAGGCCGATTTTTCTTAAAATGATCTTGTTTTTTCTTTGACTCAGGTGCTTATACACGATATTAAGTCATATTTTTTAACGTCTTTAAGGGCCCTAAACGGCTTGAACCCCGATAATTGCTGCTTGCAGCTATATTTTACTTTAATACTTCTTAATAGTTAATATATATATTAAATGTTTGTATTTATTTCATTTAAAAAGTAAAGTACATTTTCATGGTACTGTTTTGATTTTTGTAATAAAGTTCAGCAATATTTTACTTTGATCAATTTTATGGATCAATTTTAAAAACTATTGGTTGATTAATCGTTTATCGGCAGGTACTGACCAACTTCGTTATCGGTATCTGTAAAATCTATCGGTCGACCTCTATTAATCATTTTTTACTTCCTTGGCTCGGTGTACTACTTAGTATAAATCACTGGATTTAATTACACAATCTTGTGCATATAATAAATGTTGTCATGTTAGCATTTACTTTGGCTATTAACCTGGCTAGCTGCTTAATGTTCGGGGTACAATAACGGTTAGCCAGGTCAAGTACTTTTATACCACTGTTTTGTTGAACGCTTGAATGTGATTGGTCAGAACGTGTTGATTCATTTTCTATACCATCAGCTCGGACAGTAGTGCCAGTTGTATTTCGAGTCACGGGTTTATTTCAGCGTGTTCGTTCTAATACGTTATCATTTTTATGATAACAACTTAGACAGGGAGTTTTCTGTGAAGAGATGATAAAGCAGGATTTTTGGAAGGAGTCTCCAGTGTCAGTGCTTGCACTTTTGTAATTCTTGACAAATTGCTGTGGTGTAAGATAGATAAAACACCTTAGGACATGTTGTTATTGGAAAACAATCAACTCGGGGTTGGTAATGGCAACCCCATTTCTCGTTACCTCGCTGTGTTTTATTTCTTACGTCGTGGGTTCTGCTCATGTCGAATTTTCCGGTAATTATGAGTTTCTGACTGGTTAAAAGTGTTCCCAACTCGTAATTACCAGTTTTGGGATAGCGTGACATCACGTTATAAACACACGCAACCAAAACAATTACAGCAGCTTCTATAGTGGAAATATTTAGGTATGTAATGTCAGGATTGAACTCGATGTTTGTCTAACACTCCCTGTCGTTATCTAGTATCGACAACATAATGAATAGTTTAGCATTGAGAGTTTTGTGAGTGAGCGTTTCCATAGAAACGAGGGAAACGATCAGGTACTTGTAGAACATTGGAGTCATCATCTTGTAATCATCGTAATTACAGCATGACAAACACATTACAGGTTTGCTAATCTCAGTGCAGTCGTGTATTTTGGTCGCTCGATTGCTTAGCTTAATGCTGTTGAACTCCGTATTTGTTTATCTTCTTATATTAGCTCATGCGTTGCGTTAATACTAACAACACTCCTTCCGCTTCCAGCGAATCTCCAACGGCATGACACTGAGCGACCTTCCACTACACATGCAGAACAACATCCTGTACAAGTTCAGCGATGCCTGTGACATCATCAACCTGGGACAGGCCACGGCCACACTGCACATGCTCAGCGAGGACCGGCAGCTGTGGAAGAAGCTGTGCCAGTTCCACTTTGCTGAGAAACAGGTGAAAGAGAGGGCATGAGGGGATTTTTTTTTCATTTCCCTTTTCATGATCAAGAGCTCAGACAAAGGGTGACGAGAAAAAAAAATATATAAGGGGAAAAAAAAAAAAGTTATTAAGTCATGTGTTAGTGTAGTAGCAGAGGCGAAAAGCAAGAATTCGAAGGTTTAGTGTGGAAGGAGTTTTTCTTTAGTTCTGCCAAATAGTAGAGAATCGGTCACATGACCCAGTGTGGAGGTGTGAATTGTTTTGTAGGCGCTGTAGTAAAGTTGTTATGACGGCACCGTAAATAGACGTTAAGTGTTTACTTAGCATTTGTTCCTGTTGACATTCTTTTCTCGTTTAGTTAAAAAGAAATATCTTCATACATATCGTATCATATGACAGGATATTTCTGCCATACTTCCCACCTCTACTGTGTTCTTCTTAAAATAATTGTAGAGCCACTACAAATACATATGATTTTTTCCTCTCTGGAAAGGAATAAAATACTCGGGATGTGGGATGTTCTAGGAAATTAATGAGTGGTGTGACGTGGCCCGACTCAAAACGTTCCGGTTACCACCATAAAGGTGATTATTTTACAGCATGTTCTGAACAGTTTTGAAATTTTGCGCTTGGCTTAAAAATAAATAAATAAATAAATAAATAAAAAAAGACATGTCATACTTTTTGTCTATTTATAGATACACATAACGTTGTGGAACGTTTGCGAAACAAGTTAGTTCCTGTTATCACTTTCATCTATGAACACTCGTTCCCTCACTAATCTCTCCTTTATCCTCTCTTGGTTTTAGTAAGACATAAAGTGCAGCTTGTCATATTACAGAAAGCCCCAAACCCAAACGTCTTTTCTGTCAAAAACATAAACTTACAGCTTTACCTCTGACTCTGACTGCGCCAACATGGCAGACTCCTTCTGTAAATGTTAAATAAACATCTTCTTACAGTAAAACGTTACCTTAGTAACGATTACACGTTTCTTAATGCGTTTAGATGGAGTATCTACTGTACAGTCCCCTTTGAATTAGTTGTTACTATAGAAACAGTAACATATTAGAACGAGCGCATTGATATAAACCTGTGATTTGCCTCGTAGCCGGAACTACTATGAGAACTGATCTTAGAGAAAACTAATCACCACCCTTTTGACTTGAGCAGTGCTGCGGCGTCACAGTTTACTCAGTGTGTCCTTTATGGAACTTCTCAACGGTGCTGTGTTGGTGATGTTATTCTGACTAGATCCACAAAATGGCAGTGTAGGTGAAAAGTCAGAGGCGTGATGAGTTTCAGGAGCGATGCTGTGTTTGTCAGTGACACTGTGTCTGCTAAATGCCATAAACGTGTGCGTGTTTGTGTGTGCGCAGTTCTGCAGGCACTTGATTATGTCGGAGAAAGGCCACGTGGACTGGAAGCTAATGTTCTTCACGCTGCAGAAGTACTACCCAAAGAAGGAGCAGTACGGCGACACGCTCCACTTCTGCAGACACTGTAGCATCCTCTTCTGGAAGGTAAACTCTCAGACACTGGGAACGACTCGCAAGGTGTCGTCAGATCTTTACACGTGATGCACTGCTTTAAGGAGTACAGCCATAAAGGTCCTGATGGAGATCAGCAGGCAGTGATGAATGAGGCTTTTTTTTTTCGAGAAGTATATCAAGCTTCTGGGGTAACTTCCAAAGATTTATTCACAAGTTTAATTATATACACTGATCAGCAATAACGTTGAAACCACTGAGAGGTGAAGTGAATAACATTGATTATCTCGTTACAGTGGAACCTGTCAAGGGGTGGGATATATTAGGCAGCGAGTGAACAGTCAGTTCTCGAAGTTGATGTGTTGGAAGCAGGAAAAATGGGCGAGTGTAAGGATGTGAGCGACTTTGACAAGGGCCAGATTGTGATGGGTGGATGAGTGGGTCAGAGCATCTTCAAAACGGCAGGTCTTGTGGGGTGTTCCCAGTGTGCAGTGGTTAGAACCTAGTCCAAGGAAGAAGGTCTGATGAATCACGTTTTCTTTTACATCATGTGGACAGCTGGGAGCGTGTGTATGTGTCACTTACCTGGGGAAGAGATGGCACCAGGATGCACTATGGGATGAAGGCAAGCTGGCGGAGGAAGTGTGATGCTTTGGGTAATGTTCTGCTGGGAAACCTTGGGTTCTGGCATTCATCTGGAGGTTACTTTGACACATACTACCTACCTAAACATGGTTGCAGACCATGTACACCCCTTCATGGCAACGGTATTCCCTAATGTCAGTGGCCTCTTTCAGCAGGATAATGCGTCCTGCTACACTGCAAAAACTGTTCAGGAACGGTTTGAGGAACATGACAAAGGTTTGAGGAACATGACAAAGAACATGACTCGGCCTCCAAATTCCTCAGATCTCAGTCCGATCGAGCATCTGTGGGATGTGCTGGACAAACAAGTCCGATCCATGGAGGCCCCAGCTTGCATCTTGGTGCCAGATACCACAGCACACCTTCAGAGGTCTTGTGGAGTCCATGCCTTGACAGGTCAGAGCTGTTTTGGTGGCACAAGGGGGACCTACACAATATATTAGGCAGGTGGTTTTAAAGTTATGGCTGATCGGTGTACAGGTTACTTGTGAGCAGGGCCTGACTGATATATCAGTTAGCTCATGAACTTGTTTAGAAATCGGTTCACACATGATAGTGATGCTATTTGGAATGCCCTCTCTGAGTACTATTTTTTCTGCATTTGTGGAAGAGGGCAGTTACAATCTTTTGGATGGTAATACGTTGAACTCCACAAAGATGGTTTCCATTTTGGAGAAACGGTTCCAAGCAGAACTAAGGAACCCTTGGGGAACCTTCCCAGCACTCCATAGCCTCCAAAGTACTTTACATTTGCTAGTATAATATTGCTTGTTACTGACTTGTTTTAAACCTCGAAAGAAATAAATTGAGGCTGGTAAGGGAACGACTGTTTACAGCTGCTATAACGTAATTAATAACAGGAACTAACTTATCTTATGGACATTCCACAGCATTAAATGTTACTATAAATGGTTTAAAGAAAGTATGATGGGTTGTTCATTAACAAATAAAAAATTGCTGTGATATAGGCATATTAAAACACTTTCGGAGGTGCTGAAAATAACTGTAGAGAATTGTCCTTTAACAGCATGTCCTCAAGTGTTTTATTCCTCTTATAACGCGGCATTGTTGAATTCTTGATTCTGATTGGTCAGAAGGTATTGACAGTAACTCAGGTTTATATTAATGTGCTTGTTTGTAACAGTGCTAGAGTATATTAGTTATACTACGTGTTATATATGAACAGGAACATAATTTAAGTCTAATAATGGATTAAACAAAAGGTGTTTTTTAAAGAAGAAAAGTCAGTAACTGTTGATATGGTGAAGTAAGGAGTCCACAGTCTCAGCGTTTAACAGTGTTTTCGCCAGGGGGAAATCTTCAGGACTTTTCCAGTGACAGCACACACCCATTCCCTAACATATTCCTGTTTCTTCTTCTTATTTCTCTTTTTGCCCAAGAAAGTTCTGTTTACTGCAAACTATTGGTATTTTTGTTTAATTTCTGACTACGTGCTGTATGTAGATGATATTATCTGTTATTGGACTTTTTAGCCTCTTAACGCCTCTCTCACTGACAAAACGAGCTCTGTCTTTAGTTCGACTCTTCAGATTCATACAAGCCCAAATCACTGTGATGTTGTTCTCTACAATGCTCTCCTCTGTGACCTTTTATCCTTTGCCCTTTGCCCTTTTTTGCTCCGCTGCTGGTTTGCTTTACCGTTCCACCCCGGCTTCTTCCCTCCTAAAGGACCGACACGTGGCTTTGCTCTTGAAGGTACAGGCTTAAAGGAGTCATCATTCACTTTGTGTTTGTGTTCGTTTCTTCTGTCCTGCACTGACTCTCCTGTCCACCCACCCTCTTCTTTGTTTCATTTTTCTCCGATCGTGCTCTCGACACTTCGTCCGAACCCGAGGCCCTCGCACATCCTCGTTTAGCATTCTCACTCACTGTTCTGTTATTGTGGAACCCCTTTGGTGAAACTTTTATTCCACTCCACCGTGTCTGTTCTTACTCTACCATAACGCATGCTTAATGTAACATTCCCTCTGTGGATAGTCTGTGTAACTGTCGGAGCAACTGAAAAGAGTTCGCGCTATTGTTAGGAGGTCGCAAGTTCCAATGCCACTGCCATCGGTGACTAGGACCAAATTTAGCCGTGCTCTCTGGGTGGGACGAATGGCATTCTCTCTCTCTCTCCCCTGTCAATCACAGCAACACTAACTGTGAGCTCAAGGGTGCGGAAGAGGGTAGATAGCACCTCCCTCCGAGTGCGTTACGCCGCCGTGACGCAGCATGAACGGCTCGGAGGAAGCAGATCTTAGCTGTCGGATTGATAGAGTAGAAATGGGGAAAAAACATGGGGACACGGCGCTTTTTACGTTTTACTTTTCCATTCTGATGACATTAAAGCTAACTCATTAATTGGGTCCGGTTGTGAATTGTGATCGGTTGCCACATGTTTCATTTTAGTCACAATTTTTATACAACAGCAATTCACAATTCTAATTGCTTGGAAGGTCTGGATTCATTTTCCATAACAGCAGCTCTGACAATAGTTCCAGCTACAAGGCAATTCCTCATGGAGCTAATAAACAGATTAGAAACATGTCATCGTCGATACGGGAACGTTTCTGTGAGGAGACGTTTATTTCGCATTAAGGGAAGGAGTCTCCAGTGTCAGTGCTTCGTACCTGGAGCCTATCCCAAGGAACTCGGGGCACCCTTTATAGGGTGCCAACCCACTGCGGGACACAATCACACACCCATTCACACACTACGGCCAATTTGGAAATGCCGGTCAGTCTACAATGCGTGACTGGAGATTGGAGTGGGCAAGGAAACCGGAGTACCCTGAGGAAACCCCAAAAGTACAGGGAGAACATGCAACTCCAAATCCATTGTGCCTTCCTGTTTATGTCTTATTAAGTTAAAAAGATAAGCTGGTGATAGAATGAATGTTTATCGCTCCTGTAGCGTGACTACATGTTTAATGGACATTAAATGTAACTCTAAATGGACAAAAAGTACGACGTGTCTCATCCATGCTCTCCTTCTCCCAAATTCAAATGAAATTCATGTTGAGTCTGTACTTCTCTCTCTTTCTCTCAGGACTCGGGACACCCCTGCACGGCCAACGACCCCGACAGCTGCCTCACACCCGTCTCACCCCAGCACTTCATAGACCTCTTCAGGTTCTGAAGTTCACACCATCTGCCGCACAGTGAAGGACTGACTCCATAAACACCCGAGTTCTCACTCCTGACTCTGATTTCCTTTTTTTCTGACTCCAAACTGTGCTCTTCTCCTCCACCCCGGGAGCGAGCCGACATTCACTTCCTGTTCTGTGTTTGCCGTTATTGAACGAGTGGTGTTCTTCTTTTCATCATCCCAAACTTTTAAGGGCTTACTAATTCTAAAGATGTCACGCTGTTCGTGTTTTCTTGTTTCTCGTCGTGCGTTTTTCGTTTTATAATCTCGCTATGTTCAGTGCTGGTCTGTGGAATAGTTGGGGTGGAGTTAATAAAGAGGCTTTGCTGCATGCTACAGTGAGGGAGGGACAGGAAGAATACGGAAAACCGGCGGGAGAAATAGAGCGAGGCTTTTTACAGTAACCGAATGCATGTTGACGTAGCTGTAGGGTCGAGTTTAGGGTCCTTGTTATTTCGTTGCGTTGTGCATTTATCCGACGTGTTTGACACTAAAGTGTACATTTGCACCAGTTGCTTTTTGGCATATCAAACAGTGACTTTTTAATGATATACTTTTCTCAAATCAGAAAGAAAAAAAAAGAATTATGTAAGCATTGCTATTTATGAGCGAACGTATTTTATATCCTTTCTTTTGCACTTTGTAATATTCCTTTAATATTCCTGGAACGTATATGTAACGGATGAAGTTGGCCAAGAAGTGATGGTACCGATAAAGATTTGCTAAAAAGATGAAAAACCCACGATGATTAAACCTTTCATGAGGAAAATGAATCTTGTTGTTGAGTTGAATTGTGTTAGCAGGAGACAGAAATCTTATAGCACCGCATGCTAGTGTTATTTAATACGCGTGCTGGAAAGCCAGTGAGTGTTTTTACACCTGACTCAAATCTTCAACTAATTTGTAATTACATCCTGCACATTTATTCACAGATGCTTTTATCCCAAAGCGACTTGACAAGTGAGGCAGAATGAGTCTTCTGTTGAGGCGTGTACAGCAGTGTGTGGTGATGGGGTGATGGTTAACTACATGACTACACAAAGATGGCGCTGTGCCGGGATCAGCCTGTAACAGCAGCTATGTTGTTTTACCTTTTACATTAAGTCCAAAAGGCTTATAGACACACATTAGCAATTTATTCTCGTGGATGTACTAATTAACTGGCGTTAATGTCTTGGTATACTTTAATCGAAATGCTTGAACGCTTGGAAATGCCACGGAAGCCTCGTCAACATATGAGACGTTTATTTGGGTTTAAATTCATCAGTAACCAGTTCTTCTTGATCAGGGTTCCTTTTTTAATTAAATCAGATTAAACTTTCACGTCTTTCTTTGTCCAAACAGCTCATGAGTGTCCTCTGCTTACTGGAAAAAAAAAAAAATTGACTCTAATTGGTAACCCGAGTCGTTTGGGAGCTGAAAGAGTTAGATCCCAAGTGACTCAGCTCACCAATAAGAACCGACTCATTTGGCACCTGAATGGCTCACTGCTGTTTCGTTCTAAATCGGACAACTCGGTGAGTGAGACAAGCCAAATGATTTGACTCACTGAAAGAGAGTCAACTCTTTAGGCTCCCAAGCAACTCATTGCCATTTGTTCTAAACCCAACAACTGCTTATGAGCAGAAAGAGTCAACTCTAATTGGTGAGCAGTCGTTGGTGTTTCAGTGACTCAGCTCACCAACAAGAATCGACTTATTTGGCTCCCGAGCGTGTCATTGCTATTTTGTTCTAAACTGGAAACCTGCTTATGGCTTGAAAGAGTCGACTTTAATCTGTGAGCCGAAAGAGTTGATTATAATTGGTGAGCCAAAAGAGTTGACTCGTTCAGCTCTCAAGTGACTCATCTCACCAATAAGAACCGACTCGCTTTGGTTCCCAAGTAGCTCATTGCAATTTTTTTACTAAACCGGACACCTGCTTATGACTCAAGAGTTGAATCGTACTGGTGAGTCAGATCATTCGGCACAGCACAGTAATAAGAGCCAAATGATCCGATGCACTGAAGAGTTACAACTCCAAACACGATTTAGCACAGTGTGGTGTCATTCCTCCCATTGTTTGGGTTTGATACTGTTGGTGTAGGAGTCACTAAACTGTTTAATCCTGTTGGGTTTGTTACATGGTTCCACTTTCCATTCACAGGTCCACTCATGAACTAAAATCACAGTACGCACGACTGTCAGAAGATACTTTATTTGGAATCAAAAGTCTGGTGATAAAAACCAAATGATACAAGCAGAATTTAGACATTTCCAGCAAACAGAAGAAAAACAAAAACAAAACAAGTCTAATAAAATCCATGTATAATTTAAAAGAATACTCGAAAAGAACTGACATTATGCACTAGTATACATAAACCTATTAACATCAGTAGAATTTGACGAGCATGATTGTCTTTGTTAAATGTATGTCCACTCAGTGATGGTTTGGCAGATATGGATTAGTTATGATGAGCATCAATGTAGCGGTTCCACCGTAACGAAATAAAGTCTGATCATGGCGAATTAGCAAAACAGATCAGCAATGACATCAGAAGGGGAAAGCGTGTTAGAATGAGATCAGTGGAAGTACTGAGAATCCCTGATGTGTGCTACGTCGGTATTGAGACCTGAATCTTGAAAGTTCAGTGTAAAATCAATTGAGAATTTCAGCTGATTTTGGGTGACCTTCCATGACTCATCAGCAGCGAATGCGTGTTGGCTGATCGACTATATTTGGAGTACGTCAATTTGATATTTGGTTCTAATTTTTCTTGAACTCCTTCGGTGTAATTATAAGACGAAGCAGGAAATTCAGCATCGGTAGCTGTACAGTAGTTTCACTCATTTTTAATTTTTTTTTTTTTTTAAGGCTCAAAAAGAGGAAGGGAATGGATGTCTCACAGCAGTAGAGCTTTCATAAAGCAGCGACAGAACGTACCTCGTGATAACATTCTACAAATGCCTTTAGGGCCGAGATACATCTGCAGACCTGCAAACCCTGAAGAGGAATAACGCATAGCTCTGCGTAGTCCCACAAATCACTTGTCTAAGTAACTGGAATGCGTGTTGTTGCAGGGTTTTATGGTAACCACCACGTGCACTAGTCGTTAGAAACGTTTACATAAAGGATTTCATAAGAAAGCGTGTGTGTAAACTTTCCTGTCTCTAACATCTAAACTAAAACAGTTCAGCGGCAGCTAACCCCCCCCAAGCACCTCATGGTTAACGTAAAACCCTGTATATATGCGCACTCCAGTTTCTATAGTCACACTTTGAATACTGAGAATTTTTGGCAGAAAATATTCGGTATATTTACCTGATGTTAACTCGACCCTTGTCTAAAACGTGTCAATGTCTGCCAAGTCAAATGTACGTCGATGGATTTGATTTCACGTTAAACATTTGACTTTGAAAGCTCATCTTTACAGCGAGAAAATCAAGTCAAGAGGTTACTAATGTAACATGGCGGTAGGATGGGGAGGTGGGAGGGGCTTCCAGGTGTTTGTGTGTGGGGGGAGGGATGGGGTAGTTGATATCAGAGACTTCAAAAACACCTACACAATTTTCAGCCATTCCAGATTCACAAGTCGATTCTGGTGGCTCGATTCGACACCGTACGCCGATGTTGAAATATGAAGTTGCGACACAAAAAGGTTGGCAGGTCTGCATCCGCACCGCCTCGTATTAAACGCTCTGAACGCCTGAGATGCGAGGTTGTACGCACAGCATGAAGTGTTTTCGAACGAGACTCGTTTCCTGTGACGGTTCGTAAAACAAAAGCATTAGTGAAGGTACAGTACTGTGTGGTATTCACAGTCAGGTGGTATAAGGCATCGCTTAGAAGATTTCCAACACTTTCTCCGCGTCATCCGTCCTGATCGTATCGTCCCTATTTGTTTTAGAGCTTATAAGGCACGGTAGTCTCTTACGTCGCGCCCCCCGTCTGTGGCTTTGAGCAGCGCGGACGACCTTCAGACGAACGAGGCGTCCGAGCAGTTGGTCAAACGATTAAAGACTTAAGGCTGATTGCAATTAATGATTATTACTATGATTAAATATGAAACTGTTTTGGTCTAACGTTAACAAGCATTTCAGTGCCGCAGTCTTGCGCCACTGGTCAAAAAAGGCAGCAGATATGGTGAAGTCTGTCCATAGAACTCAGTGCGTCCTTCAAAGGAAACTGATTTAAATCATAGCATTTTAGGTTTAACAAAAATTTTTTTTTTTTTTTTTTTTTTTTTTTTTAAATGGCCATTTCTGGTTTAAAAAGCCACAGGATCTTAGCGGATGAGGGTCCTCTGTAGTTTTAGACCTTCAAAATAAATGTCATCGAGTCAACACTCAAAAGGGCACGTCCTCATTCTGTTCACCTGCTCCCTATGTCGATTTTTGCTTCTGTGCATGCTATCCAATCCGAGTTACATTTCCATGCGCTTGAGTGTTCGGCGTCATACGAGCTCGATAAGGAGCTTTGGATTTTTCACTTAAGCCCCTCCCACGCACTCTCTGATTGGCTGCCGGGGCTGCGACGTCGCACGGCCGCGAGTTTATCTCGAGCACGTGCGGCCCACTGCGAGGGTCCTCCGGCTTGGGGCTCGCTCAGACTGGCGTAGCGTGAAGAGTCTTCCTCGGAGCCGATGCCAGTCCAGGACGGCAGGGTCAGAGAGCCAGGCAGAGAGAGCGAGAGCCCGGTAGAGAGCGGAGACGAGTCGCTCTTCTTTCCCTCTCCGTCGCTTCTCTTCCCCTCCGCTTCCTCGCTCAGCTGCGGCGGCTCCCAGCCCTCCATCCTGTCCATCTTCCGGTTCGGAGTGATCTGACGCATGGTCATGGTGATGCTGTCCCAAAGGCAGTGGACACGGTCTTTCTCCGGGTGCGCTTTACCCTTCTCCTTCTCCTCCTCCAGGTTCTTCTTAGCAGACCTGAGAGAAAAATAAACAATTACATGCTTTCAGATGAAATTGTTGTCGTTAAAAAAAAACAAAAAAACTCTCCGCATCGATCATATTACCTTCAGTGGTGCTTAAGCAGTCATTCCATAACCCTAATAAATATTATGAAGTATGCATGTGTATAAATATTAGTTATACAATATACTGATATTTTAAAAAGGTGCAATAGTAGATTTTTAACAAAAAAAAATCTTACTGCTACAAATAACCTGGAAAATATGTAGAACATCATAAAAAATTTTTTAAAAACTGTTTTAAATGAAGCCAACAATGAAATTAGCACAAGTCTCCACAAGTCTCTTCTTGTCCTGTTTACATGGCTGTCATGTCGGTATTTCCATAGACACGCCCCAACAACCCTTCACTCCGCCCCCATGTCAGTCTGTTGGCGGAATCTGGAAAGTACCGAGCACAGTCAGATACTTTCCCAAAAACTTAACGATAAGAAACAGAGTGAAACTGGAATAAATATTGGCAGCGCAAGAAACATATTAAAGCGCACCTATTATGGTTTTGAAACGTGTCTAATTTTGTTTTGAAGGTTTCATACAATAGATTTACATGCATCCGAGGTCAAAAAACACTTTAACGTGCTCATAATTTAAACTGCAGCATTACTGTTCCCTCCCCCACTGTCACAAACGACTCGTTCAATGATCCGTTCTAAATGATTCATTCTAAACTCCTCCTTTCAGAGAGCATACTCTGCTCTGATTGGTCAGATGTCCCAGTCTGTCTTGATTGGTCTAGCGCCGTCAGCGCGTGTCGGAAAAGGAAACGCCCCCTACCCTAACGAGTTTCAGCTCCGTGTGTCAGCGAGCAGCCGATGAAGACCAGAGGCGGGGCTTTTTGTTTCAAACCTACGTAGGTTAGTACAGGAAGCAAAGTCTGGAATCACTAACGACTCGTTTCAGCTGTTCAGAATCGCTTCCTTCTTTTTGAGTCGATAACTCCGTTTGTCGTGCGCTTTGCAGACGTTTTTGCGTTCACAAACACCTCTATAACACACTACATGAAAGGTAATATCTGAAAAACCATAATAGGTGCACATTAATGGTGAAGGGGATGAAGCTGAACAAGGAATTAGCGAAGTTCTTCTCGCAGCAGCATATTAGAATGAGCCGGAAGTTCACGTTTATAGGGTTTTTTTTGAA
Organism: Stegophilus panzeri; assembly: GCA_024331685.1. NCBI lineage: Eukaryota > Metazoa > Chordata > Actinopteri > Siluriformes > Trichomycteridae > Stegophilus > Stegophilus panzeri. The sequence continues at coordinate 23,171,495 of JANDJT010000050.1, forward strand.
AACATATATTTTTAAATATAAGTCATAAATAAATACAGGGTGTCCGGGGGAAAAAAAAAAAAAAAAAATTCAGGAACCGACGGGAACATGTCGATCCGAACACGTTGAGCAAAATCCGCAAAAACGGTACAGGGGCTGAGAAAATGCATAGAGCTTAAGCATGAACATACAGAGCATATGTTACAGATAATAAATACAAAATGAAGTACACGTAGTTTTACTTTGACTGGGTCCTGATTTTTCAGACCTGCTATTAAATAAATAAATAAATAAATAAATAAATAAATAAATGAATGTCATGCACAGTGCTGAAGTTCTTTGTACTTTAAGACAAATACACAACATTTGTTAATATAACATCACAATAAAATGCTTTTGTGGAAACAAAAAGGATTTCTGTGAAAGATTAGAGTAGCGTTATGTTAAAACATGTTAAAACATGGGTGTATTTTCTTCTCAGTAACATGAAATGAACCAACACGACACTTAAAAATCACTTAAAGCCCAAATTCAGTCTGAATCGATAACCTCAACGAATGATTACAGTTGTTCTACACCAGATGTGCCTGACATTTTTATCCTGATCCTAGGACAGGTATGATAGTTTATTGCCTGTTGCTCTACTGTAGACAGGAAGCTGAGGTTTAAGGCACAAATAGTTTCCCCAGCTTTGGAAGGAAGGACACGGCGTAAGACACAGGGTGGGGTTTCCATTTGTAGCGCGTGAGTGCGATGTTTTGATTCCTCCATTATGTTAATGCTTCAGAGTGTTATTTACTCAGCACTTAACTCTGTAAAGGCATTCTGTCTACATTTTAGATCCAGCCACACTTTCAACATCCAGCTGTTTGATGATCAAAAGGCTGAGAAAATGTGCGAGAGTCTTGTTTGTTGCTTGCTTCCTAACTCCTTAATGGCTTCATTCAGTCAGTTCAGGATTCAGTCTAAATCTCAGGATTTCTTGGGACATTTGTAACGCAGCACTTGTTCTGCGCTAGGAAGAACGATACGTGGAACATTGAATCAGCTTACCCTTTCCTGTGCGAGACCGTGACTCCTGTAAGCAGGAAGTGCTCGTCATCTTGTGAAGGAAACAGCTTCTTGTCTCCTTTGTCCTTCTTAGGTTTCACCTTCTTGATCTTGGTGTCCTGTGGGAAATGATGGTGATAAACATCAGGCAACAGCAGCACTGACGGTAGTGTCGCGGTCAATTCACAGGTTTATATTAATGCACTTACTCCAATATATCATAATGTTTGGTAACAGTGGAAGTTCCACATAAACAGACTTTATAAAAATAATAAAATAATAATTATATATATATAAAAAGTGTAAGCATCAATATGGTGAAGTTTTCTGTAAGGAGACGTTCATTTAAAAAGTTTGGAAGGAGTCTCCAGTGTCAGTGTTTTGTAAAACTCCCCAAATTCCCTCTGCCCCTAGCCAGTTCAGGTGTTTCATGAATTTTCTACCCCTAGCCAGTTCAGATATTTCATGAATTTTCTACCCCTAG
>JANDJT010000050.1:23180586-23198035 GCA_024331685.1 Stegophilus panzeri
ATTGAGGTGTGTGGTGTCATCATGCCAAGATCTAAAGAGTTCTGTAAGGCCTTCAGAAAAAAAGTTGTGGATGCCTATGATTCTGGCAAGGGATTTAAAAAAAAAAAATCTCCAAATTATTTTAAATGCATCGATCCACTGTAAGGAAAATCTACAAGTGGCGCAGATTTCAAACGACTACCAATTTGTCCAGGTCTGGCCGTCCCAGAGAATTCAGCCCAAGAGCAGACTGTCTGATGCAGAAAAAAGTCTCCAAGAACCCCTCAAAATTTCATCATAGGATGCTAGTAAGTCTTGCAACTGTCTTGCAAAAGAGATTACATAAATTTGACCTTCATGGGAGGCGTGCCAGGAAAAAGCCTTTGCAAGACTACAGTTTGCCTGAGCATATAGGCAAAGACCAGGCCTTTTGGAATAATGTGCTTTGGACAGACGAATCAAAGACAGAGTTGTTTGGCAACAGTAACAGCAGACATGTTTGGCACAGACCAAAGACAGCTTTTAAGGAGAAACACCTCATACCAACTGTGAAGCATGGTGGTGGAAATGTCATAGTTTGGGGTTGTTCACTGCCTCAAGGACTGGACAGCTTTCATTCATTGATTCAACTATGAAATCATCATATCAAAGAGTGCTTGAAGATAATGTGAGGCCATCTGTCCAATAGTTGAAGCTGAACCGAAAGTGGACCTTTCAACAGGATAATGATCCTAAGCACACTAGCAAATCCACCAAGAGAAGAAACGGAAGGTTATGGAATAACCTAGTCAAAGCCCGGATTTGAATCCCATTGAAATGTTGTAGGGGGATTTGAAACGGGCAGTACATGCAAGAAAATCCCTCAAACATCTTGCAACTGAAAGAATATTGCATGGAAGAGTGGTCAAAAAATTCCAACAAGCCTGGTGGACGATTATGAAAAACGCCTACAAGAAGTTATTTCTGCTAAAAGGGCCAATACTAGCTTCTGAGGCCAAGGGTGTACTTACTTTTTCCACAAAGGAATATAACATCGATTGATATTTCTGTTGGATAAATGATTGAAAAAAACTCATTTTCCTTGTGGTTTTGTTCAAGTATATCAACTTAATTAATAGGCACTGTTTCAAAGATGATGAAATGTTTGCTTGTCCAAATATTTCAAAAATGCCACCAATTTTCTTTTTTTTTTTTTTTTTCACATGACTGTATAACTTTTGACCTAAAACATGAAAGCTCATCAAAGCAGATGAAAAGGAACAATGGAAGTCAATTTCACCGGAAGCACCTTTAATGGGAATGTACGAATCAAGGTGAGCTAGTTAGCCAACTAGTGGTTGGGCTATAAAGGCAGTGTAGCTTCTTTTGTATCCATTTCCTTTAGTGGCGCAAAAGCAAACAAACCATTTGCTCATATTGTGTCCAAAATGTCAGCTACTCTATAATTAATGTCTTCTTTATTGAACTGTTGTATAAAAGCAATATGGCACTCGCAATCATTATTTCTTGTATCGCACTATTGCTCATGCAATACTGCTTAAAAGGATAGTTCACCCAAAAATTGACTCATCAATTAATCATGTCGATCTGTTTTGTGTGTGCAAAAAAAACTAAAATTAAGTCTTTATTCACTAAATATCTTCACTTCCGCATAAATCTCCGACCCAAGTCCTCCTCTATGTCGAAATCTGCAGACATCTTTGTTATGAAGATTGTTCTATATGACTAAGTTTGTGTACAGCGTCCCTCTTCCTTTACCTCTGCAGTAAACAACGCAGTGCTTCCGGATCCCGTATCGCGGGAACATCCGCTCATAAACGATTTCGACATAGAGGAGGACTTGCATTTTTTTCTCTGCTCTCTCGTCAACACAACACGCATGCGTCATAGTTCTCTCTGTAACGTGCACCGGAAATCTACGCGGAAGTGAAGATATTTTGTGAATAAAGACTTAATTTTAGGGGTTTTTTTTTTTTGCGCTCACACTGCATCCGTATCGCTTCATAAAATTGGGATTAAACCACTGGAGTCACATGGATTACTTTTACGATATCCTTATGAACTTATTGAAGCTTGAAAGTTTTGGTTACTTGACTGTAACTGGAGGAACAGAAATCGCCCAGGTTTCATTAAAAACGTCTTCATTTCTGTTCCGAAGATGAACGAAAGTTTTATGGGTTTATTACGACATGAGGATGAGCAATCGTTGACAGAATTTTAATTTTTGGGTGAACTAGCCCTTTAAACGTAAGTGCAAGCAATGCCACATCTCACCCCAACCCCCCACCTTGAGGTCAGCACAAATTAGCTTGGTCTGACCAGCTGCCAAAACACAAACTAATCTAGTTTAACTGGTAGATCATCTTTGCCAGCTGGGTTACAAGTTATTTTCCAGCTTCCTCATTACTTCACTAAAATGATCAATTAAAGTTATTATCTTCTAATTGACTTTACTGTTTTTTTTTTGTTGTTGTTGTTGTTTTTGTTTTTAAATAGATCACATATCTCTGATCTAGCATTAGCACCAACCAACAAATTAGCACTGGAATCACATTAATAAGCACATCAAATATTTTAATACAAACATATATAATATAGTAGTGTTTCATAGTGGAGTTTTTCATTAATCATGACCAATCACATGTGGTACCATAAGACATATAAACCCTGAAATATTAGGAACAATTCAGTGCGAGATATTTGAGGTTTCCTAACATTCAAATCATTCAAAAGAAACAAGCAGGTTAACGAAAATAAAGTACAGACGTTTCCAGTTTTAATATCTGTTTTAGGGCTTGTATAATGGTGGCTCAGTGTTTCACGGTTTTGGGCTACCCACTAAAAGGTTGTGAGTTTAACCCCGTAACCGCTCAGTTGTATCCTGTCTCATTTGTATGTTGTCTTAGATAAACATCTCAGGTAAATGAATAAATGTAAATGCATCACAGTTCAATGGCACTCCTGCCACAGAAGAGCATTACACATACACCTAAAGTAGCTCCAGGAAGCCTGGTTTAATCCATTCAAAGTCTAAATTTGACAACATTTAATCCTCAGAAAGAGGCTAGGGACATTTTCCAGAGGTCTCCTGGATACAGAAATGGCAGGCATGTTTCCACCTGCGTGAGAACCGTAACCATCATTTTGTGGTACTTATTCACACAATACAGAACTAGCAATGTAGCTAACTAGAGCTCTGAAACACTGGCGTTGCCAGGGGGCGTGGTCATATGGCTACGCGATCCTAGCAACGACCCTCGCGCGATTAGATCAAACGAATGCTCGATACGTAGGTCAGTGGTAGTACATAGTAGAGAACGAGTAAAGCCCTATAACCGAACCCGTAGTTCTCCGGTTAGTTTGTAATAACGCAAAAGTGCTAACATTTACTTACATACGTCTTTAAAAATAAATAAATAAATAAAGGGAAAACGCCAAGTTTAAATCGGCGCTCGCGCATGATACTCACGACCCGGTCGCTAAATACATGTCTTTTGTTTGATCCACTCCATCCGCGAGCTCACCTTAACCGCGCGCTCCCGATGCCAGGGCGCGTCCTCCTCTCCTTCGGACGTTTCATCGTCCACCAAAACTTCGCTTTTGCTTCTTTTAAACATCTCGAACGCTCCACGCAGTAGATAAAGGAAGAGAGAGAGAGAGGTGTGGGGGAGGGATTCAAAGGCACAAGGTTTGCAGTCACACTTCTTAGCCCGGGGGAAGAAAGCAAACTGATTTGAGGGGAGATCACAGAGAAGCACCGGTTCAAACCCTGATGACTTAAAATAGAACAAAGCCGAGCTGTGAGATCTCTCTCTCTCTCTCTCTTTCTCCCTGTCTGTCTTTTTCCGTGTGCTCGGGAGTGGCTGTGTAGGACTGTGCTCTCTCTATTCAGCTTATCCCGCTGTCTTGCGCCTCCTCTGAGTGGACCGGAGCACCTGAAGCCCCCCTACACAAACCCCTGCTCCTCCCACCGGCCCCTTCACATCAGACTGCCAGACTGCGGTCCATCGTGCGCACTTGTGCTCTATCTAGGGCACTTAGCTCCTTTATAAACACACAATCCTCCAGCCGCCATTATTAGTCTTTCCAAAACCGTTAGGAGGAACATTCCACTAATAGAGTACCTTATTTTTGTCCCAACAGACATTTTCAAAGCATGCACGCACATAATCTACAATAATAATAATCATAATAATAATAGTTGTATGATATGAATATGTTCTATTACAAAATCCAAATGAAATTACAAAAAAAGGTGCTTTAAATTTTGCTGTTGTTTTAAATATATATATATATATATATATACCAATAATCTCGGCCCTGCTGAAAAATCAAAACCATCATAGAATATATATTGGTTTTAATGGTTATAATGGGAATTGTATTGGTTTTAATGGTTATAATGGGAATTGTATTGGTTTTAATGGAAACTGTAATGGTCTTTACTGGTAATCTATTGGTGGCATGTTGTGCCTAGTGGAGACCATTAAGGACCAATAATGGTAATGGTTTTCATGGTTAAAAGCTGATGATTTGTAATGGTATCTGTAGTGGGAACCATTAGAATTTCTGTCATGGTTTCTATTTTTTGCTGGATTTAAAAAAAAAACAAACAAAAAAAACCCAATAACCTCAGCCCTGCTGTAAAACCAAAACCCTCATAGCATATGTAATGGTTTTAATGGTTATAATAGGAATTGTATTGGTTTTAATGGTTATAATGGAAACTGTAATGGTCCCTGTGTAATGGTCTTTACTGGTAATCTATTGGTGGCATGTTATGCCTAGTGGAGACCATTAAGGACCATTAATGGTAATGGTTTTCATGGTTAAAAGCTGAAGGTTTGTAATGGTATTTGTAGTGGGAACCATTAGAATTTCTGTCATGGTTTCTATTGTTGTTTTTCAGGAGTGAGTGTACCCCCAAACAGGCTGCTTTCTCTCGTCTCATCATTTTGCATTCCAAATGCAATTTTTTTTTTGTATGGTAAAATTGTTATATGTGTCATTTAAGGACAAAACATTCATTTCATTCATAATTAACTGGTTTCAAAAGTAATTTTAAGTAAAAATTATTATTATTATTATTATTATTATTATTATTATTATTATACATTTCTCCCATGGTGGTGTATGTGCAACCCCTGTTACTGAAACCCATTTACCCAGTTAAACACACAACAAATTTTCATCAGTTTATTTTCATCAGATATTTCAGAATTTTCAAAGATTCATCACCGACTTTTTCTAACAGCATGGCCAAGAAAAAAGTATGTCACCTCACCTATTTGCCCCATTAAAAATATATAGTCAGCATTGCTTGACTTCTTCCAACTCAACCATGTTACTAAGACTACAGCTACAAGGAATATTGATTTCCTTTTTACTGTAAAAGTGTGTTTGTCGTGATATTAAAAGCAACACATGGTTCCAAAGAGTTCACATCCTTTACTGAATAATGGCTAATTTTCACCTGGATCTTTAACCCTGTTACTAGCATCCCCTTTACCAAACAACCAAGCAACCCTATAAAGGACAAGCTAATTTTTGAAGACTACTAATACCTCAATGGTACTCTAATGGTGAAATGTTAACGTATGTTACACCAGCATCAAGTTGGCTTTTTAGAGAACTGGCAAATTTATAAAGCTGGGCTAGAGCCCCCAGATATAAATCTCAGAGGTTCACTTATAAAATTCACAGTAGGCTGAAAATTCAGAAAAAGGCAATGCCCACCAAGATCACACTCAGATTACTCTCACCACAACCCTTCCTCCTTCTTCATTAACTGTATTTATTCATTAGCTGTTTATTTATTTATTTCTTTTTGCAGCCAAGAACCCCCATAACTGTTAAACAACCTCACCAGACCACCTCAGTACAGATTTACTTCCTGAACAGTATTTAAATTATTTATTAGAGCCAGAGAGCTTTCTATTCCTGAACTTTCCAATGAGAGAACACATTATTTATAGGCCAACATATTTTTAAGTTTCTGAGGTTTGGATTAAACCCACTTAATTCAATCATCCCATCAAACAGCTATAATATCTTTTTTTTTTTTTTTTTTTAAAAACTCAATAATAAATTAGCTTTGATAATAGTGAGTTGTGATTTCCACCGCTGTAACTTGCTACGATTTGACCCTACTTTGAGAACCACTGATCTAAAATTATGTATGTACTCCAACTTTTTTAAAACTTTGACGAAACATAAGTAAATTTTTCAGTTTTTTTTCAGACTTTTCAGTTGATTTAGTTGTTATCACTGTTAAACCTTCTACGTTGGATTAAGTTTCACAGTCGAGGTGTATAATTTTTGACTACACAGTTTCATCTGAACCATATTAGGTCACTCATGGAAGTCACTGTTTATCTGTTCCACAACATTGCCTGACTTTCGCCCTATCTAGGCTCCTCAAATATGAATCTCAGATGTCCATTTACCAAATTTGTTGCATGTTGAATTATGTTGAAATCCCATAAAAAGGCAGTGCCTACCAAGATGACACTATCTTAGTTTATTTATATCTTAGTACCAGGTCTGCTGCACCACAGCTTCCTCCCACTTCATGAGCTGAGTGTATTCGTGATCTAAAATAATGACTGGACTTCAACTTTCTTAAATTAAACTTGCCAGAACAGAAACATTACTTTTTTTTAACCCTGGAAGTCTAAACTTAAGGAATTTTCAGTTGATATGGATTGAGTCATTGTTTAACCTTCTTCAAAATAATCACAATCTAAGTATTGATTTTTGACAACATACTCTCTACTGAACCCCATGACTCATTAAAATCACTTTTGATAAGCTTCACCTAGTTTGAAAGATCCTGGGTCATTCTTTCATAACCTTACACGTATATAGATTCCTGTAATTCCCTCTTCTTTGGCATTTTCTGGTAAACCCCTAAATAGACGCCAACATATTTAAAATTCAGCTGCTAGACTCCTTACTCATACAGCACACATCACACCCGTACTCCAACACTTATGCTGTTTACCCATCTCACAGAAAATCAAATACATACTCCGACTTCTCACTTACTCAGCAATACCTTGCATTGCCTTATCTCTTTAAGTTCCTACACCCATGCTCAGACTTTCAGATCCACTGGACAATTGGTGATGCCGAAGACCAGAATGACATCAGATCTTTTAGTGCCATAGCTTAGAGACTTTGGACTGCCGTCCTCCATGACCTTCATCACTGCAATTCCTTCTCTCATTTTAAGAGATATGTTTTTCTTAAGTCTTTCTGCAAGTCTAGTGTTTTTTTGTACAGCGATGTTGAGTGTATTATTATTATTATTATTATTATTATTATTATTATTAAGTACAGCTGAGGACTATAGAAAGCATTTTTTTTAAAAACAGAAGTTTGTATAAAAAAGTGCTGTTTCTATGAGAAAAATGAATAATCTAGCATTTATTTCCCATTTAGAACATGTGTCCTTACCAAGGATTTCGCAATTTTTAGAAAATAACCTGTTTACACTGCTTATAATGAAAGTCTAACAATAAAGGTCTTAACCAATAATGAGACCTACAAACATGAGACCACGTCTTAGCAGTGCTGCTCTTGTGTAATTCTATCCAGTTGTCCAACACTAGCCCGAAATATAAACAAAACAGAACAAAAAAAAAAAACACGAGTAAGGTTATTTCAGCTTTCCCTAAGGTTTTGTGGTATCCAAATAGGATTAGGTGGAAACTGAAACACTCCTGTGTTTACTTTGAGCGATGTCGGTAACACCTAACCACAAATTCTTTCCTCTGTAAAAGGAGTCCTGTCTCTGAGAGGATTACGATCTTCTTATATAAATGCCTTTTGATGGAACAGTTCGCATATTGTCCATGTTTACTGACTGCCCTGACAGCTGCCCTTTCGAGTTTCAAGTTTTGAAGGGAAATGTATTATTTTTCATCAGGCTACATGGGAACGTGTTGATATTAATACAATAATACTTATACACATATACAGTATAAAGAAATTAGGTTGAAAAAACACTGGAGCAAGGTAAAGTGATCAGGCAGTGACCGATGTGTAAGGAATAAAACACTTCTGGTTGTGCTGTTATAGGATAATTATCAACACCTGTAAGTGGTGGTGTTACTGTATGTGGGTCAACATGGAGGATAAGGCCGCTACCACACCAAAGTTAAGTATTTTCCTCTAACGCAAAGAGGTTCTTTTTTCCTCTTATAACAAAGCAATTTGCCAGCGGTTGTGATTTTAAATGTATTAATTACGTTTCCATGTTGTGAAATGTCCACGAGACAGGTTAGTTCCTATTATCGCATTCAGAAACAGCAGTTCCCTCACCAGCCTCTCTTTTTTTCTCTCTATTGACAATAATAAGACAAAAAAAGTCCTCCATCCTGGTCCTGAAGAAAAAAGAAAAAGAGCTGACACTGGAGACTCCTTCCATAAATGTTAAATAGATGTCTTCTAACAGAACGCTTCACAGTATAAACAATTATATGTTATACTTATTGTTAAATAACACGCTTTTTTTTCTATCCATTTATTAATCACTGTAGATAAATGAGCACATCTGTGAGGGAGTTGTTTCTATAGAGACAATAACTTATTAGAATGAGTACATTGATATAAAACAGAACTGTTGTTATTGAAAATGAATCAGCAGCTTCTGACCAATCAGAATCGAGAATTCAGTGGCACTGTTACTGAGGCTTCTTCTGTGATATGACGTCTTCACCACGATTCTGGTTGCAAAAATGCTGACTCATATATTAGAGTCATGTTAAGGCAAACATAGTATATGTAAACAGACACCTTGTGCAGGAGAAGACCATTTGCTGTAATAACAGAAAATCTAACCAGCATGTCTAAAAAGTAACAGCACCATAGTGAGATAAGCAAGTTTTTTGTTGTTGTTGTTGTTTTTAGTTCAGTCAACCCAATTCCGGATTTACCCAAAAAGACAATACTCGAAAATGCACCAGTTAGGAATTTCTCTTCATTCTACACAAAGACCCTTTAAAAAACTTCTAGCTTTTGCCCTTTCTTGCTCATATAGGATGACAGAATGAAATGATGGCTTTGTACACATTGCTGAAAAAAGTGCCAGCTGTACACGTTTTTGGATATGTTGAATTATCATTTAAAAAGTACTAATAACCAGTATCCAGTGTGTAATATTCTGGCTGTATTTATTATGCCTAATATGCTTAAACAAGTGAAGCAATTTGCTATTATTGTTCGTAATGTAAAACATTTGTCACATATACTTTGCTTCTGTGTTAGCACATTAACACATTCAAATTAGCCAGGGTGTTGACTGGAATGTATAATTTAATGTAGTCTTGCACAAAATGCATGTACACCAGTTGCAACATAGGTCCAGTCCAAACCTTAGTTTAGATAGACTATCAGCAGTATACTGCATAAACGGATACTTTGATCATTCAGAATAATTCAGATTTTCAGCTCAGATTTGGTATAGAAATTGTAAATCGGCTTTAATATTTGAAATCACCTCAAGTTGCACTTTAAACCGTGTTATTTGAATGTGAAGCACTGGTGTTTGGCACAGTTATGTACTGTATCTCTGGATGAATCCTCCCTTGACATGTCATTAATTGCTGCCAACATTTCAGGCATGTCGATGTAAACAGCTGAGCTGGAGAGAACTACCAGAGCCACTAGCTGGTAAGACAGAGCTACACAAGCTTTCACCCGCAGTCAAGCGTGAATTAAAGGAATACCCCAGAGTTTTCTCTTAAACACACTTTCTACCCGCCACATCTGTTGCATATGTGTGACTTCTACAGACAATAATCTTGTCACACTTTTCCATGTTCTGACAAAACAATGGAAACCCAGTTGACTTGAAACTCATTTATAATGGCAGTCTGAGGGCAGCCGTGAATAAATCTTATCAGTAAACACAATTATATTACACAAATTCATAATGATAACTGTTACGCTCTAACAGTAGAGGTTTTTGATCTCACGCAGACATGTGAGAACGCCTTTGCTCTCTTTTTTTTTCCAAACTTTCCATCACATCTTCACTGACACAAATTCTCTGAAAAAAGTGGTCCTAATTTAGAGCTTCATTTGCTTCAGTATCTTTTACCGAAGAACGCATTAACGTAATCATTGTATAAAAATAAAAAAAAACACGTCTTACACTCATTTCTCAGAACAGAATTTCCTTTAATGTATTCCTTTAATGTAGATCATTTAAAATATTCTACCACATCATACATACATACATCAATTTCCATCCATTTTCTGTACTGTTTACCCTGCACAGGGTCACAGGGAGCCTGGAGCCTATCCCAGGGAACTCAGGTCACGAGGCGGGGGACACCCTGTATGGGGTGCTAATCCATCGTACCTAGGACACAATCTTACACACACACTCACACACCTGTTCACACACTATAGACAATTTGGAAATGCCAATCAGCTTAAAACATCTCTTTGGACTCGGGGAGGAAACCGGAGTATCCGGAGGAAACCCCTGAAGCACGAGGAGAACATGCAAACTCCACACACACAGAGCGGAGGCGACAATCGAATCCCCAACCCTAGAGCTGCGAGGCACACATGCTAACCACTAACCACATTATATACCCCTACACCACCTGTACTCCTATTCCACATTATAACATAAGTTGCTGAATTCCACAGAATTGGTCAGGAACTGTTGATTAATTATCTCTAACAACAACTCAGACAGTAGTTCACTTTAATCCAAATCACAGATTTATATTAATTCAGTCTCTCTTTTGTGTTATTGTTTCAATAGTAACAATTCATTCACAGGGACTCGTATGACAGACAAGCTACATAATGGATTCACTGTGTTGTATACGTGCTCATGCAAGCCTACGTCCATGTGAGTTCTGAAAGGTAAAGGGTGATAGTAAGGTCACCTTTACTCATGTGTTCTTGTTGTAAGTAAACAGATGGCATTGTGAGTTGTTCTATCATAGCTGTGTAAGCATTAATGCGATAGCAATCTCAGACCGGTTGCAATGGTTGCAAAACCAGAAATACACTAGTGTGTTTGTATGCACTTGTGGATGTGTGGGCTTGTTATGCACATCTGATGGTCATACATTTTTGGGGGGGGGAAAGGTCACCTATCAGTGACACAGCAAATGACCTATACTGGATATGTTAACACCAAGAACTCCATTTCCCACAGGTCAAAGGTTTATTAAGAAAAAAAACGTGCCTCAGGGAGAGTCATCAAGCTGTAATACACATACAGTGAGAGAGAGAGAGAGAGAGAGAGAGAGAGAGAGAGAGAGAGAGAGAGAGATGAAAACCTTAAATTATGATCAAAGAGAGCAAGAGATGAATTAAAGCTCCTTGAGGACACACCTGGTGAAAGTATGGCTTAGTGGTGAAGCCTGCACCCTAGGGCTGTTTTGAAACAGGATTAAATTAAATCAAATTATAAACATGGGGGGAAAAAAACGCTGTGCTTTCCTTTGATCAAAGATTTCACAATCCTTTAATCACAATTGTAGTATTTTCAGACCACACTAAGACACACTCTTTTTGAGAAAGATTTTGTCCATATATTTATATCACAACGATTGAAATGAATCATTTGATTAGTTGTCTATAACAGCAGCTCTGATATTAGTTCTGGCAGCAAGGTTTATATTACTGCGTTTCTATAGTATATAGATATAAACGTGTGTAACTGTAAAAAAAATAAATAAATAAATCTGTGAGGAGATGTTCACGTAGCAGATCTTGAAGGAGTCTCCAGTCCCAGTGCTCTATAACAGCTGGTACGGACAGGTACAGAAAATCCTTCAGGATAAAGGGCTTTGGGGTTTCTCGGTAACAAGCTGCAGGTTAAGATCGAGAGAAAAAAAGTGAGGCTGGTGAGTAACTAACTTGTTTCATGGATGTTCCACAGCATTAGTTGTAACATAAATGGAGAAAAGTATGGCATCATTCTTTCATGAATAAAAGCAATCGTTAGCAAACTGATGTGGTATAAGAGGAATAAAACACTAGGATGTGCTGTTATTGGAAATTTGTCCAGTTTGTGGTGGTAATGGACCTCCGTGAACCCTCGTTGATAAGATCTCACCCTGTCGTGTTTGATTCTTTACATCAAATGATCCTATCAACACAATTAGTACTGGGTTCCCTTTTAAATCTGGTTTCTCTCAAGGTTTCTTCCTCATGTCATCTCAGGGAGGTCTTTTTGTTTTTGCTCTTGTTTTGACACTCTCACCACTAGCATATTCATTTGTGATCTATATTTCAGTCTGGATTTCGGTAAAGCTGCTCTGATGCAAAATAGATTTGATTTCAATTTCAGTTGACATACATTGAACGGTGGCCACCGATAATATTAGTGAAAAGACCTAATCAGAATTTTCTGCTTTGATTATGCAAGCTCTGCTTTGAACTTTTGGCACACGCTGCGCAGTAAGTCTCTCTGCAATGGCAAGCGTCCAAGCTATAAAGTCAGAAAACTGCAGATGCCTGTAGATCAGAGGAGACTTGCTGTCCCCTAACCTTTTATAATACTGGATAGCATTTTGTTTTCTCGCTTGGCACACCGTTTGCTTCTCCATGAATTCCCCAGGTTGATATTTAGCTTCCTTTGTGTTGCCCTCTTCATTGTAGTCACCATGCTACTCCTAAACTTACAGCAGATGAACGATCACGGCTAACGAACACTGCTCCTTCTGTAATGAGTGGGAATGCACTACCATTTTTTGGATCTAACTTCCATCTTAAAGCTTCCATACACTCTATTTTTTGGAAATTAAATCTTAATAGGGGCGAAATTATACATGCGGGTCTACATGAATGGAATATGTCGGAGTCCTTCAGTAATCTGAAACAATTTAACCTCTTGCATCAGCGATTCTCGAGATCTCTACATCTTGATCACATGCTAGTCAGGGCTTTTAGCATCGCCGTATTACCTACGCCAACCTTAAATATTATCCCTCAGATCCTCACAATGCTATGACACCACTCTGATAATAAATAAATAAATATCCCTGAATCTTTGATATTAAAATTTGATCTCAGGTTGTTCATTTCAAATATACATTGAAAAAATGTAAGAGAGTCCTGAGGACTTTCAAGCTTATAATACAATTTGCTCAACTTCTTGCTGGGAAAGCATCCAGGTCAAGGCTCTCATGTACATTGTCCTAAAATACACAATGTTTGGTATAAAACCATATAAAACTCATCTCTCTACATTTCTTCTTTTGTAATTTTTCAAGTAACTGATGAAATGAAAATTATTTATAGGAGCAGAGTCAAAATTTGGACCCTAATATACATATTCATCCAAAGCGATTGACAAGGGAAGGCGAGACTATAGCTGAGGTCGAAGAGTGGCGATCTGGCAGTCCTTGGACTTGACGTCACTATAGACGGAGTTGTTTACGGTACATTTTCATTCATGGCAAACTGTGCTTTTCGTCTTATTAAATTCAAGAGAGAGAAAACAACTGCGTACAACTGTTAGAAATTAAGTGACAACAGGAACGAACTTGTCTCATGGATTTTTCACAAAATGAATGTAACTTGTAAATGTAGCATGCGGTTTCTATCAATAATCATGTTAATGTTGTCAGTTATCACTGGCGAATTGCTGTGACAAAGAAACTGACATGTCCAACTGGTCTGCGTGTTCACTCTGTGCATGAATACATTTTTAAACACACACAGCCCTTAGAGAATAGCTCTTTTAGTGAAGTATGTCCACTCGGCAGCCATCTTGGTGATGCTTTCAGTCAACTCGAGTCTCATATCTGCTTGACTGGGTAGAGACTCATAACAGAAATGAACTGACAAGATGATGTCTCGAATTCAACTTTGAAATAGCTATTAAAATCGGTCAGTGCTATGAAAAATACAGGTCCCTTTACCTGGATGGACCGAGTGATGCTGGAATTTCAAAACTTTTGATGGTGATTTTTTTTTTTTTTTTTTTTACATCGATCCTAACACAAGAATATTGATATTGTGTGTAGAATTTTGTCTGAGGTAATATTGATAGATAGGCAGTATAAGGAACTGTTGCTTCTTCCGTCTGCCAGTCCATTTCCTAGAGAGAGAGAGAGAGAGAGAGAGAGACGGCTTATTTTTATATTGAAACCAGACCCAAAGAGTATACAATCTAGAAATATTCACTAATACATAGAAGTACTGATATCCATGCTTGTATATTGCAGAAATTGTACATCTTCCATTTTTATATGCACAAGAAGACCTTTCAAAGAATTGGCACTGGGATACTACTCTTGGTTATGATTACATTTACATTTACATTTATTCATTTCTTAGCAGACGCTTTTATCCAAAGTGACTTACAAATGAGGAAATACAAGCAAAGCGATATATCAAGCGGAGAACAATACAAGTAGTGCGACCATACAAGATTTATAATTGAGTTCTAGAGAAGCAAAGTGCGCAGAGTAGAGGTGTAAGAGCCAGAGTATGTGTTTTGTTTTTTGTTTTTTTAAATAATGTGGGGTTGCTGTTTTAGGGGTTAGTTATGTGCTCACGGAAGAGGTGGTTCTTTAGCTGATTTTTGAAGATAGAGACAGATTCTGCGGTCCGGATTGAGGTTGGACGTTCATTCCACCACTGAGGAACAGTTAGTGTGAAGGTTCTGGAAAAGGACCTTGAGCCATGCTGAGTAGGTAGTACTAAGCGTCGGTCTTTAACCGATGGCAGATTGCGTGAGGGAACGTAAGCCTTCAGGAGAGAGTTGAGGTAGGAGGGTGCTGTTCCAGACAAGGTCTTGTACGTGACCATCAAGGCCTTGAATTTGATACGAGCGGCTACAGGAAGCCAGTGGAGGGAGATGAAGGGGGGTGTGACATGGGTTCTCTTGCACTGGTTGATGACAAGGCGTGCTGTACTTGGTGTTGGATCAAAAAGACAATCAGTGACAAAATTAAAGCTGCAAACATTAATATCTAAACAAGTATTAAAAAAAAACTTGAATAAAAGAAACATTATCTAATATTCCCAATTATGAGATTTATAACAAAACAAATATAAGATCATTAATCCTTAGACATATGAACTCATTTCAAGCTTTCAGTGTTTTCTGGCAGATCATTTTGATTCTTTCTAGATATAAAAGCTTGGAATAAGCTTATAATCTTATATTTCTTTAAAAAGTAATCTAATTAAGATAAATAATTGTTGAATTTCTCTATATCCAAGACATTTTTACTTGATAAGATACCGTTTTTGCGGTGTAATACACATTTCTTAATTATTTTTTGCTAACATCGTTACCAACAAGGTAAAGGAGTGATACTTACGTGGTACGTCCTGTCTCTGCTCAAACTGTGTCTGTTGTTATATATTCAGAATGCATTCTGTTTCATCCGCAGACCACAACATCCCTTTTCCTGTCATTGTAAAGATCTGAAACAAGCTGTAACATAACACATTCACGCATCAGGGTATTCAACACCCAGTTCAGCGGAGACATCACGCAGCACACACTCGAGTTCACCAGACCACCAGTTTCACTTAGAGAGATCACATCTGTGGAGCACGCCTGGGTTCAATAACAGCTAAATAAAACCATGCTAAACTCATGATCCAAGCAGCTTCAAGTGCGGAAAACCCTCAGAGCCTGAAACTGTTTAGAAACATCTGTGGATGCTCCTATGATGAGTTCTTATTAATTAATAGTCAATCCATCCATTTTCTATACCGCTTATCCTTCAGGGTCACGAGGAACCTGGGGCCTATCCCAGGGGATACACCCTGGACGGGGTGCCAATCCATCACAGGGCACAATCACATACACATTCACACACCCATTCATACACTATGGACACTTTAGACATGCCAATCAGCCTACCATGCATGTCTTTGGACTGTGGGAGGAAACCGGAGTACCCGGAGGAAACCGGTACTTATAGGTTTATATCGATGTGCTCGTTCGAATATGTTTTAGTTTCTATAGTAACAGCTCATTCACAGGGAATTGTACGATAGACGCTCGACATCTACACTCGAAGCATAATATTAAAACAGATTAAAGGTGCGTTCACACATACAGCAATTTCATCTCACCGGTCGCTGTACTATGAAGTCGCCAGTAGGCAGGCGTTCCTACTACTGGTTGCCATAGTAACATTTATCAGTGGGTGGCGCAACTAGCATTCCACTTTTGACTACAAACCAGTTTTCTTGCCGTTAAAAATGAAGCATTCCGGAGGCAGAGCGTTTAATATAAAATTCACCAGTGATATATATATATACATCATATCCTATGAGATGAAGGAGAAGCAGTGTGAGTTCTTCGCCATTGCGGCCATCTATCTGCGGCGAAAGTGACAGAATGTCTGGGTCCACAAAACAATTCGGACCTGCAGGAAGCATGGTGGATCACAGATCACGTGCGCTCTACTGTCTTCACTCCCATTGCTAGTCACTGCACCAAGTCGCTCCAAACTTGAGGGGTTGCTGGACACGCCCACATCTAGTCGCCAACGGTCGCTGTTGCTCATGTCACCAGAAGTCGCCATCACACATTGAAAATGAATGGACTCCGGTCCTCTTTGTCGCTGCGAGTCACTGTACGTGTGAACGTAACTTAAAGGACATGATGTTATCACACAGACAAACATATACTCACTGATATGGGTTGGTTTTCTGTAAGGAGTCTCCAGTGTCAGTGCTTCGGAACAGCAAGTTTTCAGGTTTTCAGTTTCTTGATAATATGACAAGCTGTTGTTTTTATTAACATCAAGAGAGAGAAAAAAGAAAGGACGGTGAGGGAAAGACTATAACGAGTAAATCTGCTGTGACATAAGTGATATCAGGAACTTACTTGTCTCACGGCTGTTCCACAGCATTAATACATCTCGAATTGTGCAACTTTCTGTAGTATAAAAGGAATAAAACACAATTCACAACGTGCTGTTTTAGGAAAATAATCCACTTCAGGACGGTATCAATAGCTCCACTTTGCATCAGGACGCATTAAACCATGCCGCTGCTGATTGTGTTCCTGTAACATCCCATAATGTTTTATTCCTTAAGTGTTAATCATAAACATTCGATTTCTTCTCTCTCTATATGGCCTGAGCAGCAAAATCAGTTGGTAAAATCTCAGTAGAGCTGACTCATCCTGACAGAGCCTCTCTCTCTCTCTCTCTCTCTCTCTCTCTCTCCCACTCTCATACACACAAATAACACACACCAAACAAATGCTGTAAGATAGATAACATTCACTCAGAGGACATCGGTATATCACCTTTCATGAAAGTTCATTTGATGTGGACGGACCATCTCAGAGATCTGTGGTTTGAGTGGACATGTAACCTAACGCTGAGCTCAGTAGGAACATCTTTGTACATGCATGTTATACATAATTGTGTGTAGGAATATATATATATATATATATATACAGTATCTCACAAAAGTGAGTACACCCCTCACATTTGTGTAAATATTTGATTAT
>JANDJT010000050.1:23201767-23217014 GCA_024331685.1 Stegophilus panzeri
GAGAGAGAGAGAGAGAGAGAGAATGAAGGAAAAAAGTCATACAAAAATAAATTTAGGATTAAATTGTATTAAAAATGAATGATATGTTTTACCAAGTCATGTATTCTATTTATTTATTTCATTTTAATTTCTGCAGGTTTGGGCCTTCATAATTTTGTGTCTACGGTTTAACTGAAATACAACCACTAGAGGGCAGTGATTAACACCTTTTATCCACTGTCTTTGAGAGAGAGAGAGAGAAAGAGAGAGATTTTATATATAATATAATATATGTGATTTTACTGATTTATATTATGTTAATTTTGACACATACTGTATATGAGGTGTGGAGAGGAATCGGTTGCTAAGCGACGATGTCACAGTACACTTCTGTTGAGTCACTCAGTTCTATTCCATACACAGGAACTCAGAGGATATATACAGACGATTCGTTTGTTTATGCAGTTAATGAAAGTTTATGTGCTTAGTTTTATTTCCAGACACACATGCTGAACAAGCTAAACATGAGCGAAGGTAAGATTTATGTGTGTTTATTCAATTTACTGCAGTTTTTCTTGGCGAGATTATTACCAATTGTATGAATTAATGACTGAACATTTATAGACCTTCATTTTGAGATGTCTGTGTCCACGCTATTCTGTGTTTTAAACCATAATTACGGAGTCAAAACAGAGAGAAAAAACTTTATCAATCAGACCTTTTTTACTCAGTCTCATAATACAACCTCTCTTTACTTATAACTAACTCCGACCTCTCAGGAGTGCTATTGCGCATGCGCTGGCCGGAAAGTTTTGCTCTGAGTAATGTTAAAAGTCATTTCTAAAACAGACAGGTCCGCTATTACCACTCTTCCTCCCCAAAAATAGCTTGTAAAGCATTCAAAGCACTTTAAGCATTTATAATACAGAAGTTTGACATGTTTTACAACTGGACAGATGTGAAGAGTGGTGCTACATGACACTTTTTCTGCTTTTATTCATTCTTTAGGAGTAAATACTAAAATAAATACTAGATCTAATGGTTTCGGTGGTTAATTTGAAGTCATCTAAAAGGGCCCTAATCTGCTAGGGCCCTAACATTCATCTAACATGAATCCATTTTATTCAATCCAGAAATAAAGAAAGGAAGAAACAACATGACGTCTCCAAGCAGCAGCCCCTTTAGGATGCCCAGCAACATTCTGGAGTCTGCCATGCAGAAAGAAGAAGAGAGGAGACAGGTTAGAATACACACACACACACACACATACATAAACACACACCCAGCATGTGCCTTTTAAGGAAAGAGTAAAAATGAGCCAGATCCAGTACATGGCAGCATTTGCAGATCACAGCCTTTCTGTGAAATAACAGGATCATTATAGGTCTAGAAATATTTTTGAACATTGCAAACTGCACCTTTTACGTGCTGTGCTGCATATCTACCATCCACAGAAATTTCTTTTGCACACACATCATCACACAGCCCATAGCCCTAAACTTCTGGAAAGAAAAAAAAGTTTAATGCAATCCTTCATTTAACGGAGTATACACGTCTCCATCAACCTGTTTTATCTCAGGAGCGGAGAATGGAGCGCACTCTGAAAATGCACGAGAAGGGGGTTAATCCCAGAGAGAGCGTTCGTTCCAGCATGTCCCGCTGTATGAAGGAGCTAGAGGACGAAGAGCATAACGAAAAGTGGAAGGAAAGTACATCAGGAGAGGCAGCCTACTTCGCTCCCTCAAATAAATTCGTGGCACTCGAAAGTGGTGAGCAAATGGAGTCATTTAAACTGTGCTGTCATGAAAGTGTGACTCGATGAAAAGAGTTGTTTTTAAAAACACTTAAATGTCTACAAGAATATTTTGTCTATTTATTAGAGCCATAGAGGTTTCTATTCCTGACGGAACACATTAGGTCCGTTGTTTGTAGGGCTTCATGTTTCTGAGTTATCGATGTTTGGCTTAAAGCATTAAAGTAATCAAATAGGAAAATAATGAATCGACTCCGGACTTGGATTAAGTGTAGGTCTGGTTCAGATCTCAGATGTTCCCTTCAGTCACTCTTGTCTTCTTTTTTCCCCCCAGACTTTTACCACATGGGGACCTACCGAGACTTCATAGAGAAGCAGGAAGAGATTGTTCGACTGCAGGTGAGGGATCTAGTAGGCTTTGTTTTATCATGTAAAGTAAATGCGTTATTAACCTGTTGCGTCGTACTCGTGCCCAAATTTCTAACTGATTAGCAATACTTCGCTAGTCTCAATTTGTCTGAAATTACAATTGGTGAACGTAAAGCCTTAATGACTGTTTTATTTTCAATCTGAAATATTTACACGGTCTAATTTAGTCTTTTTTTAAAAAATTTTTTTATATATAGATTATTCCTTATCAATTGTTCATTGGTTAAATCTGTTCCGAAGACATTTGACTAGAGTAAAACTAGAATAAAAAACTTTATCCAAAAGTCGATCGGTTCTACTGAAATACTTTGCCGAGTCTGCATCCGGACTGCGGTTCACCGGGTGATGACCCCCGCTCTAGTCCTTTGTACACACACATACAATTTGTATCTCTTGTAAAATCAAGCAAAGTAAGATTTTAGAAGTCTGCAACTTTTTTTAAATTTCAGAGTGGAAAGAAGGTCATGTGGAGGTCACATCTAGAAAAGAAAGTCTCCAAACAAGAACTGAAGAAAGCCGCCCTGACCGAGAAAGAGAGAAAAATCGAATGATACTTCTTTGATATAAAGAGTAACACAGTACTATAAGGCCCAGAAATAAGCTTTTAATAGTTTGATATTTTATTAATGCAAACATCTTTAGCAAATCAGGAAATAATGAAGCTGCCACAGCTCTAGATTAAATCCAGCACAGGATATGTGTGTGGCTGATTTCTGGCTCTCGGTTCTTGCTGTTGATTGATGTGATGTCACCTTCAGTTCTTTCACAGCTAGAACAAGAAAAAAATGTTTAATTCAGTTTTTTGATCGCGCCTCTGTCCAAGGAGGAACAAACACCTTGGTTCAGAGCAGTAACTTTTTCAGGATCTGAAATTGGTGAGGCCTCGAAGTCTGAGAAGTTTATTGGTTGATGGTGGACCTGGCATTCACAGGTACCCCTGTGATATGGTCATCAGGATGAAATATTCTGATGTAGTTGCTGTCCAGTGGGCTATGGTTTCAGTCATGGGGCATGCACACTTGTGAAACCAGGTTATTGGGTTTTTTATTTATTTATTTGTTTTTCACTTTGAGTTTTACTGGTTGCTGTATGAAATTAAGGGTGAACAAAGATCTGATCTGGTTTATTTTGCTTTCATTTTTAAATCACAAAACCCAGCCATTTTAGCTACTTTATAAACCAGATTCAAGTGATCAAAAGTAATTTTCATTGACGATGTTTCACCTGCAGTAGAGTCTAACGTGTGTTGCTTTGTTGTCTCTGTATTTTAAGACAAAATGTTGAGGTGAATGCAAAGATTTTCACTTTTTAATGGTATACTGTATTATATTTGCACATGTTTACACATAACTAAAAGGAACCTATCTGTCATCCTGAGCTAAACAGCTATTCATTTTTCCTTGGAGTAGGCTTAAGGTTGAGAATCAATTTGCCAACTTCAGAGAAAATCAACAACCAACTAAAGTATCAGGAAGGTTTAATGAATAGAATAGAGTTGAATGAAACTGTACTTTAAAGCCTAAACACTGAAAAATAACTTTAAAATAACTGTAACAGACATTTATTTAAGAAGCAGCTAGTTGTAATGATGAAGTGCATTTTAGCAATAATAACATATTAATTAAAAGCTTATTAGTTAAATAAATCTTAATAAACTCTGACCAAACAAGCAAACAATAAAAAAGAAGAAGAAGAAGAAGAAGAAGAAAAAGGTCTAAAATTGTTATCGATCAATTCAGGCACTTGTTTAGATGTCTAAAACGTCATTATCATGCGCCGCTGATACTTCAAGGCCCGCCAATGAAAGTTGAAACGCGGGTTTAGCACGTAGATTCATTGACGTTGTAAAAATGTTGTTGTTATTATTATCACAAAGTTGTTCCAGTTGTATATGATGTTCCGAAACTGTTTACGATGCGTTGTGTATTTCAACTGCTGTCGTACTTTATTTGTCATTAAAACGCCGACGGGAGGGAAGTTTGCTGACATTTTAGCTTAGCAAGCTAGCCTTTATTTACCTCTGTTTCTTAAATAGTTGAGCATTTGCATTTTAATCAAATCTGTATTACGAAAGAGTTCATTACTTAGCATTTTCTCATAAAACCCAGGCCTGGCCAGAAACAGGGTAATTTCGTGTTAAGAAACACTTTGGTCACTAAATGTTTCCTAATGGATTTAATTGAAATTGAAACAGAAACTTAATCACAAGCAGTCACTCTGACTTTAGTTTTGTTTTCCTGATCGAAGAGGAGAAGGAGATCGGACTGAAGAAGAAGAAGAGATCGGAAACCCTCGCCAGGATTAAAAACACCCGAGAAGTTGAAGATGATCTGACTCTGGCATGACTTGTCTCAGTTAGCCAGAAAACAATTCAACCAACCTCAAGATCACCATTAAGTTGAAAAGGTGAGTTCCTAAAGCATCTCGTGTGTAATGTGAAAACTTTTGCATCAGGTTTGTACTGTGCTGGACTGCTTAAAATGCATTTTAACTACTAATTGCATTCATTGAATTTGATCTACGTTACTTAATATGGGCTTACTTAAGCCCATTTTTACTTAAAGTTACTTAAAAAGCCTAATTCTCGATATTCAGTGCGTAATCTACACTGTATGGCCAAAACTATGTAAACACCTGACCATCACATCTATATGAGGTTGTCGGACATCCCGTTCCCAAACCCTGGGCGTTAAATTTACATTTATGGCATTTATACAACTGAGCAATTGAGGGTTAAGGGCCTTGCTCAAGGGCCCAGCAGTTATAGCTTGGCAGTGCTGGGGCTTGAACTCCTGACCTTCTGATCAGTAACCCAGAGCCTTTAACGACTGACCCATCACTGCCCCTTTGCGTCTGTAATAACCTCCGCTCTTCTTCCAAGGTTTTCCAATAGATTTTGGAGCATAGCTGTGGGGATTTGTGCTCATTCAGACACAAGAGCATTAGTGACCTCGGGATTTGGAGGCCTGGCTTGAAATCGATATTCCAGTTCATCCCGAAGGTGTTCAGTGGGGTCGAGGTCAGGGGACGGGAAAGAGCCTTACTCAAACTGTAGCCACAGAGTCGGAACCATACGGCTGTCTAAAATGTCTTTGTGGAATGTGCTGTAGCGTTAACATTAACATTACCCTTTAACTGAAACTAACGGGGTTTAGATTAAACCCCGAAAATTCCCCCCATATCATTATCCCTCCTCCACCAAACGTGATGTATTTCGGTTGATTTATGCGTTCTCTTGGTATCATCCAAACTCAAGAGTCGTCCATCAAACGTCCAGATAGTGAAGCACGATTCATCACTCCAGAGAACGTGTTTCCACTGCTTCAGCGTCCAGTGGCGGCATGCTTTACACCGCTGGAGCTGACGATTTGCATTGCACGTAGTGATCTTCGGCTTGCGTTCAGCTGCATGGTCGCGGAAGCCCACTTCATGAAGACTACAGAACCTAATTTGCAGTTCTGTAGTCGAGGCAGTTTGGACCTCTGTAGTGAGTTTCAGAGAACAGCTGATTTTTATGTGCTTGATTTTACACATCTGTTAGCAATGAGTGTGGCTGAAACACCTGAACGTGATCATTTAGAAGAGTGTCCACATACTTTTGGCCGTATAGTGTACGTATATCTATATGTAGAGGTGCGTGATTTATAGATGGTCCTCGATGCAGAACCAAAAGTCCAAGCGATGGGGCTGAATCTGATCCGTCGCCTGCTATAACCCTAAATTATCCAGCCTGAAACACACGGAGTTGTCCCCACACCCCGGTTCGACTCCGCCCAGGCACGAGCAGCTGGATCAGGTCTGACTCCACTCTCTGGACTTTTGGTTCTGCATCGAAGGAGTTCTTGTGGATGATCGGGAACAATCTTATGATATGTAGGTTTGTTAAGTATGAAAACAGTTGTGCGACACTCACAACACTGAAAAGGAAGTCAATTAAACATTTAATACGAAGAAGAAAAGTGTGCTGTGATGTAATTTATAACATGATCAGTATTATATTGTTGTAACACCCAGCTCTGTTATTTTTAGGTACTTTTTTCGAGGTCTGGTATCCACTGCCGTTGCCGTTTTATCTGTGATTGATGCACACAGTGTCAAGTTAGCAACAGGTTGTGGGAATTAGGCACTAGTATGAAGATATGCATCTGGTCTAATTGGTGTTTGTGCAGGAGTTCACCTGCAGCCATGATGAAGAGGAGTCTGGATGCACCAGATGAGGCACCAAAGTGGAAGAAGGCCAAACGGGAGGAGGCCAGCTCTGACGAAGATGACGAATCATCGCAGAGAACCACAAGCCACGGTGGGTCTCATATTTGTTCAGAATGAAAGATGACATAATTGTGACGACAAGGTCTATCACCAGACACGGACCTTTTACAACCCCAATTCAAAAGTTTTAGATTGCGCTGGATGGAAGCAGATGTCGCTCTAAAACCTGTATATACCTTTTGGCATTGATGATGCCTTTCCAGATGTGCAAGCTGCCTATTCTATAGGCCCTAATACACCCCTGTACCATCAGAGATGCAGGCTTTTGAACTGAGTGTTGATAAAAAGCTGGATGGTCCCTCTCCTCTTTAGTCCTCTTTAGTTTAGAGGAGACGGACCCTTCTCTGCCGCTCCCACAGCGGACGCAACCGGGGAAAACTATCGGTGTGGATTTTTGCCAATAACCCATAGTTCCAGCAATCGGTTATTGGTGCTGATTAATCTGCAAAACCGATCACACATGGCAGTTGCCTGCAAGGGTTAGATCCAGCATGATGGTGGGAAAAGTAAGGTATTTAAGGCATTTGTTAGGGGATTGTGAGTGATTGCTAGAGCATAAATGTGAGGGCGAGAGAGGGTTATTTCTGCTCCCAAGAGCAGTTTCATGCTCCATAGAGGATTTTTGGCCAATAAAAAGCACCAAACCTTTTATTTTTCACCTTGACCTCTATGACCTCACTAACGCAGTCACATTTTGAGAGCTGTTAAATCTTTTCTGTATACAGGAACCAGCTCCTTCCTTTACTTATAAACCTAACAGTATTGTTCGAGTCATGGTTATCCCACTGGAATATTTGTATTTATGTGTATTCTTTTGGCAGGCGCTTTTATCCAAACCCACTTACAAGTAAGGCGGAATCCAATCCAGAATATTTCACTGAGCTGAGCGAGTCCCTCCATTTCCACAGGCTCAAAAGTAATTGGACAACTGCCTGATAAGCAGTTTCATGGCCGGGTATGGCCTGTTTCTTCGTTATTTCACGACAAATTAAGGAGATAAAAGGTCTGTAGTTTGTTGAATTTGTATTTGGTAGCTATTCATTTGAACTCTCAATATGCGGTCCCAAGAGGTGTCGATGTAAGTGAAGGAGGCCATCATTAGGCTGAAGAAAACCAAAATGGACCTATTAGAGAGACAGCAGAAACTTTAGGAGTGGCCAAATTAGCAACGTGGTACATTCTTAAAAGAGAAGGAACGCACTGGCGAGCTCAGCGACACCAAAAGGCCTGGAAAAGGCCACTAATGTGGATGATGGCAGAATTCTTTCCTTGGTGAAGAAGTATTGCTGATACTGTAAAGTATTTAAAAAATCATCCAAATATTTATGATTGTAAGTTTTTGGGGGGAAAAAAAAAAAAAAAAGTCTAATTCCTAAACGTCATCGTTAACGCAATATTTTTTGTTAAACTCCTTGAATTAAAGCTGAAAGTCTACACTTCAATCACATCTTGATTGCTTCATTTCAGATCCGTTGCGGTGGTGTACAGAGGCGAAACTACGAAAATCGTGTCGCTGTTCAAACACTTACGGACCCGACCGCATGTCTCGAGGGCACCGGTAGTACCGCCGTGCGCCTAGTTGCGAACCGCTGATTTTACAGGCGCTTGTGTGTTTCTCGCAGATTCCAGTCAGAGCGAGTCTCTCAGTGATACTGAAGATCAAAGACCAAGTTTCTCCAAACCATCAGCATCCCAAAATGCCTCAAGCAGTGAAGCTTCACAGAGCTCCAACAACTTCTCTATGTATAACAGTGTCTCTCAGAAGCTCATGGTAATACACACAGCATTTAAAAAAAATTTTTTTTTTTATGCACAACGTTAATGCCATGTAGCACAACGGACGGTAAATAATGTCTGCACGTTATAAGAAGTCTCGTCTCTTGTTTCCAGGCCAAAATGGGTTTTAAAGAAGGTGAAGGTTTGGGAAAGTTCGGTCAGGGCCGGAAAGAGATCGTGGAGACGTCTACGCAACGCGGGAGGAGAGGTCTCGGCCTGACGCTCCAGGGCTTTGAGGGAGATCTCAACGTCGAATGGAAGGATGAAGCTGAGGTGCGCACAATGTTCCCGCTTTCTCTGTTACACGATTACATTTACACTTACACTTTATATCCAATATGCCAGATGTGTTTTTGTGTAATACTTTATATTAATTTGTGTCTGCTTTCTTCTTCTTCTTCTTCTTCTTCTCTCTCTCTCTCTCTCTCAGCCTACTGCTTTTGAAGAAGTGTCCTGGTTCCCAGAATGTACTACAGAAATGCCAGACTCAGAAGAGCTGAGGGACTGGATGACTATAGGCGAGGTATTGTAGCGTAAATTACACGCGCTGATGTGATAAAATTACAGGGCTTTCAGAACAAATTTTACCACAAATACTCGGTGCTATTCAGATTTTCATAATATGTTCATATTCAAAGGCAAAAACTATATTTCAACTATATATTCAACTATATTCAACTATATTTTCCCGTAATTTAATTGAAAAAGTGGAACTTTCATGTATTGTAGATTCAAAAAATTTCAAGCCTTTTTTTCTATGAGAGACACCAGACCCAACAATACAGACGAGCTGAAGGCCGCTATCAAAGCATCCTGGGCTTCCAGAACAAACACCTCAGCAGTGCCGCAGACTGATCGCCTCCATGCCACGCCGCATCGATGCAGTAATTCGTGCAAAAGGATTAAAGTCCCGACCGAGTATCAGCGCATAAATTAACATACTTCTCACAAGGTCGACATTTCTGTATTATAAATTCTTTATTCGAATATTTTGAGATACTGTATTTTTGATTTCCATGAGCTGTAAGCCGTAATCTCGAGATCAAAACAAAAAAAAAAAAGGCTCGAAATATTTCGGTTTACTTGTAGTGAATGTCGAATACGTGAAAGTCCAACTTTTTTAATTAAATCACGCAAAATAATTAACTTTCTCCACGATATTCAAATTTTTTGAGACGCACCTGTGTATAGTGAATAGGAAGGCATTTGTTTGGAATTCGGCATCACCGCATGCTCGATGGTCTTAAATAAACAAAAGGTTTCCTGAATGAAGATGACCTGAAGAAGACAGGCTGATATGTGGACCCCAGGTCGCCTAAACGAATTCAGTTAGCGTAGCTTAATTTCATCGACTGCAAAAATCTCAAACAGCCTTCTATGGAAGTGTTAAAATACTAGGATTGTTAAAAAAAAAAATCTGAATACTAACGAGTGTGAGTAATTAATGTTTAAGTGGTATTTTCACAGAATTCACAGCCTCAGTCTACACCAAACGTTCTGCATCTGAATGTTTGTTTTTAGTTTTTAGTGTTTTAGATATGTGCGTTAACATTGATTTGTGATGAACGTGTGTGTTTGCAGAGGAAACTGAAGATTGACGACGAGACCGAGTTCTGCTCAGAGGAGCTACTACACCTGCTGCTCAACTGCAAGGTGAAATTGCACACGTTTCACGTGATGCTCGGTTAGTCAGTTGGGGTGTAAGGGACAGTGTTTGTGTTTCCGAGAGCAGGTCATTGTGAAGGTGTTTATACGGTGTGTTACTAGCCCGGTATTTTTCTTTTCAATCGTTGCATCCCATTAGAGTGTATTCGTAATGCTGCAGTGAATGTTCATGCATCAGTGGTGGTTTTAATCCTTCAGTGAAGTAGCACTGGCTCTTAGATAAAGACGTTGATTTGTCATTAAAGCCGTGTGTGTGTGTGTGTGTGTGTCAGAGTGTGTTCGATGCCCTGGAGGGTGAAGAAATGAGGCGAGCTCGTACACGGTCCAACCCATATGAAACGATACGAGGAGCTTTCTTCCTCAACAGGTAACATACAGAGAGGATTTGATTTTCTGTTAATAACTTCACACACACATACACCCAATATATATAGATATATATGATATAGATGTTCCAGTAACTTATCAACTAATCACTCGACTAAAGCAGAGATGACGTCTGTAGAAAAAAAACGTGCATTTATGACTACTATTCTAAACAGCCACTACATAAGGGCTGTAAATCATACACTATGTGGACAAAAGTTTGTGGACACCAGCGTGACAGCGAGCTCCATGAAGACGTGGTTTGTTAAGCTTGGAGTCGAAGAACGCGAGTGTCCTATATAGAGCCCTGATCTCAACCCTACTGAACACTTTTGGGATGAACTGGAACACCGACTGCACCCCAGACCGCTTCACCATCCCAACATTAGTGTCTGATCTCACTAATGCTCTTGTGTCTGAACGATCACAAATCCCCACAGCCACGCCCCAAAATCCAGTCCAAAGCCTTCCTAGAAGAAGTGCGGAGCTTATTATAACAGCAAAGCGGGGATAAGATCTGGAATGGGATGTTCAACAAGGACACATGGGGAGTGATGGTCAGGTGTCCACAAACTCGTGGCCACAGTGTACATTGTTCATTATTATATTTGATGACAATGTTTGAAAATGTTTTTAAAAGATTATTGAAAATTAAAGTATGTTTCAATAGACTCTCGTTAGGAGTAGAAGTTGGGATCTTAAACTTACTTTTGAACTTGAGTTCCAAAACATTAATATGAGCATTTGTGTGTTGTTGTAACGGTGAAATGGCACTAAGTCATGCTGGACAGAGCATGCTGTTTGGTGCTAGGTGTGTGTGCGAATATATTTATAAGGTGCCATTACATTATGCACTCTTGGACTCCAATTCACAACTGTTTTTAAAGCATCATCAGGATTTAAACTTGTGATCGAGAGAACACACTCACAAACCTTTAAAATGGCTGTTGCTTGAAATTTTAAACTCTCTCTCTCTCTCTCTCTCTCTCTCTCTTTCTGTCTCTCTCTCTCAGAGCTGCGATGAAGATGGCAAACATGGACCATGTCTTTGACTACATGTTTACCAATCCGAAGGACTCTCAAGGGGTACAAACCTGAAATATGTCTCCTACTTAAGATCTAAGGATGCTCCGATCGATCGGCCGCCGATCGGTTTCGGCCGATAATCGCGTTCTGTGACTCGATCGGTCGTCTCAAAATTTGGCCGATCTCACGGACCGATCGCAATTTGAGGACGTAAAACTTTAGCACCGCAGTCATGTCATCACCAGTGTGGAATCAACACGAGGTCTTAAGAAGCGATGAAAGATCCGCCATTTGCCGAGCATTTTTAAAGGCCTATTAAAATGTTCATTGTAAAACGAATATTTGTTGCGCTTATTTTTAATTTGATTCTCAATTAAAACTACAATCTACAACATTACTGTAAATAATATAACCAAGGCAACATCTGTGGTATTACTTTATCTGGAGAAAAAAAAAAAAAAGGTTAACAGTGACGGTCAACAGAAAGCTTGCGTATCTTTTATATAAAGCCTGAAGGATCGGGATCGGCTGATCATCATGACAAGAAATCGTTAAGCGTATCGGCTGCAAAAATCCTGATCGGAGCATCCCTACTAAGAGCTCACACTGTAAATACACAGTATATAGAATATACTTAGGCTGTATATTTATCGTTTGTAAATTGATCGATTTAAGAGTCCTTCGTGCAAGCATTTGACCAAGCAATTTGGTATTCATGAAAATCCTGTAATTTTGGAGAAAAAAAACCCCAAAACGTTCGTATCCTGCTCATGCTACTGACTGTGTATAAATTTACACGAGAAGACTGACTAGTGTAAACCTCGACGGATCGGCTTCGAATCGTTTAAATCGCAACGAGTTCATGCGCTTTGTGTATTTCAGTGACGCGCAGAAATTTCGAGACGATTTGGTGAAACTCAGTCATTGTATATCAATGGCAATCATTTAAAGAAATGTTAAAATGTGAAAAAAAAATAAACGGAAGCGAGCCGTAAACTAATCCGTAAAATGATGACAAATCGGACCGTTCAGTAAAGAATGCGACTGTATAAAAGGAGGGCGGGGTCAGACGGTGTATAAGCCAGATCTGTTTGCTGTAGCATCGTCTTTTAATACTTTATTCGAGTTATTAGAGCTAGCTTTAGGTAACTGATGATAAGTGACCGATCCGGTATGTCTCTAGCTACAGTTTGCTTTTCAGGTTCTGTTCCTGTGTTAAAAAGGGGGGAAAAAAAGGCTATTTTAAATGCTATCGATTTGAGTCAAAATAACTTTAATTTCTACCTCGAAAATATCTTATCTTCTTATCATCGCTCGTCATTTCAGCTCAGATCAGCCGTGACATGCATACGCCTGGTAATTTACTGGTGATTTACTAAATAATTTACTAAAAGATTGATAAATGATGCCCGTTTGTGTTCGTTTGTTTGTGTGTGTGTGTGTGTGTGTGTGCGTGCGTGCATGTGCATACGTAGAAGCCCGTATTCCGTGATCGGGAGGGCGAGCTGCTTTATTTTGGGGATGTGTGCGCCGGGCCTGGAGGATTCTCAGAGTACGTCCTGTGGCGGAAACGTTGGCACGCGAAAGGCTTCGGCATGACTCTGAAAGGATCCAATGATTTTAAACTGGAGGACTTCTACTCCGCCCCCAGTGAACTCTTCGAACCTTACTATGGTGAAGTTTTCCGTTTTTCACACACACAATATCGATTAACCGTTAACACGACTGAAAACGACCGTTTAAATATGTCCGGATATCTGAAAGATGCGTTATTTCTTTGTCCTGTCCTCACGCTGTGATACAGGTGAAGGTGGGATTGACGGTGATGGTGACATCACACGTCCCGAGAACATTAGCGCGTTTCGCAACTTCGTCCTGGAGAGCACAGAAAAGCGAGGCCTCCACTTCCTCATGGCTGATGGCGTGAGTTGATTGACTTGCGTCTGATTGGTGGAAATGTTTGATGATGGTGGTGTTTATAGTGTGCATTATGGAGCTTTGGTTGAAATGTGAGTAGTGGTGTGTTTAATAACGCAGGGTTTCTCAGTGGAGGGGCAGGAGAACCTGCAGGAGATCCTGAGCAAGCAGCTTCTGCTCTGCCAGTTTCTCACAGCCTTATCCGTCGTCCGAACAGGTGCCGTTCTTTGTTATACGTTGTCATAT
Organism: Stegophilus panzeri; assembly: GCA_024331685.1. NCBI lineage: Eukaryota > Metazoa > Chordata > Actinopteri > Siluriformes > Trichomycteridae > Stegophilus > Stegophilus panzeri. Next base: position 23,215,194 of record JANDJT010000050.1, read on the forward strand.
TTTCCTCCCCGTGGAATTTCTCTGTGTGTCTCTGATGTTCATTCGGAAAATGCTTTGGTGTTGTTGCTGCTCATGTCGTCCACTGTATGTGTGTGTTGTGTATCTTTGTTTCTAGGAGGCCACTTTGTGTGTAAGACGTTTGACCTGTTCACACCCTTCAGCGTGGGTCTGATCTATCTGTTGTATCTCTGCTTCGAGAGAGTGTCGCTCTTCAAACCGGTCACCAGCAGACCCGCCAACTCCGAGAGGTCTGTGTGTGTGTGTCGTTTCCCTAAGCGACGAAAATAACAAAGGGGTCACATCATCTTTTTATCATAGTGTCGGGTTTGTTTTTACTGATTCCTCCATTGTAAGATTTATTTATTTAGTTAGTTAGTTAGTTAGTAGTGTTTTTAATGTATATTCATATAGTAATATTTTTCCGTATTTATTTAGTCGTACGTTTAACCATAATAATGTTTTTTTAATTATTCACCCGTAGTATTTATTTATTTAGTCGTACGTTTAACCATAATAATGTTTTTTTTTAATTATTCACCCGTAGTATTTATTTATTTAGCAATGTTTTTATTTATTTACCCATAATAATGCTTTTATTTCTTTATCCATAGTAATGTTTATTTATTTACACATAGTACTATTTTTGTTATTTATTTAGCTAGCTCGTTAGTTAGTAAGTAGTGTTTTAATGTATTCACCCATATTATTTCTTTATTTATTTAGCAATGTTTTATTTGTTTTCCCATAATAATGTTTATTTGTTTACACATAGTACTATTTATTTATTTGTGTGTGTGTGTGTGTGTGTTTACACATCATACTGTTTATTTATTCATCAGTGTTTTTATTTATTTACACACCAGTACTATTTATTTTAGTTGGTTAGTTAGTAGTGTTTTTAATTTATATTCACTCATAGTAATATTATTTATGTATTTATTTAGTATTATTTTTAATGTCTTCACCCATACTAATGTTTATTTATTATTGTAATTATTTCCTCAAAGTTTTTATTTATTTATTTATCTATTTGCCCATAATGATGCTTTTATTTATTTACCCATAGTAATGTTTTTGTTTATTTACACACAGTACTGTTTGTTTGTTTGTTTGCCCATAGTAGTGTTGCTAATAATTAGCTTGATTTATACCTTTATTAGGGATGCAGCTTTGCTTCAGTATATATTCTCACTACATAGAGTATAATTTAACTCTGTGTAGATCCTATCAATTGCACTATATGCCTGATGCGACTTTATATCAGTTAATAGGCATAATTTCACCTTTAGGACATGTAAAGTGTAGTATCACTCTTAGTCCACATACTTTTGCCTTTTGAAAAAAAAAATATATCATTAGAAAATTCATATATATTTAAAAAATTGTTAATGAAAATGAAATATGCTGTAAATTACATGCTTTTATTAGGTCGTAATGTAGGTAATATAGATTAGACTAGATAATATCATGACGTATGTCATAACAGCCTGTGTGTGTGTGTGTGTGTGTGTGTGTGTAGGTACGTGGTGTGTAAGAGTCTGAAGCCAGGCTCTGATGCAGTCAGGGATTACCTGTTCAAGGTGAACCTGAAGCTGAATCACCTCAGGCAATCGGAGAGGGACGTCACAGATGTGGTGCCTCTGGAGATCATCAAAGGAGACACAGATTTCTACCAGCACATGGTGGACTCCAACGAGCGGTAGGACATCCTGCATGTATGCATGTGTACCTCAGATAGCCACATACACTATATATAATATGTGTGTGTGTGTGTATGTATGTGTATATATGTGTGTGTATGTGTGTGTATTTGTATGTGTG
>JANDJT010000050.1:23223015-23233628 GCA_024331685.1 Stegophilus panzeri
AGGAGTTCACACCGACGCCGGACTCTTATCGGCTGCTTTTCGGAAATATTTCTCTCCGAGTCGTCCGTTTAAAAAAAAACAACTTTTTTTTGTAAATAAAATGTTAGTTTTCTAATGAAAGAAGCGAATACGTCGGCACGATTATATCTTTGTCTACGACGCCGATTTCACGCGTTTAATCACACACCGTCAGATCAAAAGGTCTTTAAGATCATGAGAAACATTTCAGTCGAGTGTCCACAAACTTTTGACCAGTGGTGTAATTCTCAACTTTAAGAAACCGTAAACATGTTGTGTAAGGAGGCAGTTTAACAAACACGGTGGTAAAAACAGTCCGCCCAAAGATGTCTAGTGCTGCATTCGACTGGAGCTTGGAATTGTGTAACCAAAGAAAACGCCCCCTCAACTCAGAATTCCCCCTCCGAGCTCCTCTGAGTTTTGCAAGCGACCTCAAATCAACATGGCTGCTCAGAGCATCAGCAGTAAACCAAGTAGCACTTCTGACCTTTTAAACGAGTTGTACTGTAAACACGGGTTTTTGCTTTAGATCAATCGACATATAGACATATTCGTTTGTTATATATCTTTAACACTAACTATACTGTTCACTGTTTTGAGGAGGAAAATGTACATCCCTCATCATCCTTCTGGCTAGCTTGTTGACAAAAGACAAGCGTGGACGTGTCCATGTTTTTTTTTTTTTTTGTTCCCCCCCCCCTCTGGGTTACTGATCGGGTCGTGGGTTCAAGCCCCAGCACTGCCAAGCTGCCACTGTTGGGCCCTCGAGCAAGGCCCTTAACCCACTCTGCTCCAGGGGCGCTGTATCATGGCTGACCCTGCGCTCTGACCCCAACCTCCTGACATGCTGGGGTATACGAAGAAAAAATTCCACTGTGTAATGTATATGCGACCAGTAAAGACTCATTTAAACGCACCTTTTTGGAGGTAACCAGTCCTTGAAATGCTAGAACTTTCCTTAGAGTTGAGATTTACTTGGACAAGAGAAACATATTTTCTTCCAGACTATAAATGGTCGAAAATGTTTCAATTTCACCACGTTAAGGGTTTTTCCCCAGGCCACCACATCTGTATTAGCTGTACAAGTTAAGCTCTTGTTTAAACTGCTATGACATCAGTATGTTAATATACATATTCTCTGCATTCATTGTGATTTTCTTTTTTTTTTTTTATCTGTGTTCTAGGATTCAGATGGCTGAGAAGTTTGTGAAAGCTGTGTCGAAACCCAGTCGGCCCGACATGAACCCTATACGGTACTCTGTTTTTTTTATTCTTCCACTCATGTCTGTACGCTTCCTGGTCTTCAGAATAGAATAACTCCTTCTAGGGCAATATGGCCAAAAATCACAATATTTCATATTAGTAATGGTGTTAAATGGTGAGAAAATGCATTTGCATTGTGCCTTATAATAATATTAATATTATTATTATTATTAATTAAAATGAAATTCATTCATTCGCTACAACAGGAAACTTTAATCGTTTAATTCTTAGTATAAAACAAATGTATGAAAAAAACATTATTGAAAGACACTGCTCAAAAAAAAAAAATTGCCAGCCAGTTCAGCACCCTGACATATAAATTATTACTGGTATATTTAAAATTAAAGTATACCGCCCGGGCGTGTCTGATTCTAAACAGCCTGTTGTTTTCCAGCGTAAAGGAGGTGTATCGGTTGGAGGAGATGGACAAGATCTTCGTAAGGTGAGTATCTCTGCGAGGTCGTGTCCTTGGCTCCTCTGTAACCTTCAGCGTGTGATGCAGGTTCGATGTTCCTCAGATTGGAGATGAAGGTGACGAAGAGCTCGGGTGGAATGCCGCGGCTGTCCTACACGGGCCGAGACGATCGCCACTTCCTGCCCAGCGGCCTTTACATCATCAAAACGGTCAGAGGTGAGCGGAGCGTGAACGTCCTGCTGTCTTTCGGCATCGCGAGTCAGCGTATCGGTGTACACGTGAACTTTTCTTCTGTCTTAATTTCAGACCCGTGGACGATGGCGTTCAGTAAGAGCTCGAAGATGAAATTCTTTTACAATAAACAGACGAAACAGTCCACCTACGTCATGGATCCGAGCGCCATAGCGCCTTTCCAGTACGTTCTGAAACCTGCACCACGATGGATTTTGATTAGCACTGTATTTTCTTAAGTCATATTTTATCACACACTACCGGTCAAAAGTTTGTGGACACTCGACTGAAACGTTTCTCATGATCTTAAAAAGCTTTTGATCCGAAGGTGTGTGATTTAAACGTGTGAAATCGGCATCGTAGACAAAAATATAATCGTGCCTACGTGTTCGTTTCTTTCATTAGAAAACTAACATTTCGGCTCGGAGAGAAATATTTCCGAAAAGCAGCCGATAAGAGTCCGGCGTCGGTGTGAACTCCTTTAACACTGTTTAAAAAGCATCTCAGGGAAATTCCTCAAGAAATCGCTCGAGAAAACACCAAGAATACATTTCTGGAAATTCTAGGAGAAAAGGGCGTCTACTTTGAAGATGATAAAATACTAAATTATTTTGGATTTTTTTTTTATCACAACATAATTCCCACAGTTCCATTTGTGTTCCTCCAGAGTTTTGATGACTTTATTATTATTCTAAAAGTTTTTTTTATTTTGTGAAACTCCAACCAGATTGAGAACTTTTTGAAGCAATGAAGTTACATTATACAGTCTGTAATTAGTAACCCAACCTCCCTTTGTTATAATGTTAAATTGTTTCCCCTACAGTTGTAGTGTCATATACACTAAATGTACTATATTGTTGAAACACCGCTTTATTTCACCAAAATTCCATGTGCATTTTTTTTTTTTTAATCACTTTTTAATCTTGCAAACCTCATGTTGTATAACGAGCTGGTCTAGCAAACCTGGCAGTCAAAAAACGTCTAAGTGTCTAAGCTAGCCGTGAATTCCTCGCACACTTTGGTCAGGTTGTTGGATATTAACATGCTGTAATAAAATGGACACAAGCTTAATCATATCTAATCGAATCAGATACTTGCCTTAAAAAAAAAAAAAAAAAGGAGAAAAACAAAAAAAAATTATTATTTTTTTGTTTTTGTTTTTCTCCTTTTTTTTTTTTAAAGGGATTAACTTCGAAGCGACTTTAAAATACTAGAACTTGACTTGTCATTTCGATGAAATTGCAGCCGTGTGAAGGGTTTTCCCAGGACAAAACACATTCTTTTTTTTTTTCATTCTTTTAATTAGATTTGTAGTTTTAAAATCAGCTTCCTTTTTTATTATTATTATTATTATTATTATTATTATTATTATTATTATTTAAATGGGGGATTTAAGGAAATTTACCATCGTCTCATTTAAAATGCGTAACATCTAGTCTTAATGAAATTTTCGTTCAGCACACAGAATAGAAAATACATTTAAGTCGTCTAACCCTCAAATTGTCCTGACTGTGGAAGAAAAGTCCCATTTACACATGCGAACCTTAATGCAACTTGGATCATATATTGATTTTATTTATTTATTTTATTTATTTATTCATCTTTAATCAGAGCTGCTAAAACCTGGTGTGACCTCTACTCCAGTGAATATGATAGTGTGGATTGGATTTTGAACATCACCAGTGAAGAACCAAGCTAAATATTCTGGTCATCACCCCCCCCCTCTCTTTTCTCAGGGTGTGTCATCAGGAACGATTGTTTTGGGCCTGGGAGGAAGGGGTCAGAGTTCACGACTCCCAGAACCGTGTCGATCCTCAGAAACTCTCCAAGGACAACGTGCTGTCCTTTATCCGGAAACACTGTCATCAGTGGGAGAGCCGTGACGGCGTGTGAAGCCTCTCCTCACCAGCACAGGGTGTTGTAGTTTTGCAGAAGAGGAATCGTAGCACGTAGTCACACGTGATTTTCAGCTTGGTTTATTTTTCAGCCAGCGAGCATTATATCTGTGAGGTATTTACACGGAATATTGACGGTCGCATTGCTTAGGCTTCATAAATCAGATACACTAATACACTGCTCATTTCCCAGTAATACAGTGCATGATGATGATAGACTCTGCATTTCCTCTTCTGTGTGCTCGTGAGGCAGGGTCTGTTGCCTTCCCATCTTTTTGAGATTTTTTTTTTTTTTTTGGTTTTGTTTGCTTGTACATGTTGTTTGAATGAAGCAGGCGTGTTTCATTTTTTTATGGGCTTCATTTGAACTTGAGTAACCTTGATAATAATGTAAAAAAAAAAAAAAAAAAAAAAAAAAAAACTGGACTCCTGGGGTATTTTTTTCCTTCTATTAAACCTCAGCATGGATGTCAGTGTCCTTGACTTGGGTGGCATTCTGGATGAAATCACAAGGATGCCAAGATTGCTCTTGTGCCGTTTTAGCCGTGTTTATGTTCTCTGTTCTGTACGGGGGAAACACCTCAAACTAAACAGGATGACACACTGCTGTTTTTGGATAGTTAAGGCTTTCTAACTTCCTAAAACGGTTCAGCTTGGAACCCTGTCTGGAAGTCTGTAGTGTGGTTCCCACATTAAACCTTTTAAAGGGTTCCACCTGCCAATGTGGGTTAATATTAGCACTTAGGTCAAAGTGTGTTGCTCCAAGTACACTTTTAAAGGGGAAAAACAAATCTAGGGAGGAAGCCCCCCCCCCTCCTATTTTTGCCTTTAGAGAACCCTTTAAAAGGTTCACTGTGGAACCCCACAACAAGCAGGCTAGAAATGCTTAAATATGCAAAAAAAAAAATCAGCAGTGTGTCATCATGTTTAGCTTGCTATAAATTCCTGAGAACATAAACACAACTAAACTGACTGGAAATAAGAGTAAGAGTATATTTTGGAGCTACACGGTGTGACCTGAGTGCTAATAGTAACCTACAGCGGCAGGTGATGAATAAAAAATGTTGTTTATTTGGACAGCCGGTGACTCAGTAAGGAAAAGAGAGTTTACATCCAGTTTAATGAGTCGTACACATTACTCCGCCTGTATTTTAGAGATTACAGCATATGAGCTGATATCAGCTCTGATTATAAATCATTCCCTCCGGGATTTTACGCTCGCAGAAATTAACGCACAATCAAGGAAACTCTTGCAGTATTCGGAGCTTGCAATTTAAAAAAAAAAAAAAAAAAAAAAAAAGACTGCAGATTTTTCCCAGATGTGGGCCAAAACGTGTCATCACGGCGTTCAGTCGATTCACGTGCGTCGAACACGAGTACAGCTAAAAAGTCTCATTTACCAACAAACATCACTGTGAAAGAGCACGTAAAACAATTACGCGCAATTGCGATTTCGCCGATTCAAATACTTTTCTGAAAAAAATTAATAAAAACTTTTGAAAAAAGCCGCAACAAAATCAAGCATTTTTGATTGCAAAAAAAAAAAAAAAAAAAAACTCCACGAAATCCTGTACGGGCTGATATACTGTTAAAAGGAACCGATTACAAAAGGAAATCGATGTCCTTTTCCCCTTGTACCCAAATGTAGTCCATCAGACAAGCCATGTTTGGTGTTTGATTTTTGCTAGTTTTGTACTATAAGCGTTATATCATCATCACCACCAGTTTCGTAGTCTGTATAACAATGAAGAAATATAAAGTTCACCTAAAAGCCACGCCTCCTACTTGAGCCTGATGCTTTAGCCGAGTGATGCAAAATGATGTGCTGGGGAGGAAAGTGAGTCTAGGTTGAAGATGTTCTCATCAGGATTGAACTCATTTCATTGATGTAAGTACAGTATATGTAACATTATACGTTATAACTATAAATGGATAGAAGTTATGATGTGTCATTTGTTAATAATAATAAAAAAAAAAAAGATCTTGGCAAATTGCTGTGGTATAAAATGAATACAACACTTCGGGATGTGCTGTTCTAGGAAAATAATCAGCTTTGGTGTAGTAACTGTGGTGTAACTCTGCTTTGGCTTTGTCTCAGGCCACATCTCATCATCCCATCGTTGATTATTTTCCTATAAGCATGCCGTGTTGTGTTTAGCCTTCATTTGTCACATATATATTACAGCACAGTGAAATGGTTTCTTCACGTGTCTCAGCTTGTAAGGAAGTTGGGGTCAGAGTGCGGGGTCAGTCATGATGTGGCACCCCTGCAGCAGATAGGCTTAAGGGCCTTGCTCAATGGCCCAACAGTGGTACCTTGGTGGTGCTGGGGCTTGAATCCTCGACCTTCTGCACAATAACCCAATTCCAGAGGAATTGGGAATTGCATTAGGAATGCAGTTTGTATGCTCCTAAATTGGAGGCTATATGTTTACATTACTTGTTAGCAAGAATTGGCTTTGTAGGAACAAATAAAGATGTAAACTTCAGAAACCAAACATGCCTTTGGTGAGGGGGAAACAGGGTTATTATTTTTTTGCCATACATTTTTTAAAATTTATTTTAAACATAATACCATTTGAGCAGAGTCACAAAAAGCATGTAGAGTGCAAAAATTATAATTATTATTTTATATATATATATATAATATTTATTTACAAATCCATGTGATGTGTATGTTCTTTGTAAGCGTTACTGTATCTCTGCTTTCAAAAGCTGCTTGTGCTTGGTGGACCTCTAGCGTACCTGAGATTCAACATAAGCTGTTGTGCACCGCGCTGTTCTCCATGCTGGCTGCATTGGCATTGACACGTCAAGGACAAGAGGACGCTGGCAGTCTTTTGTATTCAGGTGTAACGAGTCTTCCAATTCCTTTCTTCGCTCCCCTCATCCTTCCCCTTAGTTGTGTGACGGGAAAGCGAAAGAGTCTCATCTCGAAGACGATTAAAGCCGCCTGGAGGACGGGCTCGCTAAGCCTTATAGTGGGTTTATCACCTCACAGCCCTAAAGACGCTGAACCGTGTACAAAAGGGATCTAGCAAGTGTAATTGCATGTCTTACACCTTTTTTCCCTGTCCATGTCTTCACTGCTTCCTCTGAGAGTTTCAATTTCTGCCTGTTTCTGCCTTAGAAGGCAAATTGAGTGCATGGGTGGAACTAGTGACTAGTCTGTGAAAAATGATGAACATTGTGCACGATGGAAACGTGATGGCAGTAAAACATAATCGTGTAGTCCTTACGAAAAAAAAAAATTACACGAACTTCACTCGTCATCATGTGACATATGTAGATATATATTTTTTTTCAAATAAAACCCATCTCCCCAAATATAAAGCTTCATTAATTTATATAATAAGATAATGCTGAAATGAGAACAGCAAAAATAAAAAATAAATAAATCAGTGTGTGGCAGTTCTGAATACCACCCAAAACAACAAGAAGGATTTTCACTAGCATGTATGGCTTACGTATTTAAAATATTGTGCTACCTAGTTAGGCTAACGTTATCACACGTTGCCTAGCTTTAACTCCAGTTTACACTTGTTGCACTTACTCTGCTTCACTAAAATAACTGAAGATCTGCTTTGACAAAATTTAGGATGACAAAATAATGGATAAAATGGAAAAATTGCCAGATGAGCTTCCTCTTAAAAAAATTTAAAAAATTATGGATTTAGCAGCTATACAGTAAGGGTGTCGAGATGTAATTTTGTCATCATCAAGGACAACAAACGTCACTCGTAAATCCACCTTGCCTAATCAGCATCAAGCATTCTGTTGGCAGGGTGGTCTACCTTTGCCAATTTTGGGCCAGGGTTGTATAAAGAGGCCCATCATAGCCACACAAATTACGTTACATTTATGCCATTTGGAAGACTCACTTATCCAGAGTGACTTACATTTATCTCATTTATACAACTGAGGGTTAAGGGCCTTGCCCAAGGGCCCAACAGTGGTAGCTTTGCAGTGCTGGGGCTTGAACTCTTGACCTTCTGATCAGTAACCCAGCGCCCTTAACCTCTGAGCCACCACTGCCCCGAATTAGACATTGGGCTAAGGTCAGTTTGCCACCTTGGGCCCGTATACATCCATAATAGTATACTGGTTTGAAGTATTTTATTGTAAAAGTACAGAAATGATTGACAGTCTACCTATAGAACTCTCATAGGCATTGCGCAACACCTGGCTAATTCCATACATGGTAAAGCATGTTAAGGGCAGCATAATGCTGTTGAGGCACTGAGTGACCAAGTCAGAACCTGGATGTGAACCTAACTGAGTATCTCTTGGGAGAAAATGAAGATGTCACTACCGCAACTGAGCTTGAGATGTTCTGCAGAGAGGAACAGGAGAAGATCCCCAAATCCAGGTGTGTGAAATTTACAGTATCATACCAAAAAAAAAAAAAAAAAAAAAAAAAAACATAATCATTGACAAAGTTTTTCAACACAGGACTCCTTAGTGGAGGAAAAAAGGATTCACTCTATCCTCAGGCAATGATCCTAATGATCCGAGAATTGGCCAAGACTAAATTAAAAATTAACAAAGGAATCTAATCCATGTTTACAGTAAGGCTGTAATGCAACATAATACATGAATGCACTATATTTATATAAGTCTATAATTAGACTTGCTATTGAGTTTAAGATTAAACCCATTCAACTCAGAGACTAGTCATAACTCTAATAACCAAATAACATCTATAACAACTCTGACAGTAGTTGATCTCTACCACAGGGGGGGGGAAAAAAAAAAGATCCAAATTACACGGACACCACTTTAATATCCACAACTCTACATCACTATCTAAAGCAAAACCTTACCCCAGGCTTTAGAAATACTTCAGAACTTCCCCTTATGACGACACAAATTCTCAGAAATCTTTAACATTGAATGTCTAATTACAGCTGCAATAAAAGAAAATAGACCTTTAACCTGGTAATGATGCACAGTTCTTACTACCGTTAACACACATTCAGCATTATAAATGGATATTATTTTGGAGCTTTATCTGCTCTATGGATAGAGGTTTAATTTGATTGTTATGAGCAGCGTGAAGCATTAGGGCTTGTGGTTGGACGCTAAGTTCTTTACAGCTGCCTGTTCCAGTGTGTCTCTATCTCTCCCCTGACTGCTGAGTGCAGTGGATCCGAGAGGCTTTAGAAGAACTCTCGAAATTGAGACTGGAAAAAGACCAGGAGGAATTTTTCCAATCTTCAGCTGTCCAGTTGTTGTGCCCACTGTAACTTCAGATTCCTGTTCTTGGCTGACAGGAGTGGAACCCAATGTGTTCTTCTGCTGTTATGGCCCATCCACCTCAAAGTTCAATGACTTGTGTGTTCTGAGATGCTTTAGAGATATAAATTTGAATTAATGTAGCCTTCCTGTCAGCTTAGACCAGTCTGGTCATTCTTCTTGAACTTCAGTCATCAACAGTTTCTGAAACCAACCTGTCACTGCGATTACATTACCCCCCAACCCCCCCCCATTCTGATGTTTGACTGAAGCCTTTGACTTCCACTTGATTGACTGGTTGAGGTGTACAGGTGTTCCCTATTAAAGTTGACGGTGAGTGTAGATTCCTCGTATTTGCCAAGCATGAAAAAAGTACGGCTACTTCTGCTTCCTAAATCCCAATTTAACCCTTGTCCACCACTGAAATAATATCTAGTCAGCAGTGGTGATTGATGGATGGGGTAGACGATTGTGCATAGCAACAGCTGGACTGCAGTCACTAACTGTACACGTTCATTCGGATGACTAATTTAAAGGGAAAAAACCTAAATAAATGAGTGGAGAAACATCACGAGTACAGATGCAATGATACAATTAAGCGATTAACATCCTACAAGGCTGTGCATGTATGAAAATACTGAGCATAGCCAGACAACCTTGATTTTGGATCAAGATGGCAAGAGGGAAAGATCTAAGAGACTATGAAAGAGGTTTCGGTATCGAGGCGTGGATGCAGGAGCTTCAGTCACGGAGATGTGTGTTTTAATATGAACAGTGAAAGTGACGTCTGAATTTAGATCAGCGGGAAAGACGTCAGTAAATAGGGCTGGAAATTTAGTGAAAACAGAACAGCAACTGTTCCACAGGAGACTGTGAATGCTAACGGTAGGATGTGATCAGACTGACAGCAAGAGCAATTCCTCCACGACTACATCGCCCATGCACACCCGTCTCCAGTGTAAGAATGTTTGCCTCTGCTCGTGTCCTTAGAGCGACGCGTCTCTGCAAATCAGCACAAAGTTCTTCTGATTGATCATCTTTATCCTGAAACATGAAATGCTTCTATCCTGGTGGGTGTGGTCTCTTCCAGAATAACCCCGCCCCGCCCCCATGTACAGGGCCCACTGTGTGGTTTGATGAGAGTGATGTAAATCATACGCTATAGTATATAATATAAAAAATAATGATAATAAAAAGAAATATAAAAAAATCTAGTCTTGATGTTAGACTTTAATACTTATTCTGCTGTGAAGACACTCTTAAGTGAAACGTTTACAGAACAGTTTGTTGGAAAAGAATTGCTTTATTATGATTTGCCTTATAAGCAAGAAAATACCACATACTGATATAAAAAATATATACATTACATGCCATTTATTATAAAACCTAACATAAATCCAACAATCAACATTTGGAGAAATTCCGGTAATATTAAAAGTAAAAAATTTATTATTATTATTATTATTATTATTATTATTATTACCGGGAGATTCTTGAGAAGAATCTGCTGCCATCCACCAGGATGATGAAGATGAGACGTGGGTGGAGCTTCCAGC
>JANDJT010000050.1:23257359-23267964 GCA_024331685.1 Stegophilus panzeri
GTATATCACCCCACCAGTGACAAGGAAAAGTAGTGTTTGGTACCTTTATTCCTAAAAGGATTAGTGTACATCATAACACTTTACACTAATCCTAACATTAAGCACTAATTTAATTTAACAGAAGAGTCTGAACCAACCCTCTTTCCCTGCACCAAACTGGCCTTTAAATGGAAAGCCATTTAAATGTCAAGGACATTATTCCATATATAGCCTATTATTTGAATTAATTAAATAATTTTTATTACTGTTTTACATTTAAACATTACATTTAAAGCCACAACTAATTATACAATTCTAAACTGCATCACAATTGAACAGCCAAAGCAACAAACTATAACAATAACAAAAAAAAAAAAAGAATGTTCACCTGATTTAATATTATGATAAAATATTCAGCTGTTATTGTGGTTTAGAATCGAATCATCCCAGCACTATATTGTCCAACACAGTAACTGTAATTTGGACTAATACGAGTCAGCACAAGCAGTGTAAGCACACGTCTAAGGTGTTGCAGGAGTTCAGGGAAGAAAACGACGAGCAAGGAAGCTGAAGTTCTCTCATTACCTTCAGTGCTGAATATATAACAGTACTGGACAGAGCTGGTTTCCTGTCATGACATATATGGAGTATACTAATGCAAGTTGTCTTCAAGTCAGGATGAGTTATGGGATGTCCTACGGAAGCCACGTCACGAGCACCGCCTTTACATTCAATTAAAAGTGAAGCTAGAGAATTCAACCAACACAAATGACCTACTAACATACAGTATTAATACATAAAAAATATGAATATTGTACTACAGCAGTGTTGAGTTCACAAATTCAATTAGTCCATAGAGTCATTGATTCGTTTTCCAGACCAGCAGCTCTGACAGTAGTGTCAGCTGTAATTCACATCACAGGTTTATATTAATACACTCGTTCTAGCAGATTACTGTTTCTATAGTAACAGTTCTTTTACAGGAACTTTTATGGTGGACGCTCCACATAATCTAAACCTAAGAAAAATGCTTAATAGTTGATATGGTGAAGTTTTCTGTAAGGAGCCATTTATTCACCATTTTTGGAAGGGGACAGCGCTTTGTAACGGTTACTAGGTTTTCCTCTACGGGAAAATCTTCAGGACCGAGGAGACAGGACAAGCTGTGTATTATTTATTTATTTATTTATTTATTTATTTATTTATTTATTTATTTTTGGTCTTATTAACTTTAAGAGAGGGGAAAAAAGAGAAGTGGTGAAAGGAACAACAGTTTATAGCTGCTATAATATAAGTGATAACAGGAACTGACATAATTCGTGGACATTCCACAACATTAAATTGAACTTTAAGTGGATAAAATCTATGATGTCATTCTTTAATAATAATTATTTTTTAGATGTAATTGGCAAATTGCTGTATTATAAGAAGAATATCTTACTTTGTGTTTAGAATTGTACTTGATTATTCAAATTGAGGATTCCTGTCAGAGAACTAGGTGTATCCAGTGTATAATGTGTTGTCTACATTCCAGAAACATCCAGTACAGCACTACTACTACTACTAATACTACTAACTACTACTACTATCCATCCATTTTCTGTACCGCTTATCCTACACACGGTCGTGGGGGAGCCTGGAGCCTATTGATTCAGAATACAGCAGCACGCCTCGTCTTCAACCAGTGCAAGAGAACCCATGTCACACCCCCCTTCATCTCCCTCCACTGGCTTCCTGTAGCCGCTCGTATCAAATTCAAGGCCTTGATGCTCATGTACAAGACCTTGTCTGGAACAGCACCCTCCTACCTCAACTCTCTCCTTGAGGCTTACGTTCCCTCACGCAATCTTTGATCGGTTAATGACCTGCGCTTAGTAGTGCCTACTCAAGGTCCCTTTCAAGAACCTTCAAACTAACTGTTCCTCAGTGGTGGAATGAACTTCCAACCTCAAGCCAGACAGCAGAATCTCTCACCATCTTCAAAAAACAGCTAAAGACCCACCTCTTCCATGAGCACATAACTAACCCCTAAAATGTCAGCCCTACATTATTAAAAAAAAAAAAAAAAAATTATGGCACTTACACCTCTACTCTGCGCACTTTGCTTCTCTAGAACTCAATTAACAGATCTTGTATGGTCGCACTACTTGTACTGTTCTCCGCTTGATATATCGCTTTGCTTGTATTTCCTCATTTGTAAGTCGCTTTGGATAAAAGCGTCCGCTAAAAAATGAATAAATGTAAATGTAAATGTATCCCAAGGGACTCAGGGTACAAGGCGTGGGACACCCTGGACGGGGTGCCAACCCATCGCAGGGCACAATCACACACACACACACACACACACACACACACACACACACACCAATTCACACACTATGGACAATTTAGAGATGTCAATCAGCCTACAGCGCATGTCTTTGGACTGGGGGAGGAAACCGGAGTACTCTGAGGGTACAGGGAGAATATGTAAACTCTGCAAAATCAAACCCCCAACCCCAGGGGTGTGAGGCAAACGTGGTAACCACTGAGCCAACGTATCCCCCTACTCCTACTAATACTACTACTACTACTAATTATTATTATTTTATAATTTTTTTTGTATTATTATTATTATCATTATTTTAATTTTTTTTAATTATTATACCTATAACACAAATGCCTTTCGAAAATCTATGGTATGAGCTGTGGCACTCATCCAGCAGAAACTTGCATCAATTCCATTACCACAAGGTCGGAGGATCAAATGTCTGTGTTGTAAACAAAGACAGATTTTAGAGATGACTCAGTGGGTTCTGATTCACTGGCTCATCTCCGAGCCAGAGAAAAATAAGCCCCTATTCATTTCCACTTGGCGAAAACATGAGACAAGGACAAATTAAAATGCTTTTCTGAATGCGACAGTAAAGAAAGGTCACTGTCTTTTTGAAATCACCACAGCACAACTGACACTAAAATCAGCTTTTACACAAATATGTTTTACGCACATGTTTTCCAAACTGTTCAAAATACAATCTATAAAATGTTCCCATAATATACCTTTACAGTTCTACAAATCCTCTCGATCAGCCTGTAACTGGAAAGAAAAAGAAAAAAGTTTCCTTATGGGGACAAACAGATTCTGTTTCTAAATATTCTATTTTTACTAAAAAGTTCACTGGCCATTTTATTAAACACACCTATCACAGGTCACTTAGGCATTCAGTTATCGACTGTAGCACATCTGTTGCTACCCCACCCCCACCCCCAACCATCACTGACTAACATCTGGTTACCGGTGGTCCTACAGTGTCCTACTGTATGATAGATGTATCCGATAAAAATGGCTAACGTGTGCAAAGTAGGTGTAACTAAAAAACTGATAGCGCACACACTGAAAACTGTGTGTATCTGACATGAATGGAGTAGAAACAGCTTGAGTCAGATACATTAGTGAATCCCGAATGTCTCTCCCTGGCACACTAATCACAGATGTGCCAACTTTTTTTTTTCTTTAAAAAAAAAAAAAAAATTAATTCCTAATTAGGGCTTTCAGGAATGCAAAGGGGAAAAAAATTTAAATAAGACACAGATAAGAGTCTCCCAAGTGCATAATGCGTGATGCTATGTGTTTTGCCTGAACTCATTCCATTTGTAAGAGTACAACCTTCTTAAAATTTAGAATTCAATTAGCAGCACTTTAAAATGTTAAAAGACAAAACGACTCGATCTGTTGCGATGTCTTCTCACGCATGTTTTCTGAAAGGAACACAGAGCTGTAATTTACAAGCCGTTCTGCCTTGTATGCTCTGGGATCTGAATGTTCTTTTGCTCTTTGCAAAAATATATAAATAAAAATAAACAATCAATGTTATGTTGTTGCTATGGCATTAGCCAGCTTGCTAAAGTCATTGCAGCAAACATATAATTCAAGCATGAGCTACTTTTGGTTCAGGCTGTAAATCAAACAAATGATCTCAACATTGCGAACAGGAACCACATCCTAAAAAGTCCAAATTTTTCTGTGTTTGTATCAGAATAAAACATGTTTACGGTTTAAATCAATACAGTGCAATTATGTATTGCAAAGATACATCTAATGAAACATATAATGATTTTTATTTTATTTTATTGTGATAACACACTAAATGGCCAAACTTTCAGATAGCGATTTATCAAAATAATGTTATTTAATGGAATTATAAAAAGCCTATCTATGTATCACAAGTCCATATGGATTTAGGACCTATGAAATGCTATGAATGCAAAGTTATAGGCACTGTACCTCGTTTAAAAGCTGAGAAATATAATTTTGCGAATGGGAATCAGGTCATTTAAAAAAAAAAAAAAAAGCCAATCAACATAACCAGTAAAAAATACAAATCTATGCAGGAAACAATTAATATTTTAACATGAATCATTAAATCATCTAATATAATGTCTCTACAGGGCATACATAACATTTCGTTTTAGGAAATAAACTTTACAAGCATGTATCATTCAGTATGGAGAGGTTAAACATGACAAAGTTCTACTGGAAAACTGAACACCGAAAGCACTGCAAACGTTGAGACTTTGGGGCCATGGTCATCTTCAGAATGTCTCTTGTTGGTTTATCCTGATTTTTAAGACTAACAAATGGTCTACCTTGCTCTCAATGAGATCTATTTGTCTTCGTTCTGGGAAACAACGGCACTAGGGATCAGGTGAATTAATGAGTCAGTGACTGAAACAACCGAGCAAGCAATTGTTCACTTACATTTAGCTCCTTACGATATAAGAACAGAGCTGTACCATCACCAGATATAGGCACACACTCTCTTTTATTAAAGCTGGCCTTATGGTGGGGTGCAGAATTATATCACAAAATAAACATGTGCCTCAAGACTGCACTGTAGCTCTGGAGTTCAGGAGGATGAATCCGAGATCCTTAATTAAAGACAAGCATGAACAAGTAACGCTTTAAACATCGTAATACATTCTCGCCAAATTAGGCACCACTGAACTCAAACATGTGTCCCCCCCCCCCTTTTTCAGTGCCAGAATTTCTGTATAAAACTGATTCGGGGAACATTATGAGCTCAGATATTTAGTTAGATAGCACAAGCTCATTAAATAGGCTCCAAAAATTTGGACCAGTGATGTTGATGGAAACTTTCAGCCAGAGAAACGGTGTGTTAAGCTAGAATGCTAATGATGAACAGAATAGTGTAGATTGTCACGGGTAGCATTATACTTTGGCAAGGTCTATCTGAGAAGATAATGATGCAAAACGAGACGGATAATGAAATCCCCATCGTCATGAAGCAAATGCTACTGATATTAGGCTATGTGTCTAGGATAGAAAGACATGGGGGAAAGTTTGAATGAAATATTCAAATATATTCATAAATGTTGGATTTTTTTTAAAATAAGGATGATTATTAAGCTTGATTAAAATAGTAAATATTATTCAATTATACATATTATTTAAATATCCTTCTAAAAATACTGAAAGAGAGAGAGAGAGAGAGAGAGAGAGAGAGAGAGAAATACTGAGCAAGCGAGAAAGATAAATATTGAGAGAGAAAGAGAAAGAGAAAAATACAGAGAGAGAGAATGATATCCTGAATCATGCTGTGAGAGAAGACAGCAGGTGATAACAGAATGTGGCCAATTAGGCTGTAAAATGCTGACAATTTCAAGAGAACATAATGGCAATCAAGCCTAAGTAACTTCTGACTCGCTTACACAGTACCTGAGTCATTATTATACCTTATTATATCTCTTGGAAATATACAAAGTTTTTCTTTCCAGCAGAAAATAAATAAATTAATAAAAAATCACGAGATGTGTATAAGCGCAGTGTTGCTTCAGACGGCCATTTATAGAAAAAAAAAATAATAATAAAATGATTAATGCAGGCTATAAAATGCTAAAGACTGTAAGGTTTTATAAACAAGAAGAGTAGGAAATACCAGTCAAACTGAGATGTCATGAAGGTTTGTAGTTTTGAACAATTTACTGCAAAGCCTTGGAGTGAGTTTTGGCAGTGAAGTGATCTCAGTAGGGAGGTCATGCGAAAGACCTTTGGGAGCGTATGAACCAGACGAGGAGCCACAATTTCAGTGTTCTGTAGAGGACACGTGGCAAAGGAAATGAAAGTACAGAGCTGCAGTAGTCCAATCGAGAAATACACTAGAGTTTGTATAAATATTTCAGTGGATTCTCTAGTCAGGAAAGATTGTATTCTTTAGATGTTGTGAAGCAGAGATGTACAGGATCTAAAGGTTGATCGGAATCTCAAGATCACACGCTGGTGGCTCGGTGGCTTTAACTGGATGGACCGTGAGGGTGTTCACTGTCGTCAATGCAAGATCCAGCGTAGTGAAATCCTTGAAACAATTCCAATTCGTCAAGCATAGTTTCAGGTGGAGAGCCTTCATCCAGAAGGATGTCAGAATGGCAATTTGATATCTTCGGATTAGTCTAGCAATAAAGTCTGGTACATTTCATCAATAAACATCTTCAAGAACTACCCATTTCACTAAAAGAGGAACTTAGACTGATGTGTCAGATGACCAGCGACTCAGCTTTTCAATCCAGTGACTGTATCTTGCTCCAAAAAGCACACCGTGTCATAGTGTGTCGTTCCAAATTTGTCCGTACACATGTACAATGGATATAAAAAGTCTACAAACCCCTGTTCAAATGACATGTTGTGAAGTAAAAAAAAAAAAAATGAAACCAAGATAAATCATGTCAGAACTTTTTACACCCTCAGTGGGAATTTACAACATATCAAAATTAACTGAAAAACAATCAGAAACTTTTTTAGGGAAACAAGCAACAACAACAACAAAAAAACCTTACAATAACCTGGTTTCATAAGTGTGCACACCCCTAAACTAATACTTCGTTGAAGCACCTTTTGATATTATTACACCACTAAGAGTCTATCAGCGTGGCACGTCTTGACTTGGCAATATTTTCCCTTGATAATATTTTATTCTTGCCCTGCGATGGATTGGCACCCAGTCCAGGGTGTACCCCGCCTTGTGCCTGATGCTCCCTGGGATAGGCTCTTACTTCCCCTCGACCCTGAAGGATAAGCGGTATAGAATATGGATGGATGGATGGATGGAATATTTTATTCTTGATCCATCAAATTGTGAGGGTCTCTCTTATGTACAGTCCTCTTCAGGTCACCCCAGAGATGTTTACTTGGATTCAGGTCTGGGTTCTGACTATGTCATTCAAAAACATTGACCTTCTTTTGGTTAAGCCATTCCTTTGTTGATTTGGACGTATGCTTTGGGTCATTGTTGTGCTGAAAGGTGAAATTCCTTTTCATCTTCAGCTTACTAGCAGACACCTGGAGGTTCTGCAGTAAAATCGACTGGTATTTGTAGCTATTCATGATTCCCTCTACCTTGATAAAAGCCCCAGTTCTGGCTGAAGAAAAGCAGCCCTAAAGCATGATGCTGCCACCACCATGCTTCACCGTGGGTGTGGTGTTCTTTTGGTGATGCGCTTTATCTTTGCACCAAACATATCTTTTGGAATTATGAAATTATTATACCTTTTGGAATTGGTCTCATCAGACCATAACACATTTTTCCACATGGTTTGGGGTGATTTAGTTGAGCTTGGATGTTTTATGTGAGAAAGGGCTTCCGTCTAGCCACCCTACCCCGAACCCCAGACATGTGAAGAATACGAGAGATTGTTGTCACATGCAGAGAGTAATCATTACTTGTCAGACATTCCTGCAGCTCCTTTAATGTTGTCGTAGGTCTCTTTGCAGCCTCCCTGCAGGAACAGCTGATATGTATTTGAGGTTAATCAGAATCAGAATAATTTTATTGATGGCAGCTGTATGATAATTACTTTTGAACATGAGATTGAATGTGATTGGTGTGGGGGGTTCGGGGTGGATGGATGACTCAAGAACAGATCTGAGTCGAAAAGAAGGATCTTCACTCCTTCACCGTTTGTAAGTTACATTTCTATTCAGAGGAGCAGCAGGATGCAAGTAATTATGTATTTGAGGTTGTTTTATACAATTCAGAAGGCTACCCCCGCACACAGCGTGGACTGAAATCCATCATCTTATTCACTTATGACCGAAGTGAATGATTTCTCTTTGAAAGAATCCCTTCTTCTAGAGGTCAACACTGAAAGTCTGAAACTCTGATGGGAGACGCTAAGAATGAGAAATATTAAAAAGCCCCACAGTTCTTTGTGACGTACTTTTAGAGCATCTTTTTTCCCTATTCACATGCAGTTTTATTATTATATGTGCAAAATGAAGGCATTTTGCAGGCACTTTTTCACCTTGTATTAGTCACTCCAGATAGGAATAACAACTCTGCCGATCTACTGATAAATTTTCAATGGTCTAGGCCAGTGTTTCAATGCTTTTGGCAGATTATTCAGTTCTGTTTCTACCTCATATATCTCAATACACACCTGTGACAGGACTGTGGCTGTGATAAATGGTCTGCTGCTGTTGGACTGGGAGTGTTTTGGACAGAATATGTCAGGACTTTCTTTCTTTACCTAATTGGGTTATGCTGCTTGTGTGCTTACTTGGGTGCAGAGCTACAATCGGCAAGATGTTTCTAAAACAGACCGATGGAGCCAATATAAAAAGATATTGATTTAGTACAGAGTAATTTACCAGGTCTTTTGTCAACTAATAAATGGAACGTATATCCTATTGTGGTTGAAAGTATCTGAAGGAGAAAGTAATCACATTTTGACTATGTTTTCATACCAAACCACAGAAATAACACTAAAAATAGATTTCAGTCTGGTCCACAAGGTCTAAATCCTCTGCAGAAAAACACATAAGTTGGGTCCAAAACAACCTCAGAGTTAGAGCTGAACTGAAATCCATGCCTCAGGTGTGATTCAGTTGCCTGTCATGTCCTGAAGACACTGCTGCCTTATCTTAGAGAAACATGGGGGAAAAGAAGATGTTTTTGCTCAAATGAAGTCCCAGCCTCCCGTGCACAGTGCAAAGACCTTGGCGAGTTGCCATAGAAACCGGCAGGTAAGAAAGTCGTGATTCTTTTCCTTACTTCCACACAACAGTGACACTCAGTACCTGCCTACCGGCTCTGGAAGGCATGATGACCTAGTAAAAGATGCCTACTGCTGCCCGCTTCTCCCCACCACTCTCTGCTTACACAATGAGGGAAACAGAAGGGCTTAAAGGCCACGACGATTGTAGGGGTTTTTCCTTCCATGCAGCGTCCTATACTCATAAATACTAGTGGCACTGTGTGCACCGAGCTGGGATACAAAAGCATCTGAAGGATTTCAAAGTGTGACTGCAGTCGAAATTACACAGTCAACATAATCCTTCTCATCCTTTAGCGGGGTCCACATTCAGCTTTGTTTAGCGAAAAAAACAAAACAAAAATACTAAATAATGAAACAGCCAGAGGTTCCCAAGATTTAGTACAAAAATCCAGCTACGTACAGAATATTAATAGAATAGTATAGCTAAAATGAATTCTACTCTATTTTCAATTTTCTTCCCCAAATGTAGTGTAACTCAGGTGTGTTCGGTGTCTGGGTTTTGTTTACACTGGAGCTACGATGCTAATGTAACCGACCTTTAGGGTAAGCCCATCTTACAGTTCAAAATACCCTTCCCATGAACACATTTACATTTACGGCATTCGGCAGACGCCCTCGTGCAGAGCGACTTACATTTATCTCATTTATACACCTGAGCAGTTGAGGGTTAAGGGCCTTGCTCAAGGGCCCAGTAATGGCAGCTTTGTGGTGCTGGGATTTGAAATTCATGACCTTCTGATCAGTAGTCCAATGTCTTAACCACTGCCCAAACCTTTATATACTTGCTTCAACAACCCCATTACGGTATCTAATGTAATTAATAAATAAGCTGTTTTATAAATAAGGAACAATAGTTCTTAAATTGGAGCCATCACCCAAACTGAGCGAGGTGAAGCCTGAGCTGTCACTAGTATAAATGTGGCTACCACCTTTCACCATTCAAACCACCTGCCTCTTGTCGTCTCTTCTTTAAGCATTTAAATTAGCGATATTTAACCCCCACCCCCCCAAACGTTGTAAACAATCGCCTCAGCTGACAGAAGATTTAGTGCTCGCTTATTATTATTAATATTATATATTATTAAATATTTTTATTGGCATAGTCAAAATAACTTCCACTTCTGCCTTTCAGACTTTCAGCCAAGAAGAAGAGCAATTTGATGGGGATTTGATGTTTATTTTCCTTTTGTTATAGAGTTATTAGTGTATATACAAGAATGTATAAATAATATGTACTTTTCCTATAATTTCCCCCAGTCAGTTAATGGGAGAGTTAATATCCGTGAAACCGATCTTTTCAGAATACGTTATCATACTGTGAAACTCTGAAGCCAGCTTGATAGTATTCTTAGACACTGACCTACTTGTACTAGCATGAGGATGTGTTTTGATGGAGACTATAACGCTGCTCTGTACGTCGCTCTGGATAAGATAACATCTGCCAGATGCTGTAACTGTAAATATCAAATAACGTGCAAAAAGTGATTAAGCTTTCCTATAACGTTACAGTGTTCAGCTACACGGTGATGTTTGGTACAGGTTTATAAATGATATTAAGTCATTGATATTCATTTATAT
>JANDJT010000050.1:23271686-23287799 GCA_024331685.1 Stegophilus panzeri
TTTTGCCGCACATCACAGCTATATTCCTTGGTCTTACCCATTGTTATGAATGACAAAGTGAATTTGGCCTGTGTGTTACCTCATATTTATACCCCTGTGAAACAGGAAGTCATGGTTGAACATTTTCCTGTTCCTAGTCACCCACGTGTACTAAAAAATGTAAAATATCAATGGGAATATACTTCAAATATATTTTTCTCATATGAATTCATAGGCATGTCAATAATTGTTGCACACCTATATTTAACAGTTTTTCACAGCCTCATATTATCAATATCAATAATACATCATCTATCCGTTATAGAAATGTATCTATTTACAATATGTACACCAGATTTAACGTCAAAATGTTTTGCTGCAAATGTACATGGACGTTTGATGACAGACAAAAAAAATCACACTCGTTCCTATTTTAACAGATATTTTGAGTTTGATAAGGAAAAAATGGATTTTCCCAGTGGCACAACAGCAGATCTGACAGGGTTAACAAACACCTGCACCTCAAAAACAACTACAAAAAAACATCATAGCAATATTTTAATTGATAATTTTATCTAGTATTTCCTATTTTAGGATCACAATACACCAAATCTCAGATTCTTAAACCTATTCCTAGACATTTTTCCTCATATCAAGCTTGATATAATCTCGTTTTATCGGCAGATCATTTTGCTCATTTTAAGCATGTGTTTCTAGAAAGAAGCAAACGTATCTGTCAAGAGAATAAGAACATCTAAAGCTTGAAATGAGAAATTAATAATGTCTAGAAATAGGTTTAATAATCTTATATTTGGATTATTGTACTCTAACAACAGGAAATACTAGATCAATTTGACAATGTTCAAGATTGAACATGTATACATTAGTGTAGTGTTGGTAACTGATTCTTATAAGGTTCATTAAACTCTAACAGTACTGAATTAAACAAACACCTGCAGTGTTTCTACGAATTAACGCTGGGAATGTACTGTGTACCACTGTTATAACAAAATAATAAAATGTATAAATATTGCCCACTTACACGTCAAATCGGAGGTTCTGCTTCTCCTCAAAGAAGTAATCCAAAACAAATTTCCTCACAAAGTCTGGGTTCAGAGTGTTTTCAATCATTTCGGTCCTGCCAAACTTTAAAAAATAAATAAATAAACAGGTTAATGAAGACAGCAACATGCTACAAGCTCTGGATACATTATTAATGTAATCTATGAATATATAACACGGTAAAATCCATTTTAAGTTTGCTTTAAACACAATCTGTTGTATGCCTAAAGGTGTTTAAAATAGTTTTAGGATCAAATATTGTGAAGGATAAAGGAGAAAGGATCGTATTGTGACAACAGTCCTCCCACTCGAGCCGTTTGAGCCGATTCCTCTCGGTGGAACTCGATTAAGGGTTAAGGACGAGTGACCCGTCAGCTCGTTCCGTCACAGACATCACTGTTATCTTGTTTTTTTTAATCTGATTTCTGATGGACACGGTATATCAGTAAAGAAAACCGAAATCTATTTAGATAAATATTTATTTTGACGTTCTATATATATATATATATTTTTTTTTTAACATAAATGAGTTCAGATATCTCGCTTCAAATATAAAATATAAAAATTGTTAAAAAGTAGTACCTGCTCTGATTTTATTAAGAGTCAAAGTTTTATGGATGAATATTAAAAAATATAGATTACTTGTACGGTAAAAACACTGATAACAGGACACAATTGTCAGTACCTTGTAATATATTATAATTGAATAATATGAATAATTATAATAATTCAAAGGTGTTAAGTTCTAGATAGTGGTCAGAGACTTTTGGACCGGACTAAGTGTAAAAGAAAATGTAACTAAAACAAATAAATAAAGCAACCGCTATTGGGAAACTGCCTTTTTATTTTTATATTTATTTAAAATTGTGACTAGACATATGGCCTTTATAAATCAAAAACCAAGCTACAGAGCTTTGAGACAGTTACAGTAGGACTGGGCAATTAATATACATCGTGATAAATAATGTTACAATACACTTTTTATTTTTATATGATTGGTATCGTCAGTGTTTTTATTACAATTTCAAACTCTGATTGGAAGCAGCTGAATAGATAAAAAAAAAATTTAAAAAAAAATTACTGAATCTTAAAAATGCAAAACGTTGAAATTGTGTGTGGTTTTTTTTTTTTTTTTTTTCTAAATAGGTTTTTTTTTGTGGCTGTTAAATAAACATATCACTTAGCAAACCTATATATCGTGACACACATCACGTATCGTAAAAACAGCTTTAAGTATGATGATAATACTTTTTGTCATATCATCCACCACTGCATGACAGTGACTTAATGGTCTTTCTTCCTGGAGCCAGCACATCCAAACAGCAGATTGTGCTCAGCATGAGACAGGAAGCTGAATAGACTCTCCCAGTGTGATCCGGTGATGGTGTGGCAGCTGGCTGCCATCACACGTCCAGCAGATCCTCGCTGCTTTTCTCTGATAACCCACAGCAACAAGCTATTGATTCTTCACACCTCCCACATCCTCGTCGCCACTTAAAAGACATAATCCCACCTACTACTTCACTATCCGTACTATCTATTACCAGCTTTTTGAAAGAGGTCTGGGGATCAGTGACAGCTATGGACTTCTGATCTTCAACGCAAATTAAAGTCAAATTAAAATACTGGTGCTGCTGATACTAAATAAAGTAAGTAGGGAAAAAAATGCATTCTGGTCTGGACTAGCTTTTAGACTGCATTGTGCTGCTCAGGGATATGTGCGTAGATTCGGGTGTGTGGAAAGGTGCATAGTATGAATACTTCATGATTCCTGCTGGAAGATCTCTCTCGAGTGCACTGAAAGACATGCTGGCTGTGGCTTCAAATCCCTGAGGACAGTCTTTCTTTTTTTTTGCCCCTCCCCTGCTCCCTCTCTGAGTCTGCCTTTTCAGGACAAGCGTCCGATTTTAAAACAAAGGTGTGAAATTGGGAAGGATGTGCAGGCATACTCAGGCGCAACTCTGCATGCATCGAAAGTAAAATGATATTTTATTTAACAAACTCAGACGAGA
This sequence comes from Stegophilus panzeri, assembly GCA_024331685.1. Lineage (NCBI taxonomy): Eukaryota > Metazoa > Chordata > Actinopteri > Siluriformes > Trichomycteridae > Stegophilus > Stegophilus panzeri. Next base: position 23,274,740 of record JANDJT010000050.1, read on the forward strand.
CGGCAATCTAGGTGGAAACGAGGGCGTCAGCAAGAAGGAACATTAAGCAGGAGACCGAGGCGAATCCTGAAATCAGGAATGCTTCGGTAGACAGCTACTATAATGACAGGAAAAGTAATGACAGAATGGCTGGGTTTTTCATTTTTTTAAACCATAATACATTGCACCAATCACTGACTCTTAACAAACCACTTAATAATGTCCAAACCACCAATTCACCGCTAAATTATTTTTAACAATCTAACTAAAATTGTAATCCCCCCCTCCCCCATGACTGCAAGCCAAAATCCAACTTACAAACTTTACTCTTTTACAGTACATGCCTGTGAGGTAGCGCAAAGTGGGCATGACTCTGAGTTAAGCCCATTTCATAGAGGTAAAACAGAGTACAATTTCTCTAGTCAAAATAAAGAGGCACCTCTATCATAAACGCATTTAGAAAATTTGCTTTCAGCCACACTTGCCAAAAAAGTTTGTGCCAACAAACTTTAATCTCTTGAGTGGTTCCCATCTTTGATTTTAATCGAAACAGAAGAGTAGCTGCGGAAATGACTGTGGTTGTGATATGACCTGATATCTGAGCAAATTTCACCCGCCTTACTCTGATTTCAGACTGTTTCATAGTCATAGTGTTGTTTGCAAAACTAAGCTATGATAATATGTAAACAATATAGCTGTAAGCAGCGATTAAGGGGACCAAGCACGTTTGTGCCCCCTCCCTTTGCAATAGAGGAAGACCAGAAGCCATTAGGACCATCAGTGCGTGTTTTCAAGCAAATATACTAAATTTGAAAGTAAAACATCAAGACGTTGCTGAGATATTGCCTCACTTCCTGTTTTCAGTATCCCTCCCAAATTCCAAATGAACTCAAATCTTGTTTGCTAACATGTTGGTAAACATATTTGACAAGTTTAGTTTCAACACATTAAAGCCTTGCTTTTTGGTAATTAGCCATCATGAAATTTTCCGCATAGCAAAATTCCAAGTTTTGTTTGGACTGGTTTCACGATGCTGTGATCAACATTTTGTGATGACTAGACAAAATTTGTAAAAGAAAAAAAAAACACCCAGTTTTTTAATACATTTCAAAACTTCCTGTTTGGCAAATCACAAATTCTTTATATAACGAAATCTCAGCATCTTACAAGGAATCAAGAGAAAAAAAGAATCATGATTGGATGGATGTTGAGTGGTTCGAAAGTTTTGAGCAGTTTTACTCATTTGTAAATTATAGCACCCCCTAGAGGAGTCCCTTAGGACAAGGTCATTTATTCACCTAAAAAGATAAGCCCTCGCTTCCTTCCTGTTTGGTGACTTTGCCGCTGAATTCGTTTGTCATCATGGACGAACCTTCAAGCAAACCAAAAAAAAAAAACCTGAGAAACACATTTGGTTTGTCTCACGATGCTGTCTCCCAAATTCCATGGTTACTTGACAAAATTTGTATGAGAAAAATAAGCATGAGAATTTGTGTGAGAAGTTTTCTAAAATTCCAAATGGTCAACTTCCTGTTTGACAAATCATACATATCTTCATATCTCGAAGACTCTGCAGCTTCGAGGGAATCAAGAGAAACAAGAATCTCCATTTGATGCTGAGTGATTCAAAGAAATTCAAAATGGCAGCAAATCCAATCAGAGGAAATTTGAATTTCTATGATATTGCATTGCAGAGTTATTGAGCCTGTAGCCTTGCTGGTGCTTGAGGGCTTGAGTGGTGTACACCAAAATTTCTCTGAAGGTAGCTGAGACTGTGTTCTATCACTTTGCCAAATTTCATAAAATATGTACAGACTTCCAATGTGGAAGAAGAAGGAGGAGGAGGAAACTGTTCATATACGCCTGAATAATTCTTTCAAAGGCACATCAGTTGTAAACAGTTGCTTAGAACACGTTCAGAAATCTTGTGAAAACCCAAGATTTATCTCATCTACCTTATCTTCACTGTACCTCAATCCAGAAGAATTTATTTTACACCCTTTTCTTCTATTATTTTGGATAAAGTTTATATATTGCACAACCCCACAGCTGTTCTTATGTTATTCGATTATCTGTCTTTTGTTGATCTAAAATTCAGCAGTAACATTTTGCAGTAAAGTTAAATCTAACTACCAAAACCATGTCGTGCAAGGAAGACCCTAATTAATAAATGAGATTTCGATTTGGGGTTGTTCTACTACTTTGAAGCAAAATACTAACAGCAATTCATTTGTTCACCCTTTAAACAGGAAAACACTGTTTACACTGTTATTCCTACCAGATCTATGAAACAAATAGCTAAAAACGACCCTCTGATTGAATTATCAGAGACAGAAACCTCAGAAAAGTATCTAAATCACCATTCTGCACATCATTAACAGCGAGGGCAAATAAAAACTGATCTATTTACCGAACAGTAGTGTGAGAAATGCACCAGGCAGCAAAACAAACTGTGTTTTATTCGATAAATTGACGTGGTAATTGGTCCACACTGACAAAATGATGTGTGGTAATTTCATGGAGAGAAATATAAATCTCACTTGTTCAAGATAACATTGTAAAAAAAAAAGGGGATTATATACACTTACCAGCCACTTTAATAGGAACACCTGTACATCTGCTAATTTATGCAATTATCCAATCAGCCAATCATGTGGCAGCAACACGATGCATAAAATCATGCAGGTCAAGTTAAGGTTCGGGTCAAACATCAGAATGGGGACAATGCTTTCACCAGAGGGGCTGGTTTGAGTATTTCTGAGACTGCTGTTCTCCTGGGACAGTCTTTAGAGTTTACACAGAATTATGTGAAGAAAAAAAAACACAATAAAAACAGCCAGACAATTGCAGTTCTGCTGGCAGAAATGCCTTGTTGATGAAAGAGGTCAGAGGAGACTGAATGGCCAGACTGGTTTGAGCTCATAGGAAGGCTACGATAGCCACTCTTCACAATTGTGGTGAACAGAAATGCATCTCAGAACAAACAAGACACCGCAAACCTTCACGTGGAGGGGCTACAACAGCAGAAGATAACAACAATCCTAGGCTACAGTGAGCACAGAGTGACCAAATCTGGATAGTTCAAGATCGGAAAAAGACCAGACGTTTTTTTTCTGTGACCACGTTCTACATTTAAAACAGTTAATACAACAGTTTAACATGTTGCTTTTTTGAAGACTATATCTTATTCTGTTTATTTAGTTTATATCCATCACTTCAGTCAGCAATGTCATATCCGTGTAGACTCACCTCTCTCCATTCCTTTGTCCCAATTCCTTGCACGTATAGGACAACAACTGCAGATAATGAGAGAGAAAAACAGATTATTTACTGAGCCATGCATGTGAGCCAAGAATCCATGGCTAGACGTTTGTCTTTCATCAGGTTGAGTCTAATTAAAGCTGGACAGCATGTTTATTTTTGCAGTCAAGTCCACAACAATGTGAGCAGAATTACAGATACACTGGCGATTAAAGCGGACTTGATGACAAGATGGAAAAAAAAAAGGATGATCACGGTGGACACGAGACAAAACAGAAATGGCCGTTGAACAGATGGAGGAAATCAAACCTATCTGATTGTGATGAAGATGAAGCCGGGAGAAAGGGCGATGCCAAGTGGCTCTGGTGTCCGCATTTATGAAATATGACTGATTGAGAGGAAAACTAGAAACTCTGCTTGGTCTGACAGTGGGACACCAGGTTACAGCATACATGCAATCAATTTCTCCAGTGACCCCAGTGAATCTTTTAGGCACACTATCTAGCAACCTGGTTGAATAACATCTTTGAGATGCCAGTAGTTAAATCTGCACGGATTTCCACAAAATACCTGCATAAAAATAAATAAATAAATAAATAAATAAATAAATAAATAAATAAATAAAAAGCTGAGCCTTCATTAAAAGCTCATAAAAACATACAGGATCATTTTTGCTTTTCATATTCTGTGCAATCTTCCATTCCTGTACACTCATCAGGTTTACTATAAATATCCAACATGATATTACTGTATATAGGCGTGTTTGAAAGTATATTCTCCAACTAACTTGCTTTATAATCATTTACTAAGGATAAACATGAAGCTTTGATCATGTCTTTCCGTGCTGATACAATGTCCACCTCGACGCATGAAGAACAATCGATTGCAGTGAAAAAATAAGTACCTGTACACCCCTTTTTGACATGTTAGTGAATGCTACCATTTTAGCAAACCAATAACTGAAAAGCTCTGCAAGACACAATACTGCCCATGTTTGAAAGCTACTGTCTATACTGTATATTTATAAGATCAAGTTATGATTGTTCAATCGTTTAAAAATGTTTCTGATTCAGTGCATGAGATCAGCATGCTTTACCGGTGCATGTGTGAGCATTTGACTCACTCTCATTCTGATTCGTTGTCAGGTCATCTTTGACATGTTTTTATTTCTAGAGAGTTTATTTTACACGCAGCAGTTTATATTTTAACAGGCGTCTCAGTCCACGGCAGCTGCATTCGCCCGTGCTTTGCGCTACGTTTGTTGCTGACTTTTATTTTCATTTTTACTTGTGTACGTACGTGAAGCGTAAACTCCATAGTAAAGTCCATTAAAATCACAGACTCACATGCTGCACTTGTGGGTGTGTTTGTGGCTAAGCATGGGTAAAGCCGAAGCTTATGTGAAGTAAAAACAAACAAACAAACATGACGGTACACAAAAACTAAATTTAGACATGTCATAACTGTATACTGGTGAGGACCGGCCCACGTCAAGCACTGATCTCATGTATAAAAGATATATATATATATACATAAACAATACAATTCTAAACAATATGATCGAGAGCTTGTTCGATATGATCTGGAACAATATTCTGTAGCGCAGTGTTATTCAAACAGGTCAGTTTAAATTGGACTAAATGTGTTAGCTCTCACAATCAATGGGATTGACAAAAACACAGAGGAGACAAAGCAGAAAAAAAAGAGCAAGAGAAATGCACAGTGGCCGGAAAAATCAATTGATAACGTTTCTAAATGACAGAATAACAGTTATTATTTTTATTTTATTTTTTTTTAAAGATGTGCCTGTGAGTAGATGCTCACACTAATTTGTCAGGATTCCTGTGCACCTTTATTCGATACACAGTTCTGAACCTGTACCTGTGGACGTGTCCTAAATACCGAGAAACCGTCACACCTCTGTTATATAACAACTTCACCAGAGACTCCTTGAATCCAATTCATTTATGACCTTTGGTAAATCTTCTGACGTGGTTTAAATAGATCAAATCAAGACGAATGACTACGAGTCAAATGAGATCAGTTAGGCATTTAATTGCATCGAACATTAGAAGAGCGTATTATCAATAAGTGAAATAAAGAGGCACCTCTGAGACACTCGGACAGGATCACCTTTACCGTTTTCTCTTGTTTTTTGGAATTAATTATGCCTGGTCTTGTCAGACCTTTTAATTACCGGAAAATATAACAATTATGATTCCAGTGAATTGGTTTCAGCACCAAAACAACAGCATTTAATCACTCTTTTTTTTTTTTCTTTTCTTTTTTTTTTTTACTTTTAACGTTTCTAATTTTACATAGATCTGAAACACTATTAAAAAGTCCAAGGTCTACAGAAAAAAAATTAATTTTGGAGAAATGTTTGGAGACGTCCCAATGAATTTAAACATCAACAACAACATCAACAATAACAACAACAACAACAACAACAACAACAAAAAGATTCACATAACAAAAGAGAAGCTGCACCTTCATTAAAAGATCACAAAAAGTTATCCAGGCTCATGCCCTTTAGGCATACAGATGTTACAGATGTTAAATATGTACTTGCTTGTGTTAATGTTTTGATTTGAATCAATAAAGAAAGCTTCTTTACAGTCCAGGGAAGAGATATGAGAGTTTCTAGGGTTTCTAGTCTAATCGCCACATAATAACAAAAGCCTCCGTAAGTATTTTAGTCCAAAAGTCTCCTTAAGTACACTATTTGGCCAAAAGTATTTGAACACCTGAGCACCACACCCATACAGTATGTTCCCATTCCAAAACCATGGGCATTAACACTGAGTTGGTCCACCTTTTGCTGTTATAATAACAGTGTTCAGTGGGTCACTTGAGGTCAGGGCTCTGTGCAGGACACTCGAGTTTTTCCATACTAAACTTGGCAACCCATGTCTTCATGGAGCTCGCTTTGTGCACAGGGACATCGCCATGCTGGAAAAGGTTTGGGCCTCTTAGTTCCAGTTCCCCTTAGTTCATGTTACAGCATACAAGGACATTCTTACAACTCCGCGCAACAGTTTAGGGAAAGCCCATATATGGGCGTGATGGTCAGGTGTCCGCATACTTTTTAGCCATATAGTGTATCTCAGTCTTTTTTTCACTGAAACACCTTAAATGTAATAGTAAAATGTCGGAATATAATTTGTATATTTATGCTTGAAACATGTATATGTATTAGTTTTTTTCCTCCCCCAAGAATACTATTACATCAGGACACTGTGCTTCTCATATCTGTGACATGTCTGTTAACTAAAAGAGCACTGATATTGAGGTAATACTAATTACATAACCGCAAGGTTGTGTGTCTCACTGGAAGGTGGGAAATAACAGGATTCACTTGACTGCTCATAGGGTTTCTGGTCTTGTGTTATTGTACACACCTAATATCTGCGAGCTTTAAAAATGCTCCCACAACCAACATATGTTCTATCATTTCTATGGGTGAGGATGAAGGTATTTATAAAAAAATGTTTAAAAAGTTTTCTCAAACCAATACAAGTGACCAAGCTGGTAAAATTAACACCTACCTGGATCAGACTTGGAGAAGGTGTCCACATCCAGTAGGTTTCTATGGGAGCAGGAAAAGAAAAAGAAAAAAAGAAAAAAACAGAAATGAAAATGCTGATTTTAACAAACAGAGGGAAGAAAAACATCCACGAAAATGCCATCCTTTTAATGTCACTAAAACATGGGTTCCATGATCATGGAAAGCTTGAATAGCTTGTGTACATCGTGAATTGTACGACACGTGCAGCGTCAATAAATCCCGTCGTGACTTGTTTTTCCTGGGGGTCTCCATTTACTAAAAACATTTCAGCTGCACAGGGGTAAGTCGCAATTCTGCTTTCTTCCGCTTAATGTTTTTCTCCGTGTGAGAAGTACAAGTCTGAAAAAGATTACTTAGAGAGAGCGAGAGAGAGAAAAAAAAAAAGAAAACAAATGGGCAAAACAAATGATGCACTCAAAAATCGGTACACAGTAATTACAGAGTCATTGCAGCCTTGGTGCTTTTCAAACAGCTTTCTAAAAGTCAGGGCTTGAAAGACCGGTTTACGCTTTCATTTTAACTCCACTTGTAAAAGTAGCATAATTTGGGGTTGTGAGGGTTGAATAAGAAACAACACGCTCTTTCTGGATGTACTGCATCCATCTTGATGTCTCAGAAAAAAAAAAAAAAAAAAAAAAGAAGACAGCATTTGTGAGGTAGAAGAGTGAGAGAGAAGAGGGATGGAGAAGAATACACATTCACTCCTTTCGAGGTCAAAGCGAACTGTATTGCGAGTGCTCAGATAAGCTACAGGAGGCTGTGGAGACGTCTGCTGTGACGTTTCACCACAAATGTTCGCATCTTTAATCCTTGCAAATGTAGCATGAGGTCCTTCATATTATTATTATTTGCCTCGTACCTTTCTGTGAATTCGTGATGGTAGGTTGGAGCAGTAATAGTAGGAGAGGGCATTTTTCTCTAAAAGGAAACACACGTTTATGTGGAGAACGTTGTAAATAAGACCATCACACCCAAGTGTACTCGTTGAACAGTCCAGATTTAATCGCCTTTGCCGTTATAAGAACCTCCACTCTTCTGGGAAGGCTCTCCACTAGATTTTGGGGGCGTGGCTGTGGGGATTTGTGATCGTTCAGACACAAGAGCGTTAGTGAGATCAGGCAGTGATGTTGGGATGTCGAGGAGGTCTGGAGTGCGGTCAGTGTTCCAGTTCATCCCAAAGGCGTTCAGTGGGGTTGAAGTCAGGGCTCTGTGCAGGACACTCGAGTTCTTCCACTCCAACCTTGACATACCATGTCTTCATGGAGCTCGCTTTGTGCACAGGGGCATCGTCATGCCGGAACAGGTTTAGGTTAGGTCCCATAGTTCCAACGAAGGGAAATATTCCATACAAACGTGTGCGTCAAGCTTTGTGCTAACAGTTTTTGGAAGAACCACATATGGGTATGATGGTCAGGGGTGTCCACATACTTTTGGTCACATAGTGTATATAGTGGTATGTTTGTGTTATGGATGTGAGCGCATTTGAAAAAAAGAGATTTTAGGGAAAACAAACATTTTTCACCAAATACTATGAATTTATTTTGAATAAAAAAAATGTAAATAAATAAATAAATAAATAAATAAATAAATAAATTGCAGAAAACTTCATTTAACATAAAAGAGACCAAAATATACACGGAAAGTACAGTTTCATAAAGTAGTTCATGTTTATTCTATGCCTCACTGAAGAAAATCTAGTGTTATTAACATGACCTTTAAGCGTTATGGATGTTACCCGTCTCAAACACACCTCCACATATTAAAATAACGTCATGGTTGAGTCGTTCACCCTTAAATCAACCGAAACAGCATTTCCGCTGTTAAAAAACATGGCTTTGTTGAAACCGTTTAGCATCTGAGAGCTTTTCAGAGTTAATGATGGAAAACTGATCAAATTCACTTTGTCAATTAGAGCACATTTAATTGGGCAAAATAATATTTTTATTGTGCTCACATATGTTTATTCTTGGATTTGCATGGAATTGTCCGTACAAAACAACGTACGTATTTATATTACTACCACGCTGCTGTTAACTGCTCGGTTCTGATTGGTCAGTAGGTGTTGGTTCATTTTCTACACCAGCGGCAATACATTACAATAGCTCTGGATGAAGGTTTATATTAACGCACTCGTTCTAATACGTTGTGTATATTATTATATTATATACATTTTTTCCTACTTCTGATGGTTGATGTGAAAATTACCCGAAGCTGCTGGCCCGTATCTGCACGATTTTATGCAGTGAACGAGTAGATGTTCAGGCGTTCCTAATAAAGTGCTTGTGTATTTTCAGTCATGTCAACATGGACCAGAATCTCACAGGAATGTTTCCAACATCTTGTGGAATCCATGCTATGAAGAATTCAGGCTGGTTCGAGAGCAAAAAGAGGCCCTACCTAGTATTAGTATAGTGTTCCTAATAAAGTCCTCAGTGAGCGTATATTCATGTTTAAAATATATAAATATTTCAATATGAATCAAGTTTCTATGAACTTAGAAAAAGGTCATATACATTCATTTCTGAGGATGCTAGAGCCTAACAGGTGTAAACAAGCTACATCAGTTCAGCATCAGATCAGCAATGAAGCTGTACAGCTTAATTTATTCAAAACATTTTGTTCATAAAGTTTGGTGTTTATTATTATTATTATTATTTTTTAAATCACTATTAGAGACCCAGCTAGAGGTCTGGAGCTGTTTTAGTCCCTCCCTGACTCTCCTCCAAACTTCCTGTTATGAGTGACACGATGGCGGGATGGCATCTGGGCCTCCCTGTGATGACAGCTACAAACAAGCTTGATGAATTGGCTTCCCTTGTGAAGTGCTTCAGTAATTTGGCACCACAAAGAACCCATAATTATCACTATAATTAGAACTTCATATTCACAGTCTATATTTATACCAGGGGTTGTTTGGAAAACCTTACCGATTGCATTATGTTTGATGATATGTTATTTACTGGAGCACAAAAAGACTGCAAATTAGCCAGACATCTGAATATCAGCGCTGATTAGACTTGAGACTGCTGATATAGCTGTTTGCGTACAAAACTGTGTGTGTGTGTGTGTGTGTGTGTGTTAATTTGAGTGGGCAGTGAAGCCTTCCCTTCAGCTTTATTACAAAATTTAAGTAGGTGAACCGTTTGTTGCTGATCATCTGAAAAGTGTAGCTTCAACAACAACAACAAAAAAAATCTTCATTGTATACATAAAAAATGGGAACTTAATTTTTTATTTATTTTAATTTATTTACGTCGCGCTGGGGTGCTACATTGTAATATTTCTCAATATAAGACAAATATGAAATATTACTCCTGATATGAACTAATAATGAAATACATACAACTATTAATGCATTTTATAGAGAATGTATAAATACACTTACTGGCCACTTTAATAGGAACACCTGTGCCCATGCTCATTGATGCAATTATCCAATCAGCCAATCATGCGGCAGCAGCGCGAGGCATAAAAATCATTCAAATGAAGGTCAAGGGCTTCAGTTAATGTTCACTTCAAACATCAGAATCAAGAGAAACGTGATCTGAGTCACTTTAACATGACAGTGGTATGGTTGTGACAACAGTCTGAGACAACAGTCTCTAGATTGGATTCTCTGATTGGATTCTGAAGAATGTGCACACAACATGTAAGAGAGTTTGCTCTTGTGCTGTGTATGGGTCATGCAATTTAAGCAGGGATATTATTTGCGGGGGCGGGCCTCTAAGCCATTTGTCATTGCTGCCGTCTACTCGATAAAAATCTGATGAATCACGCAGGTCTAAGTGGTACCCACAAGGGTAAGGTTTTTGTACCTCTGATATGTATCTTTCGCCTGGGAAAGGGAATTTAGTGCACATTAAAAGCACATTTAAGGTACGGAATTCAACTTTAAAGACCCCGTGAAACGGCTTGATTTCCCCCCCGCAAATGTTGACATATTTTCCTTCTGAAACAGGAAGTCAGAGTGACAGTGTGTTGAAGTGCTTGAATGATTAACACAACCTCTGCCCAAATTACCAAACTTAACAGTAGCTTTGTGAAACAGCTTAATACAGAGAAGAGTGAGATCGAGAGCCTTTTTTTTTTTTCCAGCCGTGCAGGATTTCTCACCGTGCACCTCCTGTCCACTTTAACGAGGACAATATCCAAGACGACGAGATGCCATGTGTTTTTAGAGTTACATGTTTGAGACATGGCTGACCGTCAGCGGCGTTGATGGTGACCGAGAACTGGAGCGTCGTTCGTTACTATGAGCGATCTGACAAATCTGAATGGTAGATAAAATAATAATAATAATAATAATAATAATAATAATAATAATAATAATTTGTACTAATGGAGAAACCTAGACAGTGTATACACTCACCGTCCACTTTAAAAGGAACACCTATACACCTGCTCATTTATGAAGTTATCCAATCAGCCAATCATGTGGCAGCAGCACACAGTACATAAAATTATGCAGATACAGGTCAAGAGCTTCAGTTAATGTTCACATCAAACATCAGAATGGGGAAAAAGTCTGATCTCTGTGACTTTAACTGTGGCATGGTGGGCTGGTTTAAGTATATAAGAAACTGCTGATCTCCTGGGATTTTACATTTACATTTACATTTATTCATTTAGCAGACGCTTTTATCCAAAGCGACTTACAAATGAGGAAATACAAGCAAAGCGATCTATCAAGCAGAGAACAATACAAGTAGTGCTACCATACAAGATCTATTAATTGAGTTCCAGAAGAAGCAAAGTGTGCAGAGTAGAGGTGTAGAGTATTTTTAATTTTTTTATTTTTATTTTTTTTTATGGGTTGGTTAGGTGTTCATGGAAGAGGTGGGTCTTTAGCAGTTTTTTGAAGATGGTGAAAGATTCTGCGGTCCGGATTGATTTTCTCACACAACAGTCTCTAGAGTTTGATTGGAAAAAGACCATGTGATTTCTTTTTAATTTTTCTAATATTCAACTGTCCAGTTTGGGTGAGTCTGGCCCATGAATGCCTCAGATTCTTGTTCTTGGCTGACAGGAGTGGAGCCTGAGGTGGTTCTCTGTTGTTGTAGCCCACCCACCTCAAGGTTTGTGCGTTCTGAGATGCTTTTCTGCTCACCACGGTTGTAAAGAATGCTTATTTGAGTTACTATAGACTTCCTGTCAGCTCAAACCAGTCTGGTCATTCTCCTCTGATCTCTCTCATCAACAAGGTGTTTCAGCCTGCAGACCCTCCGCACACTGGATGTTTTTTGTCTTATCGCACCATTCTGTGTAAACTCTAGAGAAAATCACAGTTTCTGAAAGACTCAAACCAGCCCATCTGGTACCAACAACCATGCCACGATCACACTTTTCCCCCATTCTGATGTGAACATTGTGTGAACTGAAGCTCTTGACCTGTATCTGCATGATACTGTGCATTGTGCTGCTTCCACATGATTGGCTGATTGAAGAACTGCATAAATGAATCACGTGTACAAGCGTTCCTATTAAAATGGATGGCGATATCTATCATATCAGTTTCTGTAACCTAACGGACAGGTACAACAAGCTCTGAAACACCCGTTTTGATTTCAGGCCACTTCAGGGATTGTGGTTATACCTATAATACGTTTTAAACATACTACATTCACTCCATGTAACTGATACACAGTTAAAGGTACAGCACCGTGATAACCATCTCGATTCAATGACAAGCACTGGTAAACATTTTTTTTTTTTTTTTTACACAGTGTAGCAGAACGACACGCTCTGTTTATTTTCTTACACACTTGAGCATCGTGTATCATCCCAACAAACATCAATCGGCCAGAAACACAGCAGGCACGTTTGGGCAGCTGCACATGCTTCTCCTATCAAAGGAGCCACCCTGCGACATCAGGGAATGCTCCTAGCTAAGTTAAGGATTTATGCAAACACATATCAGCGTCAGCAGTCAACACATTCATTATTAAGGACGGGATAAAAGGCCGGGTGTCTGTCCAGAGACGGGACGGAGGTGCTGAGGAACACAGCGAGAGCGGAGATCAGTGGGCTGAGCTGCCATTTATTAAGGTGATACCAGATTGGGTTTCGTTCTATTCCTTCTTTCTCAAGGATGGAAAGTTGGTGAGAATTCAGGACAGAAGGACAGACAGGACATACGTCGCCACAGCGTCCTGTTGAGGATACTCGGGACTGGGATTAAGTGGAGCACCGTAGTGTTTGTACATGCTTTCACTGCGTAATCCATGCACAATAAATACCTTTAGAAGTGATATA